>VZRL01003992.1:84567-237358 GCA_013397895.1 Origma solitaria | reverse complement strand
AAAGAAAAAAAAAAAAAAAAAAAAAAAAAAAAAAAAAAAAACATAAAAGGAAGTTTTGCCTCTGTCCACCCAAGAAAACCGGAAAGTTTCATGCTTAAATATGGTTGTTCCTATGAAGTACTGAAAAACTATTTTGGAAACTTTCCCATCAAAGCAGCTGTGCCCTTTTAACTTGAGTCTGACTAAGTACCCTGTTTTTCATTCATATTGCAAGAACTACTGAATGCAAAGACATTAAAAAGGGCTTTCAAGATTGTTTGGGCAAATTTAACATTTTTAAATGTTAAGGTATTAACTTTTTGATAAAAATATTTATTTAAATTGAACTGAATCTGTAAAGAACTTTGATAGTCAATGATAAAATTATTTTCAGTCCTTTATTCTTAACAAATACATCTTAATAATTCCTGTGTCTTCTATCTCTGTTTTATTTTCTGTTTTGTTTGTCCTTCGTTTTCATGAGAGCTACATTAAATGTAGGTAGAGATATGGTTATAAATACATAGATAAACTATATCTATAAATATATATATGTATATATATCCTTTTTCTGATAAAGGCAAAAATATTGTATGGTATCGAAAGGAAAGATTTTACAAGGAAATTATGCTTTATTGAAACAAAAACATATGGGACATTAGTAGAATTTTCCAAGCATATTGTGGTTTTGTCATCATGTAATGAAAAATGAATCTCTTTAATCACCAAAGGTAGGTGTATTCCATACACTAGCAATAGCAGTTCATGTGAATTTCAGCTAAACTCTGTTGGATCATTCACTCAAAGGGAATGATTGCATCAATCAAAGCACAAGCTGCTGGATGCAGTGGAACTGCAGGGTTGAATATCAGGACCAAGATTAAGATAAGAAGTCAGGCTGACTGATGATATAAGGTCTTACTATGACTGATTTTCAATAAAGCAACACTTTTGTTTAAAATTTTCTTATTCTAAAAAAATCAAGTAAGCAGGGCTGTGAGAATATGAAGCTGATCTGTTAATAAAGTAACTCATCATTTAGTGATATTTAAGAATTTGGTGTTCCATCAGGAATAGCTAGACACAAAAATTTCCATATCCTTGACTCATTGTCCTATGCAAATGAAATGAAATAGCCTTAGTGGTTAAAGTGAGACAGAACAGAACAGAAAAATTATTTTCTCTTCACTGATAGCAAAATAAAATACCATATTGATAATATGGAAATGAGAAAAGGAATATAAACTATAAAGCTCTTGTTCCAGAGGACTGACTTCAGGAAATTAGAAAAACAGTCAAAATGCTATTGGTTTCTATTTTATTACTTTGCTTCATACATATCAATTATAAATTTTAGCCCTTTGTCACTGCTGACTCACTTGAAAAACAGTGACTTTCTCGCATCTGATTTCTTAACACCTGAAAAACTGCCATTTGTGAGGTTATAAATAATGAAAAAATATGGATGTGAATTAATTACTTTTTAATTACACAGACAGAATATTAAATTAAAGAAAAAATTTAAAAGAATCTGAACAAAATTATATTCTTTGCTGGTAATCTACTCCAATATAAATATTTATTGTTGTAGTAGTAAAGAATGAACTTTTAAGCAACAGAAGAATATGTGTTTGTCAGAGGGAAGCATTTCTCAAATTGCATTGTGCTGTTATAAGCATCAAAGAGGAATTAAATATTTTTCATTTATTTTTTACAAAACCCTTTTTTAATTTTTATTTGACTTTTATGTTTTTTTCTTCTTGGAAATCAAGAAGATGTATGCAAAACTAATCCCAAAGAATAGTTATTTTGATTTTCTATGAGTCTGTATTTTGTCATAATAAATACCTAGACGGGCACTGTCACATTTAAAGTAGTTCTATAGTAGTTTTCCTTTGTTACTCTAAGATGTGTATGTCACAGTTTTTACATGTGATTACCTTATATTTCCTGAAGAAAAGACTAATTTCTAGCTTGTTTCTCATCTAGATAACTGCAGACTGAGCAAATGGAAAAAAGGAACTTTTACTTTCAGAGAAGTTCTGCGCAAGATTAGTCAGTGCTAATATGAGTGCTGTTTTTAGGAAAATAGTCACTGGAGCTGTCAGAAAATTTTAATTTGAAATACTCTGTCTTTAAACAGATTTTTTCAAGGCTAGAGATCACTTCAACAGCCTCAAGTAGATTAGGTAATTCAAAATGTTGAATTAACTTAAATGTTGCATCAAAATATTTAACCACTACTCCAAGGGATCATGTGTCTCTTACAGATTTTATTTATATTAATTATATGTATTATTTGAACAAATGTTCTAGTTACCTTAAGTATGATCTGGCATCAGAAAATTGCCTCAGTGGATATTGTTTTATCTACAAAAATTTATGGATTTCATGTTTTCATTTTTCCACAGAAATTTCTCAGAATCTATATAGTAATACAGGAAAAAGTATAGATATGAGTAATAATGTCACCACAAAGTTATGGTGGGGGAATGTTTTTATATTAAGGACGATTCATTTGAAACTCCTGCTTTGGAAAAAAGTTCACCTGGAGGGAGATCTAAGAAATTATACAGTTGTGAGTGTTATAGTAAATGTAGATAAAAATGATTATTTATTGGTTTTTGTAAACTGAGTTTATTATTTGGTACCAGACTGAAATCAAAAGGAAGCCTTTCTTTTCCCACAAGAGTCACTATTTTCACACGAGGTTTTTAAACACATCAAGTGTAAGGTAGTTTCAGCTGTGGCTGTAGTATATGATCACTTGAATTCAAATTCTAGGTCAGGAAATTTCTAGAAATCTTCCTACTGATTGCTGGGAAAATAAAATGAGCTAAAAATCTCTATTATCTGTTCTTACCCTCTAATCTTTTGTTAATAGACACTCCCAGACAAACGACTTTCTCTACCAATGCTCTGACCTGGTTTTCCTGGTGGAGTGACCTGTCTAGCAGAAAACACATTCAGAGGTAATTTACAAAATCCCTATGGGGAATGAGGTGGTGGTAGTGGTGGAATGTCTCTACTTGGCTGGGTTGGGTATATAAACAAGTCTCCTTCACTTGCCATGGGTGGCAGCTGTGAGCACATAAGACACAATTCGCCATGTCCTTTCTTTCAAACCTATCTGACAAATTCACCTGAGTGTAAACCTCTGGGAAGGTCTGCCTTTTTGCAATAGCATCCTGTCACATGCTACTCTCTCAGGAGTCAATCTGCATTATGCCTCCTTGTGCATGTATTCCACTTGTTTCGGATCATTGCTTGAAGTGATAAATAGATCTCACTTCAAAACTGAGCCTGGACTTGTCTTCTTGAACACTGATTTGCCTCTTACTTTCTGTGCCACAGATGAAGCTATAAATGATCTGGCTCATTTCCATTGCCTGACAGACTGAAACTGGAGTGGCAATGCCACTAGCCACTAACCATATGCAAGACTGAAAGCAGTAATAATCCAAAGCAAAACAGATGGAAATCGGTAACAAATATTTTCTGCATCAATTTCTAACTCTTCCCATTGAAAATTAAATTTTAAAGAAGTTCTCATAGTAAAGTCTAAAAAAATATAAGGGGCAGGGGGGAAATAGCAGAAACACAGATTCTCTTCACTGTTATTTCTATATTCTAGGGTTTTACATTTCAAGTCAGCTATTTCTGTAAACCTAGTTAGAGATAGCTGTCAGGAACTGTTCTTCCATGAAACACAGATATGAGGAACCCTTGCCAAAGACTCCAAGTGATTAATGCACATGGGACTATTTCATAAGCAAATGCAAATTATGATCTATTTTGATGGTTTGCCACAGATGATTTCATCAAAGTTGTCTTTCATATCTTAGTTTTCTGTCTTTGTAGAAGAAAATCTGTCGGTTGAAGGAAACTGACTCCAAATGCTGTAAATTCAGGTCTTTTTAGCTGTGCCATACTGGCAAATATGATTAGTCTTACCTTACATATAGTCATTTGGTAAACATCCTTACTGCTCTTATTCACCAATATATGGATTTAGAGATTATAGACATCAATTACTTGTAATGCAAATGTTAAAAAATCATATAGCAAGCTTTATTCTTTAAAATTTTTCATTCCTTTTATTTTATATTTATATAAAATAAACATATTTATAAAAGAACCTTCAGGTTTAAATATTTGGCTCAGATTGAGTAAGAGGTTAGACATTAAACTCATTGCAGTAAGCAAAAAAAAAAAAGTTCCCCATTAATTTCAGAGTTTTCACCCAAAATTGTACATACCTTGGGCAGGATTCATAATTGGTCTATGAGTCAGGCAAGACAGGCCAAATGAATCATCCCATCTATGCTTCCTACATGAACAACCTGGGGAAAACAGCTCTTGGTAGGACTGATCTGGCACTGTGAGCTTCCCAGACAGTGATGACTATGCCAGTTTAGAAATGCCTCCGTCTTTCCTTTAATGATGCAGGGTTTGTAGACAACAGCTTTAAACTAAATGCCTATTTTTAGCTGTCTATATTCAGGAGAAATAAATGCAGAAGAAATAAGTACCACTTAAAGTTATACATTGCATAACTTTAAGCAAAATTAGTTCTCCTTAACATCAGGGTACTCACAGAATAAAATCTTTCCTAAACTTTATGGATTTTTCTTTACCTCTTAGATTTTTGGCTGAAGGGGGAGGAGGGTTGGGTTTTGTTTTGGTTTTTTTGCTTTCTGAGTCGTCAACCAACAGAGTCATTCATTCATTAATTTGTAAAATAAAATTATTATATTTGTCCATTATAAAATTATACTTACCCATTTATAAACAACAATTACACCACGTAGAAAACACTAGTTATTAACAGACTTGAAGGAAAACTATTATGAGAATATATGCATGGAAGTATAGGACACCTTCAGACAAAAAAAGGCCCACTTGTGGCACTTAAAACTTTCAGGTAGGTGAGCCAAAAAGGCAAGAAGCCAAAACTGAAGAAATCAGAAAAAGACAGAACAGAGGGCATGGATGACAAAAGTTACAGCAAAGAAAGCCTGAGTATTAATTTACAGCTCACCTCTTACTTCAAAAGAATCAACCAAAGGACTTCATGGGCTGGCCCTCTGAAAATGCAGCCAGGCTCTCACAGCAAGGGGCAAGCTACCTTGAATTTTAGCAGATGTAGGAAACATCAGCAGAAACCTAAATTCCTACTATCCTAATGCTCTGAGGTTGTTCATGTACTAAAATGTGCCAGTTTGCTTTTCCATATTACACAGGAAAAAAAAGAGATAATTGTAATTTCTTTGAAGCTTAAAGAAGGAGACTAGGCCAGATGACACTGTATCATTGAAAAAGAAATTTAAAGTGTTTTCTTTTCGGTCGCAATGCTGGGATATTTTCTGGGACATGTTTTCCTTCCAGGGAAGTGATGGGCAGAAGATGATCAATAAATCAGAAGCTGACTTTAAGGAAAAACCAAAACAGAAGTGAGAGATCCTGCCCTGAAATCAGCAGGGCTCAAATGAGCTTCCCCACGCTGCAGCAATTTCTAACCTTGCTCCTCCACTAAAGATGAATAAAACAGAGGTGCCTGAGCTGGGGAGGTGCTTTCCCTTAAGCGAAGTGAAGAGGGCCAGATGCAGGTGCCACAGCAGACACCCTGCCGCTCCTCTCAGAGCCTCTCTGTGTCACCAGAATGTGGCCAGATGCTTGGGTGGTAGCTGTTCAAAGGAATGCAGCCAGTGAAATTTCCCTACTGATGTTCCAGGAAAACCTTGGCAACAGAGAGAAGATGGTTGCTTTCTTGTTTACGGTAATATGAAATGTGAAATATGCATAAGTTTATATTTGCTTTAAGGTTGCTGATTAAGGTTGATTTAAATCACTTACCACACTGGATGGACTGCAAGCAACTTAGGAGGAGAGAGAGACTATTTTCCCTGTATATAAATCTCAGGATACAATTTTATTAAATATTCAAGTCCCTTTTCTTATACACTACATAGATACTATAGAAAGTGCTAAGGTAGATGGGTTGCTTTTCAGTACCTCTTTTTTTTCTGCAAAATAAATAGTGGTTATAGTATTTTTATGCAGATTTCAATTAGTTTTTGAAGAATCATTGTTCTGTTGATATTAAAAAGGAAAAATAAGTTGTCTAATCTCATTCTGTGCAAGGAAATTACTTTTATTTTTCTAAATTACATGCATGAACAATGTGTTTAATTCAGAAAAAGAGATGTCTTAATAGCATAATACATATTCTATTTGTATTAGATGCAACCAGCTGCTTGAGAGACTAATAGAAAAGAGGGTATAATACTCTTTAAAGCCTTTCTGATGGATTCCACAAATCCTCTTGATATCTTCATGTGAGAAGAAGTTTACATGATGCTGCAGGCTGGCTCTGAGAGAAATTGCTGTACGAATTAAGTGTTGGCCTGTGCTTGCCTCAAACTATGTTTGAGATTGGATGGGATCCCTGAAGATCACATTTTCCACCTCCCCTGCTCACACGGTGTCACCTAGGCCTGCTTGCACATGGCTGTGCCCAGACAACTTCTGAATATCTCCAAGGATGGAAACCTCTGCAATCACTCTGGGCAACTGGTGACAGTGTCCAGTCACCCTCCCAGCAATTGTGTTTCCTGAAGGCCACATGAAGCCTTTTTTATTGAGCAATATTTTTCTTATTTATTTATTTTTTCAGCAATATTTTTATTTATCAAGCACTTTGACCTGGTGGCAGCCCAGGCCTTCTTTGTCACTTAACACAAATCTAATCAAGAACATTTCTTATAGAGGTTTGATCAGTACTTGATAAATGCTTGAATTATGCTGCCTTCACTTCTATTCTTGCATTTATGTTTCAGGGAAAGGCAAGTTATGGCAATACGAACTACTTAAAGCACAGATTTATATTTTTTTAAGATTCCTTAATTGAGAATGGACATCACTCAAGTAATGTTCTCGTCTCCTTTGTGATTCTTTCCAGTATGTCACCCCAGGAGAGAAACAATAAATAGGCAAAGGAGGACTTTTATAAAGACTACAGTTATTATTTGCTTCTGAATGCACGTAGAGAAATTAAACACAAAGGAGGTGAAGCATACCCAGAATCCCTGTCACTCTCCTGCAGATCTAGGAATTGCAATGATATCTCAGTTCAGTCACTGGCATGTTCTTTGTAGTAGTTAAAATCCATAGCAAAAGCCCATGGTATTAGACTTCAGCTTGTATATGAAAGAAAGGCCAATTGGTAGTCTAGAATAATTATAAGAGTTAATGACTACATGGTTCTACATATCTCCAGTTCATTTTCTACGATAAAATTGTGTTCTCTGCTTACTACATTATTGCAATGAAATTCCAAGTTGTACTGGCAACTCACATACAGGTTTTAATAAGGCAATTGGTTAAGGAATATTTTTGAAATATTAGAGCTCTAAAGGTGCAACAGAACAATGAGAATCAAGGTTTTTTGCTTTTCCTGAACTAAGGTTGTTAGGCATTTTTACAAAGGAATTGTCATCCAATGATGTATTGTGTGCTCATTATACTGCTCACTATAATTATGATCACAATTAAACCTCAAAAATTGTTACTGTCAGTTTAGGATGTATGAAGCTGAAATGACAGTTTGCAGTGCAACGTATTTCATTATTATTAAAGACTGGTTAATCACAGACAGCTGCAGTTGATCAGTCTGGAAATCTCACATATTTAGGAACATGTCACCAAGTCAATTCATGTAATTTTGGGGTTGTTTTTGGAGTTACATTTTAGCTGTCTCTGTGGAAAGAGCAGTCTTAAATATCTTCCTTCACTGTCATTGTCCAAATCATCATGAGCAGATTACATCTTCTCTTAAGCATTTTTTAATGCAATTGGAAATTCTTTGTAGTCAGATTTGGATTACTGTATTGGTATCATTAAAAGATAGTTGTATGGATTTAGAAGTAAGGTAAAATCGTTAACTTTACATTCTCAAATTAGGCCTTGGACTTAGAAAACTTTCATTTGAAATTCTCTCTTGTAGTATTAGTAGATAAAGTTCTTAATTTATATAATTAAAACATTTTCCTCTAGATTTTCAAATTCATAGCCTTTGAGTTTGATACACAAAACTTTAGTCCTTTAGTTGATACAACAGTGTAATAATTGGTTATATATGGAAATATATTGATTACATTATAACCACAAATTTCCATTAAACTATAAATTAAACTTTAGTTGGAATTTTAGTCCAATTGGAATATTGAATTGAGTGCTTGAATTACTGGAGGTTTGTACTTACAAGAGTTAGAATGGAACAGAGTCAGGCATTTAATACAGTTATCATATGTTTCGGTATTATTTGACTTAATAAACAATAATAAAAAAATAAAAGTAGATAAAATAAATTTTCATATCACAAGTCTTTCTTATCTCAAAGAGCAGGAGTACTTCAATTGTTGTATTTGACCTCACCAATAGATTCACGACCAGTTTGTCATGCAGAACTCAAGCCCTTGACACATATCAAGAACTGCTTTCTCTGTTGGACTTAGCTCTGAAAGTTTTGAGTTTGACAATTATTATGACAAAAAGTTCTTTTGTGTCTTCCAACTCATTCCTTAACTCATAACTCAACTACAGGTGTTTTGTCTGGGAGATTGAGAAAAGTATGGGCTAGAGAAATTATGATAAATATTCTCTCAAAAATAATTATCTTAAAAATATGTATCATAAAAATTTAGTTGCTGTAAGGTATGAAAGGGCAGTACATATTTCAAATTGATTTCCATTGTTACTTGAAATCTTAATTAGACAGACTATTCCCATAAATGCTGTACCACTGTCATTGTGATATGCAGTTCTAAATGTAACATAAATTCATTTTCAATTTTTCACTTTCATCTTAAAAATAAAATCAGGATGTTGAGAAAATAACATCCATTTTTCTGCTACAGAACTTCCTTTGAATTTCCTGTGTAACACTCAGTGCAGGTATGTACTATGCATATGTGAGAATACATAAGAAAGCGAAGGTCTCAAGTGAATGAGAACAGGAGGTAGAGAAGGGAATTAGAGACAAAGTAATGTCAGGAAAAGAGGCAATTGGACAGTGCCTGTATATCCATGAGTATTTAAGGTGAAAAAGCCCTGAATCTGACAAGCCTGCCTGGGAATATAAATAATTTCTCAAAGCTGTCTCTTGTCATGACATTTAGACTTAAGGTCAACCAGGTGTTTACTTCTGTCCTGCAGTACCTTCAATGATCTGTGAAATTCTTACTGTGCTATAAAAATGGAATTTCTTAGATGATTTTGCTTGGTAAATCACAGAATCAAAGTACTCCGGCACTCACCAGTACTCAGAATCTTGAATTTTGATGACACACCAAATCTGTGTTTAACAGCTGGACTCAACAGTATCACCTGAAGTGATAATTAAATTGGGAGTTTTTCCTTTCTCACAAAGTTCATTGCCAAAGTTTCCAGCGGTAGACTTGTTCCTTAAAACACATATGAGGCCTTACAGGGATTTAATTTTAAAAGTGGCTTATCTTTTTGCATCTGACTCTTTGTTCTGTTCTCTTTAAATTCACTTCAAATTTATAATTACATCTGCTTATAATTATGGCAAAAGCCACAGGCTTGCTCTCCTGGTTTTCATTTTCACTGTATAGATTGAGTATTATTCTCGTTTTTGTAACATGGCAGACATTAACAAAGACTGTTTTCACTGTGTTTCATTTGGTGGTTAGCTTTTCCGCTTCTGTTAAAATAAATTCACCTGATAGTTTTGAAATCCAGGCCATTATTAGTTGTTTAATATTTTAGATACAAACCTAAACTTATGTTGTAGAGAAGAAAATATTCTTAGTTCTGAAGTCAGAAGTGTTGTGCAATGGAGGACTCCATTTCACACTCCTTTAAAAAGAAGAGCTAGGTTTCTACATCAGTAAGAAAGATAATTTCAAAGCATAAGTCACTTTTAGCTCCCACATTAATCAGTTTTCATGAGAATATGCTGTACTATCACATGCAAAATATAATAGCAAAAGTATCCTCACTGCAAAGCATCCAGGCCAGGATTCTGAAAATTTGTTCAAAATCTGAATCTAAGACATAATCCTAATTAAATTAAGAGTATTCCATATCCTGCATAATGACCATAACATAGTCATTAAACTTTATCCCATCACGTGCAACCAGCCCAGTGACATCTGACTGAAATAGGAGTTTTACTGCCGATGGCTCTGTACATGCTCCTTATACAAGTGCAATTCTGTAGTCAAATGTCACACTTCAAACCTGGCAATAAATATCTTTGTGTGTAATTCCTGGATTTCAAAATAGTTCAAATACTATATTGCTGAAGGACATTTAAAGCAAAGAGCTGTTGAAAAGCACTCATGAGGATAATGAGCAATAGGAATGAAAAGATAATACCATACTCTTCGTTATTCAGTGGACTTCCGATATAATTATTATTTTCATACTCACATATTAGAGAATAAAACTTTTTAAATGCCATTAGATATATCTGACTTCTTTTAAACTTTGTGTAATGATTATAGTTCTCAGACCTACTTCTGGAGTTAACAGGTTTCAATTTCATATGAGTATGTGTACTCTGTTCACTCTTAAATGGATTAGAAATTGCCACAACTTCATTACTGCAAATGATTCTTGTATTTCCAGGTACATTTCAGCTGTGTCCTTAACAGCAAATATCTCCATCCAACTACGAGAACCCTTACTATCCTGCTTTTATTTGTACCTCATTTAATTTTGTGTGCTACGAAGACAATTGATTTCCAGTAAAAAGAATAGTCCTGGGAAATATAAAAATTTTATTGCAATTCAAGAATGTGCAGTTATAATGGAAATTACTGAAGAAAACTTTGAAAACCTTTGAAAATATGTTTATCATATTTTCTAATCCATCCTAATCCATTTCTAATTCAAAATATCTCATTTATTTCTTTACAGAAAATAAAAGGTAACTAAATAATCTTTTTTGTTATTCATAAGATAGCTGCAAGAAAAGTTGGAAATACTTTCGCCTTACTGATGTCTTTCTCTGCACATAACCAGGTCTATGATTACTGAAGACTTTCTTCACAATTTTTAAATTTAATAGGAAAATAGAATATTCATTTTCATTCTGAAGTTCTGGTTTATGGACATCTACAGAAAGTATTATAAAAGCTATATATAAATATTTTTAAAGTTATAGCTATGCTTTTTTTGTTTCAAAAGAAGGATCTAAATTATGCATCCCTTTTTCTAATCCAGCTAGAACTGGAGACAGAGGAATAAAGGCTATTGATGTGTGTGAGTGACACATGGCTTGTGTCTTCTCTACTGTGTAGCAGACAAGTGGAAGTGCTTGAGCTCTTTGAACTAGCTCTGAAAAAGTTTTCAGGGGGCCAGCATTTTAGGAGCTGCTCTAATCCTGCAAATGTGCAAGGTTGGTGCATCACTCAGAGTCCACTAATCCTGGCTGGAATGCAATGAGGATTACAGAAGGTGGATAAGGAGGACTCTAAACTCAGACTTCTTTAAAATTGAAACCAACAGTTGTAATGCTATCCCACTTTTCAAAAAAAAAAGGAGCGCAAAAATTAATTAACTTATTGGTAGTTTATCTTTTCCTTTGTCCTGCATGTTGGTAGCCCAGAAGAATATATCAAAGATCGTATTAGTGCTGAGTGGGCATTGCTTTGCAGATGGAAGCCCTTGGGGGAATCCTTTGTCCATGCTGGGCACTCGAGCTGCAGATGCAAGGGCAGGAGGAGCTGTTTGATGGCAGATGTCCCCAGCGTGACCCCACACCAGCTCTTTCTGCAGAAGAGCAGCTTTCTCTGACAGACAAGAGCAAGTGGCACTCTTGCTGGGGGTGAGGTTTTCAGTTCCTGCTGATCACATTATTGCACTCTTTTGTCTTGTTACAGCTGTTTGAGCAGGGATAAATCGCACCTGCAGGTTTCTATTACCCCTGTTGGTCCTGTAAATTGGTATCCACAGAAGCTTGTGAAAGTCAGGAAGGCAGTTGTGTACAATTAGTAGGTGGCAAGACAGATGAAGACTGATGCCAAAGACTGATAAAGCAAATTACTTAATATAGACTTTCTGACACTTACAAACATATTCTGGTATAACTTCTTTATATACAATTACAAATATAACATACTGTAGCTTTTTATAATTTTCCAGTCTCCTGTGTGCAAACCCAAACTGTTTTTAACTCTCAGACTCTTCCCTGTGCAATTAATTTTTCTCATGGATGAGTGGTGTAAAAATAACCAATTTGGAAAAAAACATAAAAAATTTCCTCAGTTACTGCAGAATTACTTACAGTAACAAGGATACTGATGACATTTCACAGAATTATTCACACTTGCCTGCTTTAGAGGGAAAATAGGAAGTGTGTATCCACAACACAGTTTTTACTAATAAATCTCCAGTTCACACTTTCTCTCATACAGATGATCATACTTGTAATTACGGGATCTATATATGTTATAGAAGTTGTTCTTTCCCAGAGGAAAAGCACTGTTGCCTTTAAAAGCAATTAGTTTTAGCATGGAGTTGACTGAGCAAATGAATGCATCTGTCTGCATTTACACCCTCAAACCAAGGCAGAACTCTGCTGGCAATTTCTGGTGGGCATCAGCAGAGCTCCGCAGGCAGAACCATAGCAGATTCACCCTCTGAATTCACCCTCCACTCTGCTCCTGGGCATAACCTGAAGGTGGACCTTACTCCTTCCCCGTGGAAGCTTCCTCGTCATGGGCATCCCAGAACAACGTCCTAGTGCTCCACCAGGCTGGGAAAAAATTCTCTCTGCTCCCGTTACAGAAGTACTGTAAGTGACATGATGGCAATTATCCACTAACAGTTTTTTTAGCTCATTTCAGACCAAGGACAGAGCACGCATCTGTCTTAAAGTTGTGCATTTATACTGGGTAAAGTGGGAGGCTCAGCGTGGGAGACAGCCAAGGAGCCCAAGAAGTATAGTCTGTATCTGTCTGATTGAGAGGCAAGATTTATGCTCCTCTTGTATGATAAATTAATTTAATATCTATCGCATACAACAATTTTTACTTTTATTGGGTTGTGGAGAATATAATGACCTTTAAAAATTCTTTTCCCCTGGAAAATAATCAGTTTTTTATTGTGAGAACTGGACTGTTACTATTATTGTATGCATCTCTCTGTTCAATAGATAAATTTTATAAATAACCCATAATATCAATGGAAACTTCTAATTGACACCTCAACATGTGAATAATCCCCTTTCATTCCAAATAACAGAAAACTTAAACTTTACAATAAGAAATATTACTATGACATCAAAGTCATAAATACATTATGAATGGGTACATTTGAAAATTCATTTTCTTGAAGTTGCTGACTAGATGAGTTTTAACTTCTGTGGTAGATGCCCTGATAACAGAAAATTGGAAAATAAAATGCAAATGCTTAAAAAAGGGTTTTTCTTCTCCTTTAGGCCTACATTAAAATAACCCAATTTATTTAAAAAGCAAATAAAGGAAAAAACAAAAAAACAGACATTCACAACTTTCAACCTGAGGCTTCATTTCTACAATTCCTGTATTAAATGTTGTTGAGAAGAACTTCAGTTTACTTGATGCGTACTTACACCAACACTGAATCTTTGGGATTTTCAGAAACCTCTCTGTGTAATTGCTTGGAAACAAGAGTTTAATCATAAAGTGGCATCTGGAGTAAGAAGAGTCCTTCACTGGACCTTATATTGAGCTAATGCTGAGGTACAAAAAGTCATAAAAGCTTTGTTTTATTATATGGAGAAAAATACAAAATGAAAAATTTTCTTGTTTCTTTAAAAAGGCAGTTTTCAATAATGGATAAATCCTGACCCGAATCACTTGAGAGATGAACTAAAGATTAAAATTTTTAATTGTGTTTTTTCAGAACAGTTTAATAGACATCCAATAACGTCACAGTAAACCAAGACTAAATTGGAAGCAAAACCAGCTATAATAAAATTTAAAGGAGAAATATAAACAAAAGTAAGAGGATGTTTATAGCAGTAAACTAAAGCTAGGAACTCAGGAAACTGATAAAATTTCTAGAAAAGTGTAAGGATGTCTATAGACAGATTTAAGGATAAAGCTTGTTTTAAAGAGCATGAAATAAAAGAAACTGAAGCGGGTTGTATTGATCACACTTTTTCTTGATTAGGGGGTTCATCTTTTGACTCATAAATCAAATCTAGCTGATCAATGAGATTTGGCAAACTATACCATTTCATTTCAATTACATGACAGGCTAAAACATTCAGAAATAGATATTATGACAGATGATGTCAGAAGAGTACTTCATTCACACCATATGATGAACTGTTTTCTATAGCTTCAGTAACTTTGATAGGTTTTAACAACAGTTACCAGAGCTAGATGTATTTAAATGAGGATTTCTAGAATAATTGGAAAACTTGCATTTACATAGTTCAGGAAGAATCCCTTATTAACTTTAGCTAATGTTGATTTTCAATAACTCGTGGAACAGCCAATAGTGAAATAAGGCAATTGGAATGATCAAACTAATTATGTCTGTCAGTTTATCATAATCCCTGAAGTAAAGTGTGGACAAACTGATAATAAGACTTTATTAATAATGATTTAAAGGAAAGTAATGTAATTCAATCCAGTAGACATAAGTTTATGGAAAACAGATCTTGTCAAACCAGCTTTATACCTTCCTATTGCTGAAAATAAAACCAATTATCTATGAAAAAAAAAAGGAACAAATAGCAAAGTGTGGATACAGACTAAGGCTGAGGTCTCAAATTGCTTGTAGGAAGCTGTTAGCCTGATGCATGCAGGATGCCTACCTCAACAGGAGATTCCCCAAAGTAATCAGAACAAAGGAGCAACTCTTAAAATATTGAACCTGCTTTGCCTCTATTTCACTCAACCTTCCCAGGTGAGGAAGGAGCCTAGGACTATTCTCAATAGGTGTCTTGTAATGGTTAAATTTTCAGGGGAGAAAGGGGATCATTGAGAAGGGGTTTTAATAGTATGAGTGTGTGTATAATTTGTGGAGTTAAAGGAAGTCAGAGTACCTGTAATTGGCACTGCTTCCATCTCACATGGAAATCCTCATATGGCAATTTAAAAAGACCAGAAGTTAGTGATTAAGGAGGTCACTGGAAAACTGAGAAGATTTCACTGAAAAGGCACAAGAACAGCTGACAGACTGGAAAGATTCTTGAGAATTTGAGATGACATTAATTGATTGTGAAATCTTAGCAAATATTTATGTGTGAATTGATAACCTCTCATACACGCCTACTGAGGAAACAGGAATTTGACAGTGGAGAATAGTTGTCTCATGGTTGCGAATCAGTGTAAAAGAGTTCAGAATAAAGAAATAAAAAGACACAATTTTCCAATGATGATAGTGATAATAATAACCAATTAGCAAGGACTATAGCATTTTTTCCATTACTTGCTTTAAAGGATGTGATAATACACTTTCATTCAAAATATATTTTATACAAAAGGAAATTAAGCCAATATAAAGCCAGAACAGATGTGTTAGAGCTGCTGATTGTGATTCAGCTCACAGGTTTGATACAGAGGCTCTTACCATCACTACAGGTTATATGCCATAAACAGCTGCACAAGTACTGCCAAGAACAATCTCTTATTTTGAGAGTTCATTAGTTGCCCAGACTTTCAGAGCTGTTCTCCAGCTGGGAGGCATAAGAACTGGCTTGGGGATGAAATACAGAGCATGCTATTCCTAATTTCTAAGGTGGAATTACATTAAGAGACAGCAGCCTGGGAGCAAGGATACAATTACCCCACACCTCCAGGTGTCTCACTGAGGTGTTGTACCTTTGCAGGCTCTGGCTCTACACTGTGCTCCTGCCATCTGCCTCAGGGGAACATTTATTAGAGCTGCCTTAATTATTCCACTGATAGCTTAGAAGCAAGACATCGAATTTTATGTGCCCGGAACTACACCAAAGGCAGGTGCCTGCAGCAGAGGGCGTGAATATCTTCCATTGTGGGCAGCTATAGCACCAAGGGAAAAGAAAAAGGAATAAAGAGGTTTGTCACCATAACATGTCAAAGGAACATGCATAAGCATGTGCCTAACTCACACTGGAAGTCAACCATGAGGAGATATGTAAAAACACAAATATATATATATGAACAGGATTTTATGCTATTCCTCTGAATGAGAGTCTTTTAAACTGACCTTAAATACGAAAAAAGTAAGGGAAGTCTTCTAGTCCTGTTGAGGAGAAAAAAACATATTCAAGACAGTCCTAAGCTTATGTTTCTAAACAGCTTCTCTAATTTTGTTAGGCAAATAAAAGTTTTATTCCTTTGATGTGCATATGTAATTCCCACTGGTGTTAATGAGAATTATGTGCACAATTCAACAGAATAAGCCTTATAATTTAAGGGATATTTTAAGGGGGACTTCAAAGAAAACATTAAATACCTGATAAGAAGTGATTCAAAGTCTGTGAAAAGTTTGAACATTCAAATAGCAATCCATTTTTAAAATTATCTTGGATTTTCAAACATATGTCAAGAGTTCTAGTCTACAGAAGTCCCGTATATAGACGTTCAATCAAACTTTAGTAGCATAAAATGACAAAAAATAAGAACATGAACACATTTCAGACTAAATGAAGTACAGCCGTATAAGAGGAAGTTATTGGATTTTTTTTAAAATAGAAAACTGTAAAAGACAAAAAATGTGAAGTTTTAATCTGAACCTTCTTTGATATAAAAGGAATTATTAAGATCTAGGTGAACCAAAAAGAAGGAAAGCAAGGAAGACAGACCGAGTAGATTTTGCTTTTCAATTACATTTCTTCTTTCTCCTGTAGGTATAGAATTTTGACTTATTGTGGACTCAGTCATGTATGTGTAATGATTACACCTGTAGTAATTTCAAAACTTGGATTGCAAATGAGAGCAAAAGCTGAGCAAAGGCACCATGCCCTCATCTTCTGGCTGCAGCAATGGTCCTTGATGGTATAATACAGAGCACCATGAAACAGAGCCACAGCATGCCTTGCACCTAAGCTGCAGGCTCCATTCTTCATTAATCCTGCCAGTACCTGCAGCAGTGGACCTTCTTCATGGGTGTGCAAGAGCCATACAAACTGACAAGCCTCGTAACAATCTGAGGAGATGAATTCACCATTTTTGGGTATCTGGAGCACAGATGTTTGCGTCTGTCTCATTGTCTACAATCTCACAAGTGTCTGTAGAACAATCCTGGGGAGAAATAAATCTCATCCTAAAGCAAAGGTCTGCAACAAACCAGAGCAATTGGTAATAAAATTTGTCCATTTTATTTTGTTGAGTGCAGACAGCAAAATCTATATAGCCTAGACAGGAGACCCCACCCCCTGTTTATCCACTGACATAGAAGTTGGTCTCACCTGCAGTGGTGGAGACTGTAACAACCACTTTAGCCAATATATTCCTGCATCCGTTATAATTTTAAAAGCAGTTTTTAATTACAAGCTGTAAATTAAGCCGAATATTTTAATGCAGTCTGTCATGGAGAAATAGAATCTTTTTAAAATTTTGAATCTTTTGTACATATTTGAAGGAAGGCACATCCTATTTTGGTTTTGCCTTCTTCAGGTTAAACAAACCCAGTATTTTTGATACCTACCTGCACACCTGCACGTCATACTTTCTACATCTGTGCTCATCCCAAACAATATTCATTTGATCAAAGATTTTCTGGCTGTAGCATCTAAGGGCAGCTGTAATATTCCAGCTGAGACCTTATCACAGTAATGTAGACATCAGAGAAAATCTACTTTAAATGTCATAGGCACAAATTTTCTGCATGGAAATTGCTTTTTTCCCTCTCTCTACTTCCCCCCACCCCCAAGAGCAAAAGGGTTACCCATCCTTGTTCTCTTTCTAAATCAGGTTATTTTGCAGGTATTTTTTCAGTCAATAGCCTCTCCTGCTTATTCCTGCCTGTATACAATAACTTGTGCTAGAAAAATAGCATGTTTTTTCCTGATCCCATCTAAAATCTGACAAGATTTCTTTGAATTTCTTGCCAATAATTACAAATTTCTCACCTTGGTGACCCTTCATATTTAATGAGCATACATTCTGTTCACTTTTCTAGGTCATTCATACAAATATTTTACAGATTTATAACCTGCAGAGACCTTTCTGAGAGTGGAAACTTCTCAGCTTTCCATTTACCTCTGTCATTTTTATCTAAACCATGCTTTTCCATATTTCTTCCAGGAAAGGTACACAAACCAGTGCTGAAAACCTTACTGGAACTGCAATTTGACATGTGATGTTCCTCCTCTATCCATAAGACCTTTACATTTTGTAGGAGGAAATTAAGCTAGTTAGGTATGATTCATTCCTGAGACACAAAGGTTGGTGGTTATTCATTCCTCTGCTTTACTCAGTGTGTTCACAGTTTTCTTGCTTATGGCTCCATGATTTTTTAAGCAGCAGAAGTTAGGATATCTGCAATTTTCAAGCACCTCCTCTATAAAGCAATGCACCACTTTTGCCTTTTGCTATTTTTTTTTCATATCCATCTGTCATAGCTTCTCAGATGCAACCTAACACTGAGCTTTTATTTATGAATCCTTTCACTGCTTTGAGTAAAAAAAAAAAAAATCTGATGAAGGCAGTATGAAAACATCTGATTAAGTCAAGTATCAATTTGTTCCCTGCTATACCAGGCTGAAATCTTGATCCTTCACGCCTGATATTAACTAGGATAGCAAATGAGCGTTTTAGTGAGAGTGGGAAAAGTCATTAAATGTTCAGAAAATTTCAGCATCGCATGCCAATCACTTTTAGTCTCTGCAGGAGCAGACTAATGATCTCTCTTGTTTTCATCCTTCTTCTGGAGCACTTGTAACTGGTTTCTGTTGCAATTCATTTTCTCCACAATTTTCCTCTGCTGACTTTATTTTTCTAACCCAAACTTTAATTGTAGTGCTGTGGTTTTGCACCCATCTTCAGTAGTTTGACCTGGGGTCTGTTTTCTATGCTGTTCTCTTTGTGATTAAAATGAGAACGAGATTACAGTTTCTTAGCTCAGTGCCCTTGATATTCTTGTAAATAATGAATCTCTTTTACACCTTCTCCTAATACAAACCATTTGGAAAGTTCTTCCCGTCCAATTCTCTGATTTCATGGAAGTCTGCCGTTCTGAAAGCTGTTTTCGTTCTGACCTGTTTTGTGCCCTGTGCTAGGGTCGTGAAGTTACAATGTTATGTTCACTCATTCACATACCCATGTTATCTTTTGATCTGATGACCACAGAATCCTTTCCTCTTGGTTGAAATAATATGTAGAATTTCTCCATTATGAATGCCCTGCAACTTTGTTGCTAATTGGAAGAACTCTCAGGGCAGATGCTGTCTAGCTATGTATCTGCTTCTGTTATTAAACATTTCCACTGATGATTACTCTTTTGAGGGTTTTTAAGGATCAGAATGACATTACCTGCTCTGGTATACACTTGCAGGAAATATTTCTGCTTGAGATTTTTCACTGGCTAATTCTATATTTTGCGACACATTGCCACTTAAACATCTTTTATTTTGATTTCTATTTATTTCCATTTTAGAGTCAGATATGAGCCTCAGCTATGGCTGAAGATTCAACCTTTTGAAATAACCACCCCTGTAACTCTCATATCCTTTCACAATACACTTATTTGTACCCAATTCGTTTGTTTTGCTTGTGTTGCCGTCTTATCTCTAACTACTTGTTCAGCACAATGAACCTGTGTCTGTGTGTGTGTGTTTACGTGTCCAGGCCTGCACTTACTTGAATATTGAACTTAGAGAGTGGTTTTGCATTAGGAGGCTAAATAATAACAGAAAAAGGAGTGTTTGATTCCTAGAATTAAAAGTGTCAGCTAAGCTGCCTATAATATGTGGATTTAAAAAACTTTGGGCACAACAGACACATCCATGAGAATAGTGTAGTTACTGCAGCAACCTCAAAAATACTTCAAATATTCCCTGTTATGGAAATAAGGAGTAAGTTATCTTAGCAATATATAAACAGAGACAATTTCATAAACCCTCATAGATTAAAAATCTGTTCAAAATTCAGTTTTAAAAAGCATTTAATTTTCCTTTTTCCTTACCATTTATGTCTTTGAATTGAATATGTCTTTCCATTTCTTTAGAGGTTTTGGAATTGAAGCTAGACAGTTTGACTTACTTTGGCTCATGTTTTCTTTAAGTCTTTATTTAAGTATCTTATCCATGAAAGACAAACAAAAAGAAAACATATTAAGGATACAAAGGACTGAGAAAAATTTAATGTTTTTCTGTCCTGGAATTAGAGTACCTAGGGATTATAATTTCAGTCTGCATTAATAGCAAACTATAATTTTTAATCCTGTGTGCCCTTAAAATCATGCATGATTCAATGAGGCTTTTAAACACCTTCTCTACTTCAAAGTATGCTCAAAATTGCTTTATTGGATCAGGTCCTAATTCACTCAAAAACATAAATAGACCTTATTAAAAGTCAACAAGCTTGTGCTTTGTGGTTTACTTTCAAGTCATTTCATTTGAAGCACAGGATCCAATTAATTCCAATAGAGCTGTTATACAGATATTAAATTTACATATTAAGTACTAAATTGAGGCCATATTGAGGAATACCAATGGTCTAGGGGCTTTAGGTTCTATAGATGTCTGCAGTGCAAAGTTATATTTGTGGAATAGCTCACTCTTATTAGAATATTTTATAAATTATATAGATTCAATTCTTTTCACCCAACATTTAGTTCATAAACGCATGCATCTTTCTTAAACTGCTAGCAGGTAGTCATGGAATGATTTTCAAGTCTATATATTAAAATAATTGCAATAAATGGTAACGTTTATACACTGGACATGTTACATACTGAATTCATCAGAATTAATTTTTGGAACACTTTAGCTGTATCTTGTTAAGATGAAGTTTGGTTCTGATTTACAGGATCACTGCGGAGTTCCTTATTAAACTGTCACTCAGAGAGTGTGAGAGTGGAAAACCCATTACTGTGTTAATTAGATCTGTGGTAGTTTTCAGGCTGGTGGTGACAGCTGCCCGCATGTGGCCCAGCATATACATTATCCTGGTGGCAACACTACCTCTGCTCTGGTAGAAGACTTTTCACAGCCATGACAAAAAGGGAAAAGGATGTTGCTTTTCCCCTTAGGGGGCAGTATCACAATCCAGGAAAAAGCTTTGCAGGTTAGATTTGTTTTCTTACAAAACAGTTGTAATGACAAAACATGTTGCAGATTCATTGCGTTTTGCTCTTTATTTCTACCCTAAATGTAGCTGTCTTACACAAACACCCAGTTATGTTCAGCTAGGTACAAATGTTACTGAGAAAAATATAGATTAATGAATACTAGAGGACTATATTGTTCAAATGTGCTGTCCTTCTTGCATGAATACAGTATTTCAGGAAATTATTCTGTGATAAATTAGGTGTTTGTACTTCTGGACAATACCATGCAGGGTCAGATGATAGGTAGCCCCCTTACATCTCTTAGGATGCTTTGGCTATTAATCATTTCCAGTTGCAGAAAATGGGGTGAGATAGAACATCCTAATGTGCCCTTGTGACATGAAGAGTAGTCAAATTTTCATTAGTGTTCATGAAAGTGATGTCCCTGGGCTGTCTGTCAGCCTTAGGCTGCAACGCACCCGGCTGTTACAGTGACGGAAATGAAGGTAAAATATTTGGAAATTTGCCTGCTCTGGAGCAAAATCACGTAGGCACACACTTATCTCTGATAAAAGGGTAGCAGCAAACCCCACCTCCATTGATAGGAACACGTTTGGAAAGGTTGGTGAACTCCTTGGTTGGTCAATTACCTTGAATTCATTCAAACCCGATAGCAATTAGTAGCTAATACTTCTCATAAACCCTAAAACTCCATGTCACTAGTAAGGATTCACTCGTTCACATGGTCAGCATGCTAAGTCATGTTTAAAAAGCAGAATATTCTTTGTCAAGCCAGTAGAGAATTTCTTCAAGGGTAACTCAAAACTAGAGAGAGTGAGTCGGGTCAGGCCCACCAAAAGCAATAGAATTTCCTGCTGAACCCAAGCGATTTTTCCTTTCTTCTACTTTCAAAAGGAAAGCACTCTCCCGTTTTGCTCCTGTGTTGTGCCGGGAGATGCTGCTCAGCAGTGTGGCAAGCAGACATGGTACACAAACTGAATCATTCATTTAGTGAGTATTCCTGGGCTGACACTTACACCCGTGCTTGGGGAGCATGCTAAGTAACTATTCCCACACACGCTGCTGTCTCTGTGCTTTAAAGAGTAAACCAGTCCAAACATGAATCTGCCGTGAATCCACTGAAGTCAGTGAACACTCTCCCTGCCCTTTGTGCCAGGGCCTCATGCTGTGCCCTGCTGAGAAAAATGACCTAATGAATTTTTCCCCATCTCTGACTTTGATGACTCCCTGATGTTACCTTCACCAGGTTTCCACCCCAATCTCATCTGCTTTGGTATGCCTTATCTCACTGTATTTTCTGCCACTTTTTAAAAATTCATCATTTAATACTGAAAATAATGTAGAATTTTTTATATGTAAGGAATCATGGACTGCTCAAAAGAAATAAGCCAAGACTGAGTGTCAGAATACAGGGCAGAGTTAGTGTGGAATCAAAACTTTTCACATGCATATAAATTATTCCCTTTCCCAAAGTCTTAGAAAACAGGTGGATGAGACTTTAGTATCATAAAGTTCTGTTGATTAAAACAAGAAGCAGTAACTGGATACGGAAAAATCTCTGTTCTTCACTTTTTTGTCTGAACTCATGAACTCGCTTTCAGTCAACCGACAGAATCCAGAGCTGTTTGGAAAAATAAAGTTGTGGTCAGCTAATAAATGAGGTATTTCAGCCAGAATGTTCAGAAGACTGAAAACAATGTCAGCTACATTTGCCTGGAAGCTTTCTGATCACTGAAGGGGTTGTATGACTGAGCAATTAAATTCAAGGCAAAGACAGCTAGAGCACGAGAGGGAAAACAAAAAGTTACATCAAGATTAACTGCACAACGTTCATGGTCCATCCTTCACATGAACGTGGAGAATATAATGGTAGGTTAATTTTTCCTCTCTGAATTAAGGAGTCTTTGCTCATGGAACTCACATGCCATTTTGCTTCCATCATACCCACCTTGGGAAATCTCTACTGAACAAAGGTTTAAAAAAGTGGTAGTAAACCACATTAGAACAAGGAAATCAGAAAATTGTTGTCCTTTTGCCAAAAAGGAGAGTTTACATTAGTATCTTTCCTTGATTTACCTTTTTGATGATACAGGTAAGGCCTTCCAGACAGACAGTGGAAGAATCACTGTTTATATCCATCCACAGTAAAACAAGGATGCCAAGAAACTGGATTTTCAGAGGAAGGCACCAGAAATCAGGAACCACTGTGAACATTTCAGGTTTTCTGTTGATGTTATAGAATTTAGTTTTATGTCTGATATACAAGAGAAGTAATACATGGGGTCATGATTGTTTTCTTTGACTGTGTTGTCAGGAGTGCCTGTCCACCCAAGAAGAGTTTGGATTTTTTTTTTATCACCTTCATATCTCAAAACCTTTTTGGAAAATAGGTTCTCAGAAGCAGCAACATGTGATTTCATGTGGGGTGAAAGGCAGTAAGAGTATAGTACGTGAGCTTAATTTTGACGATTATGGCTCTATACCAGGGTTGTTCAGATTATTTTTTATCCAGTGGAAAAATAAAGTGATACAACATTCTTGATTTTGAAATGGAGAAGAATTTATGCTTCAGAAGTCAGTCAAATTCTCTTCTTGCTTACACCTGAACAAAAACAGAACTGAAAATTTAATTGTCAAATAAAGATTGCTACACCCACAGGTATACACTTCAGTATGAAGATGGTTGAATGGGTGTGTAAAGGCACTATGATTTAAATTATGAAAGGTTTCTACAAACATTATAATCCAGGAATCCATTCACTGCAGAATTCAGTCCAGCAGCTCTGATGAAACTGGCAAGATGCATTGGCTGAAGTTATCGTGAATCACAATATATGCAATAGAACAAAATTTACTAATTTCTGCCATGCATGTAACTGCACTTATTCCAATAATGACTCTGACTATTTTGTTTTTGTATAACACTCTCACTATTTGTTTCTGACAAGAACTTGGCAAAGGAGATGGAGAAGGAAGTGCATTTATTGCATATGCTAAGGAGAAAATACCAAAACTTTTTTTAATAACGTGGATTTTCCTTCATAAGTTAACTGATTTTTTGCCATGAGAAATTTAGATGTTGCAGTTTAATGAGCAACACAAAACACTAGTCTCTCATGCCAATATGTTTATTTCCATGAGAGAGGTTAGAGGAGTATTAGATTTGTAAGAGCACTGCTATAAGGAAACACTTGGTCTCCTAGCTGCCGTAATTATTATCAGCTGCAACTTACTGGGTTTCCTCTTATTAATGTTATCACTTGGCACAGAATTATAATGCAGGTTTCGCCAGTTATTTAGCCATCTGTGAAGTGGCTTAACTCTGTAAGGCTTGGTAT
This sequence comes from Origma solitaria, assembly GCA_013397895.1. NCBI lineage: Eukaryota > Metazoa > Chordata > Aves > Passeriformes > Acanthizidae > Origma > Origma solitaria. The sequence continues at coordinate 212,798 of VZRL01003992.1, read as the reverse complement.
TAAATAAAAAAACTTATTTTGAGGAATACGAGTTCATGGCATTGTCTGCAATTCAGTTAAATAAAATGAAGTCAGTTGGGAAATTGCTGTAGTTGGACTAATTGCATATAATAGCCTAGAAAAATATGGGGATTATAGATGAAACTAAATCCTTCAATAAAAGCTCCTTATGAGAGACAATTTTTGGATTCCCTTTCCTTGCAACAAACTATGCAAAAAATTGAATTTCTCACTAAATTATCTTCCTTTAATTATTCAAATTTCAAATAGATTATTTTTCATCCCTTGCCTTCATTTCCTGGCAGAGAGCAGAAAAAAATTAATTTCATTAAGAGACATTAGAGGCACAATATAGAATACTAAATCTCGTCAATAATGCACTGACTTATTGAATCACCTTGTAGTAAATTAAAAATTATTTCAACAGCCCACAGGCTAAAGTATTAAAATCAACATCAAGCCCTTTTCTCTTTCACATGTGAGAATTAAAGGTACCAAAGGGCTGGAGTCTAAACACTGAGTTCTCTGCCCATTTATTCCCAGGGATACCACCTGCAATTTCAGGCTTTCTGCCCACCATTGATAGAAAAATTGCCAAGACTTGCATTCCTATACCAGCACAATATCCCAAGTGCATCGATCTACCCCAGCCTACATTGCTGGAAGAGCAATTTTCTGAGTAATGTACTAGAAAGATCAGAATGTTTAGAAACCCAGTGCCTACACTGGTATGAAGAACGTTGAAAATGGGATTAGTTGCTAAGAAGCCAGCATATTGTTTTCATCATGTCTGATAGGTCCTAGGTCAGATTTTAAAAAAACAACAAAAACAAAAAACAAACTTCTTTTTATAAAAAAATCAAATATGCTCTTTTTAAAAAATAGAAAAAAAAAATAGTCCCACAATAGGAAACTTATGAACACAGAAAGAAATCATAGATCCTTGTTAATGGTTTGATACATAACTAAAATTTATGACACATAATTATTTTATCGAGGGATAAAGTAATTCCCAATGTCCACATCTTTGCTTCCATGAATGGGAGTGCTCATAAATTTTATGTTTCTTGTTTGAGCTAAAAATATATTAATATATACACATCTGTACATACATATATACAAATATACAAACTAAATTCCCTCCAGGCAATTTAAAGTCTTCAAGGATACTGAAGCTTCTTGCAAAAGGGAATGGGAAAATCTGTGTCCGTGGTGGATTTGATGAGCAGAAGTGGATTTAAGAGCAGAAGTGTGAAGGAAGCCTCTGCTTAATCTTTATTAGAAGTGTTTGCAAAGCAAGAAATATCCAAGAGGGAACAAACTAGAATAGATTATGTGGGAAGTGATAAGTCTACATTTTTGGACGTCTTTAAAAGCAAGCTGGAATATACCAGGAAAAATACAGTTAATCTTACATTAGGGGAAGAAAGCACAGATAATCTCTCTTCAGACCCCTAGACTCACAAAGCAGAGTTGTGTACATCCTTCTGGAGAGCAAGGACTGGAACTTCAGCATAGGTATTTAAGTGTGCATCCACACAACTTTTAATTTGGCTCAGAAAGACGTTTTCTAAGTGAATTTTGCAATTGTTCTCTCACTGCGCCTTGCTTTGCATAGTAGAGGGATCTCAGGAAGCACAAACTGTGTTCCCTTTAGGTAACACTGAAGTGAAAGCTGCAATCTGAGATCCCACCTAATAAATTTTAGCTGCTAAATGGCAATCGGCTCATGGGGTCATGCTAAATTTGTCTGGAGGAAAGTGACTGCAGTGCAGACAAAGGTCCTTGCACCATCTGTGCTGCTCTGCAGAGCCTCTCCTGTTAGAACATTCTTCCTGCTAGTGTAGACATGATTTACAGGTTTTACTGGCTGAAACAATAAGTTGCTAACGCAGCCAGGATCTGTTGTACTTCTAAATCCTGTACCAGATGCAAGGAAAATCAAGCAGAGGAAAATGAAAGAAGTAGAAATTACGGTAAGTGCCTTTTAGTCCCCTTTAAAAGCAGAAATAGTTTTATCAGACAATATTGATACTGTATTAGATCATCTCTATGCATCTCTATTCTGTATATGAAAATACATTCAGAACATTGAGATTCAATTATTTGAAGGCAAATCAGCAGACACCAGGAATCTGCTTGGGCATCACAATTCATCTTTCCTGAGAGTACTTTCCAAAACAGACATTTTTACACAGATTTCAGATGAAAAAAAAACTTTTGCCTAAAACATCATGCCTTTTTTCTTTTTTCCAGTTCATATCTGACCGATTTTTTGTCTTAGAAACACACCATCTTTTGAAAATAGTAAGTCAGTGATGGAATGTAAATTAGTAGATCACCTCACAATATGATGATGTCTCCTCTTGTGGCCCCCCATGCTTCCGGCTGTCATCCAGCTACTGACACACAGCTGCAAAAGGTCGGGGAAAAATTGTGAAGATCTGGAGAGCAAGCTTCTGATTTCTCTAATACTAGAAACTCTTTCTGTTAGACCTCAAATTCATTTCCGAGTGCTTAAATGGATCTTGTCTTTCTTGATGGTTTCTTAGTGTTTCATATTGTATTGAAACCCATGGAGGAGCATGATTGCAGAGAGTTTATAGGTAGAAGAACTTGCTTGTAATTTGGAAAAGGATCAGGAACAGACACCAGCATTAAAAATGGAATTCTAAAAGGATGGAAAATGGCTTGACTGTCAGAGCTTTTTCCTGATGGTTGCAAATTACAGGGAGCTGCTGGAGATACTGAATGAGAGACAGCAATAAGCTAAATGTCAGTAAGCAAAGATTAGCCAAGGAGGGTTGTGTTCAGGTGTTCAGGTTGGATGCTTTGCTCAAAATTGAACTGTCCTTTTATACTTTACCACTTAAGCAAATGGTAAAGTTAGAAGAGGTGTTGTGAAGCTTATGTCTAATTACTTTTGAAACTGAATGTCCTTGGAAAGAGCTAAATGGTGAACAAGAGTGCCTGCACCTTGGCTGAAATGCTGCTGGAATGTGCAAGAGTGACTGTGGAGGTTTAGGGGCAGCTTTATTCATTCTGATGTAAAACCTTTTTGTCTCCAGGTGACCTGACTTCTAGGAGTTCTCACAAATGCTTGAAATTCTACTCTGAAATGGGCAAATTAAAGCTGGAGGATAAAATCAGAGCCAAAATACTGTAATATTCTGGGGGGATGACAAAATGAGAATTTCTGTTCATATGTATATTATATATGCATCTTTGAGGCACAAACACACACACACATGTACAGACCTACATAGCAAATACCAGTAAGCTAGCAAGAAGCTCTGATAATAATTTGTCAGAAAAAAATGACAAAAAATGAAATGGTGAATTGTCTAAAATGCAAGAAGTGGCTTCTCTGACCAATTGTGTAATAATGAGATAAGATTCACAACTTGCAGTCTGCAGACTTTTTGTGATCCAGCTACAAAGTGTTGCAAATCTGTCCTCCTCCAGAGCCTCTCATTTGGGAGAGACTTCAAAGTAGTCGAGGCAGCCAAAAGAAGAGGATGGTGGAATATTATTGAATATGCATATATTTAGTTAAACATAAACTCTTAAAAATATTGTCTTTCTGTCTTACAAACCCATTTTTATTTCTCCTACCAGAGTGCTACTTCTATTAGCTTTTGCTACAGGAAAGCACAATCACCTATTCAAAATAATGAAGGACTGTCTTCTCTTTTAAGGACAGACTGAGCGCTGGTAGGCTGCAGTATTTCATTGAAGACTGAGGCTAGACTGAAGATAGGAGACCGAGTAAGGAAGAAGATAAAAAGGGCAACACATTCCTGTGTGAAATGTTATATTCATTTTGTCTCAGAATCAAACACCAACTTCCACCTCTGTGTTGGTGCAAGCGGGCGCCACCGGCACCACAGGGTATCATTTGCTCCTGCCCGACATCACCATGGAAAGATTTTGAAATTGCAGCTGAGTTTAACTCTCTCGCAGACACAGTCCAATTTCACACTTACCAACACTTGTTCAGCTGAATTGCAACAAACATCAAAGAAATGATAAATCTCTGTGGTGCTGACCCTGCCCAGTGCTAACTTTTTGTGTCTTTACAAGCTCTGGAAGTCCATATGTTCAAATATTAAGAAGGTTTAGCATCCAGACAGCTTTCTTCCACAGAAAATGTTAGGCTTTGGGAATGATGATTTTTGGAGAGGAACAGATTTCGAGCTCTGACCATTGGATAATAAACCCTGCTATTTACAAAAAAACAACGAAACCTCTATTGAGGCCAAAGTCAGTGATCTTGACTGGGTTGTATAAGATGGCATTAATTTCATAATCTGTCCTTTTTCCACAGAAAGAATGAACGATTCCCCAATCAGGAGCTTATCTTAGAAATACAGAGCCTTGTTCTTTTTATGGTCTCCATCTGAAATAATCTTTGGAACTAAATAACAAATTATTTTCCTCTCACATTTCACACTAGTATTGATTGAAATGAAAACTAACTTTGACAAGTGCAGTTTTATTCATTTGCTTAGGGAAATGTCAGCACGGTGTTTAAAGGAGGCATGGCAAAGGAATGATCCCTTAATGCCTGCTTAGGCCTTTCCAGGTATCTCATCTCCTGAATTTTTTAAGGAGAGAACAAAAGAAAAGCCAGTGTTGTGCAGTTGCTGTATAAATAATCCTTTGGATATTGTCCATGGCAGTTGGCTCTCATACAAGAACAGGTGAATTCCTCACAACCATTTCAGTGTTAGAGGAAGTTGACAATTGCTGCAATAACTAGTGAATACACAGTTTAGGTTAGAAATGTGTACCAGGAGACAAGGTTACGGATGTTTTCCAGAAGACAGAAAACAAAAGGCCAGTTATTTAACTGTTCCAGTTGGTGGAGGAGAGTCAGCCTGTTTTGTGACTGTGTGTATGCGACTTATCCCTCATACCTCCTCAAGGGAGCACTTTTTGAACATGCAAAAACTGAAATCAGGTCACTAACAGCAATCCAGAATTCTAGAAAGATTTTTCCCACTCCAAGAGTAAACAGAAGATTTTTTGCTGCTCAGGTGAGTTTTATTTAGTCCTATTGACATAGTCTCTGAAACCAGAGATATCTACCACTCCACACAAACCATGGTGGTCTTCTTGCAGACATGCTTCATATCATCTTGTGAGCACAGGCTGTGTGAGAGCCTTTTTTTTACAAGGTAATTACAGCATGTTACTCATGAGGTCACTGGAGATTGCTGCACAACAGGACTTTGTTCTCTGCCTTTCTGGGTAATTCTGACAATAGAGCTTCTTATCCAACAACAGAGTTGCAGTCGTCCCTCTAAAAAAACATGAGAGATGTTAAATGTATGGGATGGCCGTACAAAAAACCACATATGGTGTGTATTATGCTGTATTGTTACAAAGTTACACTCTCCAAAGCAAATTCTCCTTGATTCCCAAACAAAAGGGAAATGGACTGACAAGTAAAACCAATCTAAATAAGCAAACACCCAAAAAATTATTTGCTTAAAATATTTTCTTATGCTTATAATTATGCTTAAAATTATTTTCTTTTTTCTTTTTATTTTCTTCATGTGAAACCAGAGAAGTTCACCAAGGTTACATTTTTAAGCTTTTCTCTGCAACTACAGGGAAATTTTCCTCTATGCTGAAAGTTAAGACTGGTGTAGACTCAGGACTTGTGGCTGAAAGGAAAACACTAGATAACACAAAAGTCGTGATAACATCATACAGAGCTCACCCCAAACCTCCTGGTTGTGTCCAATGAGTTTGTTGCAGAAACAGCTGGCATTGAGGAGATGACTCAGGTGCCAGATTCAGGGCTGCTATCATGAAACAGGAAGCAGGGACAATATCCTTGTACCCTCACAGAGACAGTAGAGTATGTGCTCAAGCACAAAGGTGTTTCATGCCTGTAAGGCAAAGAACCCATGGTGAGACTACAACTGCTCAACACTGCCCTGTTCCCTCCTCCCCTTCCTTTGGCGTCCTTCTGTGCTCTTCCCACCCTTCCCCGAGCATAATACACAGCTCAAGCCTTTTGGCACCCACTTTTTTTTCCAAAAATCACTCCAACAGATTTTTTTTTTTTAAATATATTATTTATTGAGGAAAAATGTATATATTGTTTATTTTATCATGGGTTGTGCTTTGCATATCTCTTTTTCTTCCACCCTTCCCCCTTGCAGCCTTCAAACTCAGGTGTTGTGTAACTCTGTGAACAAGTAGCAAGCTCTAGAACTGGAATGTCAACTTCACTGAGACAGCAGTGAAAAACAGCATGAAAAAGGTCACGAGTCGGATAAAGCATTCCTGCATCTTTCTGTTGAGAAATACAAGGCTTCTGTTGATTTTGCAGAGCTAATCAGAAACAGAATGATTTGAAATCAGACTTCCCTTTTCCTTACGTAAATCCCTTACATAAACCAAAATGTAAGCAACAACTTAACCTGGATTAAGGACTATCGGCGAGTTACAATATCCTCAGTCATGGAGTGACAATGACTGGAAAGGCAGTTTTAAAGCATTATCAGTCTATTAATTTATTTGAATTTGGGTTTGCTACACAAGAATAAGTCCAGAGCAGCTCCATTGACTTGCGTAGCTAAATCTGGCCGGCATCACTATTTGTACTGATTATCAGGCACAATGTAAAGGGAAACTGGGGGGAAAAAAATAAAATCTGTTACTTGTGAAGTCTGTAGCACCAAGAATGAAAACTGAAAACAGGGCAGAAGATTTCATATCTCATTTCAAATGCTTTTATGCCTGAACATTCCATTGTTGGTAACGTGGCTATAACTAAAACCATAATTATGTGAAAGTGGTGCTGATTTAAAATTTTTATATGAATAAGTTTCAACAAACATACATAAAACCCCCTCATTCCTCCTACAGAAAAACCAAAGCATCTGACTGATTTCAGTAAAAGCAGTCTTTGTTAAAGAAAAAGGGTTTTACCAAAGTAACAGAGACTGATATGATCTTTCAATAGAATAAAGTCCTGAATTTTAATTGGACATATTTCAATTTTAATTTAATTTTAAGATACCACTGTTAATCAAGGTCATAATTTTTATATTTTGGACAGGAATAGTCACACCATATGAAATATTATAGCATTTTATATTTTTCAACATGAAAGAAGTATAAGTCAAGGTTTTCCTTATACCTACAAAACCCCCGATGATATATTTTCTGTCATTTAAATGGCTGTCTTTCAAAGAATCTTTGCTATCACATGAACTCTTCAAGTCTATTTTCTATTGGGTACTAAGTGCTGTATGAGGGTTAGGTAGGTTTTCCTTTTGTTTTGAAGGAGTTATCCTGGTCGTCCTCATATTCTCTGGGAATTGACACTCACTTGAAGACATGACCATTAATTCCTGCAAAATACTATCATAGCCATAAAAATAATGAAGGAATTAATTTCTGAAACTTTAAGAGGCACTTCAAATTTCTATAGCTAATCCCTGTCTGTAGAGTCTAAACATCACCTTATCTTCACAACCCTGTAATAATAATTATTTAAAAAATTAAGCAGACCTTTTCTCTTTTCTGGTAATCGCACATGGAACACTTCTGCCATAAGCATATTTTGGATAATGAGGTCTGCAAGGACCAGTGAGCAGCGTCGCTCTCCCTTCCCAAGTACAACAATTATTGCTCGAGCTGTCAGAGCTCAATGGATTTAGCAAGTGTGCTTATGACAATGCATTAGCTGTTATGCGCTTGACATGTGGCAGCAGCTTACAACCATTTGAAAGCAGAGGTTAAAGGAGGTTTTGCACAGTGAGGGATCATATTGCTGGAGCAGCCATTACTGCACCTGTGAGGATAGCCTGCAGACACTGCCTTTCAGATGCTGGTTTGCATCCTGCTGGGAGGAACCTGCCTGCGTGGTGGGAGCCTGCATTTTGTAAAGGCTGCCTGCCCACCTACAGTGCAGGTGAGGGAACATCAGCCCCCACTTCCCCAAACCCCCTCAGTCTGAGGACAGGTGCCTTTAAAGGGGTAAATGATTAACGTCCACTCTCATTTGAAACATCTCCAGCAGCTGCATCAGAACATTGTTATGATACAAAATGCGATTGTATAGAGCAAAACCAGCAAGAGGTTTGGAGTTCCATTTTCCTGGACTAAGACAACAAGCGCTAGAATTCTGCTTTGAAAAGAGCAAAGGGGTGGGCAGTGCTCTTACCGTTGTGCACAGTGCACCCATCAGTCAGGCTGCATCTTTCCTACTAAGTTGTTGCAGTTTGAATCAAGAATTTCTGGGAAAAATATGGTAGTACACATAGGATAAAATCTCTTTGTTATTTGTTTTTTTTTTCAAATGCCTGAGCAAAACTTCTGCAATGTTATCAGTAGATTTGGTCTGCTTCAGACCAAGCAGAGAAATTAATTCCAGGACCTCAGCTCTCTCTCAGAAAACATGCTAGTGATTCCCCCCGTGTTGTACCAGCTCTGCACCTGCTCACTCACATCCTGCTTTCTCAGCTGGGGAAAATAACACAAAGGGGTAGCAATACCGTTCAGACTTCTTCACAAAGAGAGTAAAGCACAACACCAACTCATATATCCACACTCTGTATTGTTTTAAAGGAAGTTTTATCCTGCAACTATTGTAGAATTCATATGGAATAAATGTGATTCCATGAAAGATTAGCTAAGAAGGTAGTAAGTTCATATCCACTTAATTCTTATGTTGAAAAGATATACTTCCAAGATACATTGTTCTTCATCATAGATCAATAATATCCCTGGTTCTCTCCTTCTCATTCAGACACTCCTTAAATACTGTATGCAATTTGAAACTTTTGAACAAAATGAAATGAAAATTCCCTATTCTTTATTACAGCATTTGTCCAACTATGGACATCTGAAGGGTTTGTTGGAATTTCCTTGAGAGGGCTTTCAGTCTCTTAGACCAATTCTCTCATACCCTAAAAATCGAAACTTGCCTTACTAAACACTAAGTCATAGGCTTCACTTTCCAATGGACACTATTCAAAAAACATTTCTGTAGAATACACTTTGTACAGAGGAAATAATGTTGAATTGTACAGAGATTCAAACCAATCTGGGTGCTCGACACTGCTGAACTTCTGGTGTCCTCTGGGCACAAGCACAGCTACAAGAGCTTAGGGAAATAAATACTTTCAGCATTTCACCTGGGATGTGGTTTTAAACATTCTCTATATGGAAGTCAAGTGTTCAAATTAAATACTTCATCTAAAAAACAGATTTACGCAGAAATCCTCCAAGGAAATATTGAGTGAAGGAATGAATCCAAGTCTTGAAGTTAACAACTGCAACAGTGATTAATACAGCAAGAAATAGTATTTTTCTTTCAGTGCATGAGCAGAGAGAAATGGCATTTGTAACAGAAGACAAAACAGGTGTCCATCATGGTTCCTTCTGATTTTACAGACCTATGAGAAAGGTAAAACCTCAGGAACTATTAACCAGTTTTACCTTGCTGAGCAGTTCTCCCGTGCTGCCACCATCCCTCAGTATTTCCTCTTCCTTTTATTTGTTTGCTAAGCCAAATCTCCACACTTCACCTTCAAAGAGCAGGCAAACCCCTGAAGGCAGAGATTGTCTCTCACTGTTTGCACAGAACACTACATGATCCTGACAGAAGCTACAGGAGCACACAAGCTTAACTTCATTCATCAAATACTCCAAAAAGGAGGGAGTATTTTTAAGGGAGCAAAAGGACTCCAGTGATCCTGAACAAGAAGGGACTAGGGATTTTTTTGGTTGGGCTTTTTTTGTTGTTTTTGGGGGGATTTTGGTTTTTTGGTTTTTTGGTTTTTTTTTTTCTTTTTGTTAGTTTTTTTATGTTTTTGTTTGGGGTTTTTTTGTTTGTTTTGTTTTGTCGTTGTTTGTTGGGGGGTTGTTTTGTTGGTGTGCCTTTTTGGTTTTTTGTGTGGTTTTTTAGTGGGTTTTTTTTTGTGGTGGTGGTTGTTTGTTTTGCTTTTGTTTGTTTGTTTTGTGGTTGGTTGGTTGGTTGGTTGGTTGGCTGTTGGGAATTTTTTTCCCCAGAAGAATTGCCAGCTCAGGGCTGAGCTGTATCAATGTTGTTTTACTCTGCTACACCAGCACTTTAATCAGGTCACTCTTGGTTTGCTCACAGGATCTTCAGACATTGAATTCTGAGGTTTGATTTTTATTTTCAGATTTAGATTATGTTGTCTAAATAGATTTTATCTATGTCTTCGGTTTTGGTGTTCTCTGAGCATGTTTCCAATGTATAAAACTTTTTTCCATAAGATTTGGAAGGCAGAACACACTAACCCCAAACTCCACCTCCTCCTCAGGCTGCTAACACAGTTAAGAATGTTCTTTTGCAGAGTGCTGGAAAAGGGTGCATGTGCTCAGGAAGACCTTGTTCACAGATCACCCTATCCTCTACTTGTACGGTGAAGCTGAGTGAGCTGGAACTGCTCATTCCCTTAAAAGACAAAGCCCTTCTTTCAAATCACAAGAAGATGATATTTTGGCTTTTGAAAGTAAAGCTTATTTCTACCATATTAAATAACGGCATGAACTGCCTCTCTTCAGCTTTAGCAGCTAAAAATTATTGAAGGATTGACTATTCTGTCTTTTTCACAGCTTTCAAAATCTGCATGAAAGCTATTTGGTAAAATCACCATTTGGCTGCCTTTGGGGATTTCAGACTAGTTACCAAACCAGGTAGCTTTGCTGTTGAAGCAATGCTTTCTCTTGCCAGAACTCTGGCTCCTGGGTAGTGTACTGCCTACATAGCTGTGTTCAGGGAAAGGACAGCTCAGATGGAGCCGTCTCTTCTTGATGGGTAACTAGAACTTGAAATTTCCTGGGAGCTCTCAAAATCCCATGTCTGACATTGCCCTCTTGCTCTAACTGCTGCAGTCCATTAGAGAAACTCAGTCGATTTGCTTTCCAAACACTGGGTTTCTGGAAACTCATGAATAAATACAGCAACATAGGCTGCCTTTATCTTCTGAAAAAATCAGTCAGCTTGGAAGTAATGCGCTGTCATTATAGGTCATTTTATTAGTGTATTATTTGGTCATTTTTTAAAGTCCATGTATTTGTGGAAGCCAGGGGACAGAAGACAGGTAATTTCCACACACACCCATAAGTCATCTTTCCCTAACTGAACGGAAGGTGAACTAGATGGCTCATTTCTTTCACATCCTTTAAGAGCCCCCAAAACCAGAAAGACAGATTACAACAATTTACCTGGACAGCTGCTGAATCCTGTATGAATTTGTTCAGAAACCAGCAGATTAATGCAACCATGGCATTCGACAGTCATCTAGTGCACTGAGGCTGTATGCCAGCCCTGTGAGACAAAAGGCTTTATCATATATCACTTACAAAATGGTACATAGCTTCTGCGCTGGGTTTCTGGGGTTTTTCTTCATTCTAAAACGAGCTTTACTGAGCACCAGTTTTCCTGTAGCTATAGAAGAAAATAAATAAGCTCAAATCTAAAGAAAATAATATTGTAAGAGGAATGAAGCTGTGATGCTTTGTGACTTATACAATTTCTCACAATGAGTACAAAAAAAGTGTAGAAAGTTATGCTATATATCACAGCTCTGCAGAGTAACCTGTTACTTCCTCTTTGGAAAAATTTTATGAGTATTGAAGACTATTTTCCATCTATACAAAATCCAAGTATCTGCGAATAAATCAACCCAAACACACAGTGACAAAGTAAAGAGGCTTTGCCAAAAACAGTGGGCTTGACATAAAATACATAAAGAGTTAACTTTGGTTCATAAAATAGTGTACAAGCTGTGCTCACTTTAGCAGTTGGGGTCTGCTTCCCTGAGAACATGCTGCCAATTTTATGCTGAGATCTCTCCCAAGCAAACAAGCATTCCGGACTCTCAGGAGAAGATGCACGCTGCTCAGCCGAGATGAGTTTCAGATAATTCTAATGGTTCACCCTGTCATAAATCCTCCAACAAAGACTGCTGATGAAAAACAAAAAGCATTTTCACAAGAGCTGTTGATTGTGGTCATACACAACTAAGTCAAGTATTGTTTTTCAATTAGTTCATGGTGTGCTCAGCCCTGCAAGTCAGCAGGAAAGTTAGAAAGGTAATCTTGTCCTGAATTAATCTATTAGCATAAGTGTTTGTGGTGTTTTATTTCAAGCTAATCTAAACATAAACTGATGCAACATGCTCTTTTAAAAAAAAAAAAAAAAGAAGAAATTAAGGCAACCTTTTTCAACCTTTTGGCTCAGTTAAGTTGCAACCTGAAGTTTTCCCTCACGCTTTTGTCTTCTTAACATTGGTCCAAGCCATTACAAAAGCCCTGGTCCAAAAAGGTCCTGACTTGTAATTGAACATATTCTGAGTTTAGCACTTCTGGACTTTGTTCCTGTCCAGAAGACTGTCCAAAATTGTGTTTGTCTTGTATGAACAACAACAAAAAAGTACTGCAACCAAGCTAAAGTTGTTAAGCAGGTTTCTACTTTTGCAGGCATTATTATTCACTTATACACTGTGGCATGCTAATGGTATTTATTAAAGCTTTCTTTTACTAAGAATTTTGTAGGGTTTTGTTATCATTTACATGGTAAATATAGGAATAACTTCAATGTGACTGAAAAATCTTCTTCATGAGATCCATCAGAGATGAGAATTCCCATACCCCATAAATGATTTGATTTTGTCACAAAACACAAAGAAAAAAAAAAACAACCAACACTTAAGCAATAGATGGGGAACAGTCTCAGGTCTAAATGCATAAGTACCTTGCTTTTTATTTCTTGACTCTTGAGACAGGAGGAAAGGAGGGAATATACCAGAACAATATCCATGTGAATGGTTCTTAACTGCATTTGGCCCTAACGTTTTCAAGTTTTGTAATGTCTGAAAATATCCTTGAAAAAAGGATGGGAATGAAACTTTAAGTTAGGCCTGGTTTTGGATATCTGATATATGAAGGTACATATGCAGTTTCCATACTGCTTTCTATACCTTTGCCTGCACTGGCTCTTTTCTCCTAGACTCTTGAGGCACCATTAGAAATGGGAAAATTAAAACAAAAAAAGATGTAGTTGATGCAAAGGGTTCTGGAAAGCAAAAGGCAAAGAAAATCTCAGATTGTGAGAAAACAGCAAGAAATGACTTTGACAAATCTCAGTTTACAGAATTTGATGCACATTAAAGTAATGAAGCATCTAATTAACAATGTTTTCTCTATCAGTTTTAAGTGTTTTGAAAATAAGTGTTTTAGAAAAAATTTGGCCAGTAATTCTGGATATACCTACATTAGCATTGCAAACAAAAATTGCTTGTGCAGTGAAAATCAAAAATCTCTACTGTCCAACTGTCCTGCTGTTTGTGCCTGGAACAATCCAGCTGTCAGTCTGGGCCGAGGACAGAGGCTGAAGGGGTCTCCTCTGTTCTGGAGGAAAAGGGCATTTCATGGGAGAAATATGGGCTGTTCCATACCTGTCAGTCTCAGTGCCAAACCATGTGTCCTGGACACATTAATTTTTAATACAGTTATGGTGTTATCCTCCTAAAACCCAGAAAATAAAGCGATGATATGTTACTTTCACTTTGAGTTTCACTTATCTCACAAGTAATTCTGGCAGATTTTTAGGGGCACTTCAGCTCTATAACATCACAGATTCACACATAATAAACAGATAAATAAAGGGCTAAAGCAGCCTGGAACAGACCTCTCCTTGTATATTATGATCATCCATATATTTCATCAGCTAGCCTAGTGTTTCTCCAACTATGATTAGCCTCTGATAAAAATTATCCTTTTCCAAAGCAATGCTTTTCTGCTTGGTTATGGTTGACTACATAGCTCTCCTTGGCAAATTGCATTGTCAACTTTATTGGCACAATGTAATTTTATTTACCAGGAAACAAAATTCTTCAACCGGAAAAACGGGTTTTGGCTTTTATTTTTCAAAGTTACAATGAAGTGGGCTTTCAGAGAGCAAAGTAAATATTTAACTAACAGCAAGTTATATAAAGCAATTACTTCTATAGGAAGTGCACTTTCCCCTTCTTTATGTAAGAGGTTCATTGTTTCCAAAGAGGAATTTTGTCAGAATAATGACTGTAGGATACAGTCATATAAAAAAGGAGAGAATATCATACACCAATAGTGATCATAAGCAATAGCCACTACTGGTTTATCTTTTGGCAAAAGTTCAGAGTATTCAAAGGAAATTAAAGAGGCCTCATTTGCATGCTGCATAAGATTGTCTGTGCTGTTTATTGCATCAAAATCTCAGAAATAAATGTGTCTTCATGTAAAGTGACATTTTAATGCTTGATATTGTCAGAAAGTGACAACACCTTATTGCCCTAAATTTCTGTCCTTAGAGATGACATTACGGAATAAGCAAATACCTTCAAAAGCATGTGGAATGGAAACAAGAAACCTGTCACAACTTCTTGTTTTGCCTGGATAATTTTTCTGCTGCTCCCAGTACCCCTTATGTCTTCCCAGAGGTTTCTGTCTCATGCCAGCACTGATCACAGTGCATATCTTCTTCTGTCAGAGCCACAAAAGTTGCCATATCCCTGTCTCCCTCTGTGCCTTCTTCCATGAGCAATGCTGAGCAATTAAGGATAATTAAGAGTGACTAAATACTGAGACAGCCTCACTGAGCACAAGTTACTCTTTTAAAGCTCTTTTTAGTCAATGACCCCTCACTAATAACCTCTTTGTCCAGAGATTACAACAGTCAGGAAAAGCCTTTTGATGACTATTGTGAGCAATGGGAAGAAGAGGACAGTCACATAAAGGACCCTAAAAGCTCAATATTTACAAAAATGAAGTGCTCCCATTCCTGCGAGGGAACTAAGGAAAACAGAGATATGACCTTCTGAGGTTATTTGCAAGCCTTGCTGGGCACCTCTGACATGGGATGCTTTCTCCCAGTTGGCACCATGTCTCAGGACTGACAGGGGGTCACAGGGCAAATAGGGGTGAGCTCACAGAATGCAGGCAGCTGTTGAGGCTGCTTGTGCCATAGCCTTGCTGGCCCAGGCAGTTGCCCATGAATGGACTTTAGCTCATTTCTGGTCACTCTTGGGGTGAGTTCTGCCTGTTGACTCTCAAAGTTACTGGCTGCAGGCCCGTAACAACTTCACTACACAGGCAAACCTGAGCACTCGCTGTGTCCAGAGTCCTGGCTACACAGACTCGAGGAAGGAAATGTTGGATCCTTGTTTGTCTTCTTTCATTTGTCTTCACTGTCAGGGAACACTGAAAGTACAAAATGCAAATCTGTCCTGGGATGCTCTTACCCATATAATCTCTTCCATTGAGCCCCTGTTTTCTTAGCAAAGAACCAGATCTGATATGTGAGCTCTTTTCAGTAACCCTTACTTTAACAGTCTTGAGGGGGTTAGGCAACATACAGAACCTTTCTTCATATTAACATGAGATAAAGCCATGTGAAGAGCAATCCTGTAAGTAGCTGATTTACAGAGAGCTATCCATGCTTAAAATTAAGGGTTAGTTAATTGAAGGGTTTGGGTGGCTGGATACCAAAATTCATACATAGTGTCTTGGAGTATCAGACCCTTTATCAGTGTACGTGGAATTGATAAGCATGGTAGAATTGAGGAAATATTACACTACAGATAAATTCAATTTTGCTTTTAATTACAAAAACAATCCATATTTTATCATAATAGCCACCCTAATCCTAGAGATGACTCTATAATATATTAAAAAAACCCTTTTGAGTCCTGCCAGTCTCAAAGATGTGGAAAATTATAAAGATAGTCAGATTTTGAGATTTAGAAAGTGTACTTGAGATATCCAAAAAACTGAAAAATCACTAGTTTGTTTTCCCTTTGGCTACTGAATTGTATTTTTGAATTAAATTATCTCAGGTTTGTGAATGTGAGTAGGGATTTACTAGAAATGCAGTGATGGCTTTGATGCTGGCACTAGGACTAATACTAAATGCATACGGAAGGTTTATTCTATGATACCACAGAAATATTGTTCATTTATTTAATTGCTCATGGACTCAATTACTGGGATATTAGTTGTCCCTACTGGCGGTGTTGTTATTTACCTTTACAGGGGTACTTTCATGGTTAATGTATGTCTTATAATGCAGACCACTCTGGAACTGTAAAAGTACTACCAGTTCTGCTGGGCCTGAGTGGTAGCACCATAATCTGTATTTTGTAGTCTTTTGCTTACAAGATATTTCATTTACACCTAATGTTGTGGAAGCCTCTCCACCACAGGAGAGGCTGAAACACCTCTTCTATTAGGAAAAGCTAGGAGAATTCATTTGATGGATTTTTCAGCCTAGACAAGAGAAGGCTTTGGGATGACCTAGTTGTGGTCTTCCAGTACCTGAAGAGAGTCTCCTGGAAAGATGGAGAGGGACTTTTGACAAGGGCGTGTAGTGACAGGACAAGGGGGGATGGCTTCAAGCTGAGAGGAGGTTTATATTAGGTATTAGGAAGAAATCCCTTGCTGTGAGAATGGAGAGGCATTGGAACAGGTTGCCCAGAGAAACTGTGGATGCTCCATCCCTGGCAGTGTTCAAGACCGGGCTGGGAGGGGCTCTGAGCAACCTGGTCTGGTGAAAGTTACCTCTGCCCATGGCAGGTTGTTGGAACTAGATGATCTTTAAGGTCCCTTCCAATTCAAACAATTCTATGATACTTTGATTCTAAAATCTTGTATCTATTTTCTGCTTCAGAAGTGTTGTCAAACTACATGAGATGGCTAAACTGATTAGCTGCGAAGATTGCTTTCTGAGACAAAAGCTCAGAACCTGCTTTTGGAAGCAAATGAAATAATACTTGCAGATACCATAACTTTAATCCATCTTGATCACAAAACTTGTTATAACAAGCTTTTCTGTATGTTTGAAGTCATTCATAATTTTGAAATGAGCACACAGACAGGATTAATTTTTAAACTCTCTTCTGTTTTCAAACTATAAAAATCAAGACATAAAAACATTTATGACAAATGGAAGCTATGCATATTATTTCTATTATGAAAGTGTTTTCTGTAGAAAGGTGGTAAGAACAAGGAGTTGCATTTTTATCAGTCATCATTCAAGTAAAAAAATAACAATTAAAATATGACTGAAATCACACTTTGAAGCTTTATAATAAGTTTGTGCAAAGTTTCTGGACACTGTATATAAATCTTACCTTTAGAGAAATCATGATATGCAAACATATATTCTATTAATAATAAGCCTTTAGGAAGATATATAGCCTATTTTATTTCCATTGTCTAAATTCTATATATTACATATGAGTTTACATTTTTTAAAAAGATGCTTGTAATAGTAGATGCTTTTCAATAAAGATAACAGTACCGGAAATGCATGAGTTTTAATCAATATATTTTTTTACCATACCAAATCCAATTAGATTATATTAAACATTTGGATCATGACATTTTTAAAGCAAAAGCAAATCCACAAGGATTAGAAATTGTTGTATTTGTTTATGATTATGATTAGGAACTCAGAGATGTCATTACTTAAACTTTGAACAAGACATTCTTAACAGAGACACAAATGAGCTAGAGGTGAAATTTGTCTTTTTTTTTAATTGGAGGGAGTTTACAATTGACATTTTAAGAAAGTCAACATTTGTTTCACATTTCTTGGCTACAGATGAGCACCTCCTCTCTAGTGCTTCAAGCACAGTTGTTTGGGGCATGCTCATTCTGGTACCCAGTTGATACCCAGATTCATCACACAGGTGTTTTGCAGCATCTTTTAAATCTGCAGAAAGGCATCAGAATGCTTGATGAGTTCTAACTGTTTCTTGCTTTTGGCTTGGCTTGTACCGCGTGCCTCACTGCAGAGATGCATCTCTCTGACTGCCTCTATTTTTTATGTGAGCCCCAGGATAAGTTATTCTAAGAAATATGATGTTGCCAGTTATAAGACCAATTTTTTTTTTTTAAATGTTACTCCAAAAGTTTGATAAGGCATTGCCACAGATGTGTTGACCATAGGAATTGATGATTCAGTAGAATATTTGTTTTCTGAATATTACTTGTAAACTTTAACACTTATTTTGTCAAATACCTACTGTTGTCTATCACAGAACCATCAGTCATCCAAACCAGTGAGTATGTTGAGTATGTTTATACTGAAAATTGTAAAATTTTGCTCAGAAACAGGAAGACAGTAAAAAAGCTTGAAATAATTTCATTGACATTCCCTGTGAAGGATAGAAAAAGGTTTAGACAATTACTTTTATGCAGCAGCCCTAAGAACTGCAGTCTCATCCCAAAAGGCAAATGGAGAAAAAGAATATGGGGGTTTTAATGGAATTCTCAATGGAAGAACAGCAGCACAAGTTGAAATCAACCACAGGCTAAAGAGCTATCAGAAGACACAACTATAAACACAGTTTAGGAAGCACGTGTATAAAAATTGAGCTTACAAAGTATTGGGTCTAGTTCAGTGCTCCAATTTTCACATTCTTAAAAACAAGATGAGACAAAAATTGCCCTTGTTTCACCCTGTTCCCATCCCAGACTTGGCTGAGATTAGTCACAACAGTATATGTTTTAGTGTAACATTTTTAATGTATTAATCTGTTTTGCTTCCAAGGCTATTTAAGAAGGCTGTGTATCACTCCAATGCCTAGCTGTCAGAAGATTTTCCTCAGTGCTAAAGGTGAACTTTGCCACCTTAAATTTGTCAGGATGTCCACTGTTGATTCCTTCTCAGGCAATTAATTCTGTGTTACTCTTTTGAGTTGCACAAAATGCAGTTCTCAGTTTCTACCCTCAAGAAAAACTACAGCTATTTTATTATCTGAACGATCTTAAAGACCAAAAGTAATGACTTTGAGTGTTTTTATGTGTTATGTTTGGAACAGAAAACAGTAATCTACATGTTTACCAATCTGATCTCATACACTAATTCCCCATATGAAACTGAAATTACATAAATTCTCCAACCAGTTTGCAGCAAAAATGAGTCCTCAGTGGCAACCTGCCCTTCCTTCTCACTTGTATTATCAAACAATTCGTTTAATATTTTTTCTTAACTTCTCAATTCACCTTTCACTGAAAACTTTTTTGAAATTTTGTTCCATAATAAAAGAATATTCTTCAAGACCTATCAAGATATATTTGGCTTTATTTCACATCTCCTCAATTTTTTTGTTCCATCCTCACCTTTTTTTATTTCTAAGTCTGTGGTGGGGTGACCCTGGCTGGATCCTGACTGGACCAAAGCCACTCTGTCACTTCCCTCCTCTACTGGACACGGGAGGGAAAATAAAATAAAGAGGCTCATGTGTCAAGATACAAACAGGGAGAGAACACTCAGCAGTTGCTGTAATGGGCAAAACTTGAGGAAACTAGTTTAATTTATTACAAATCAAATCAGAGTAAGATAATGAGAAATAAAACCACAGCCTTCTTCCCACCCTTAACTTTACTCCCAAATTCTCTACCTCCTTCCCACAGGAGCACACGGAGATGGGCAATGGAGGCTGTAGCCAGTTCATCTCACATTTTCTCTGCCACTGCTTCCTCCACATGGGTTAGAATCCTCACACTCTACCCCTGCTCAAGCATGGGGGTCCTTCCATAGCAGATAGTTCTCTACCAGCTGTTCCAAGGTGGGTCCTTCCCAGGGGCTGCAATTCTCCACTGGACAGAGGGGAAGCTCTTCACAGCTTCTCAGAGAAGCCACCCCTGTAGAAAAATCCTCCTTTACCAAAACCTTGCCAAGCAAACCCAATACAAACTCTCAATTTGAATTAATTTATAAATGTTCTTGAAGAGTTATTATTCCAATTGTTGCAACAATAATGGTTGTGCTAAAATTGTAAGAAGTATTTATCACTGCAATATCTCTCCACAGCTTGATAGGTCACCTTTTATAATATTTTTCAGTATGTATTCTTCAGGAAGATGTATCCTTTCCTGTTTAAGGTAATATGTATTGATAGTGAGAACAAACAAGCTATATTGTCATAAAACTTGTCTATTTCAAGTATTTTATTGCTGAAATGTCTATGTTTAATTAGCTAATATTTTATATAACAATAAAATGTGCTGTACTGCAAAACGCTTTCTAAAAATATTAACAACTTGCTGTTTATGGCTTTTTTAATGCAAAGGTAACTGGGATATGCAACATAAACATTTGCTCTTTTGCTTTTGCATCATATAAATTGCACTAAGTAATCAAATTCTGGTTTTGAATTTTACTGCTCAATTAGTTTTTTGAAACCCCTCAGACCGTTATCAATTTTCTTCACATCTTTCAGAAATGCTGCTCAACAGTACAGTAAGTGACAGGTTAGCTAACCTTCCTAGTGACCTAAAAGGATCAGGCAACCTCTATGTGTTTCATTTGAAGTAGTTTCTTCCTCTTAGCAAGCTGTTTTCAATGCCTTACTTTGATACCTCATTCATTTTTTCAATTACTTAATTTAGTTACCCTCCTTTGGTATGCAATCTATGTTATATTTTACAATATTTTTCTCTTATGCATTCATGAAAAACCTTTCTGATCTTTTTATATCCTCTCATTAAGTCCTACTGGGCTGTACATATGAAATAATAATATTAGATTACTTCAAAGTGTGATTTCATAATTGTGGGAAGTTTTTGTTTTAGTCATTTGGTTGGGAGCTCTGTGCACTGCTACAGCTGAAACAAGTCTGTTTAGACAGCACCAGGCATTTTGAGGAGCAAACAAGAGAGGAGGCTGCAGCTCCCACAAATTCCCTAGAAGATTTGAATGATACCTGGAACAAAAGCAAAGTCTGCATGAATATCCAGGTAGCAAAACCAGAAATGTTTGTGAATCTACCGTTCACACAATATATAGCTCTGCTCCAAGCAGAAGGTGGAATTTAGATTTCAGCAGAAGTCAACATTTGATAAGGAAGAACAAATAATGGTTTGGCTGTTGGAAATATTCAAATGCATCTTGAAACTGTAAAACTTGTCTGGTTCTGCCTATGAACATATGCATTGCATGTGCTGCATTCAGATTCATTAAATATTACAAAATTAGCGAGCATAAGATTAATATTGAGTTGCTCCTAATGAACAGAAACTGGGTATAAAGAATGCTGCTTTTTTAAAAAGAAAAAAACCCATACTTTTTTCCCCCCAATCAGTTGATTGAAAATTCTGTTTTTCTAAATACCAACCTCTGGAATAATATTCTTGCATACCTACATTGACGTCCATTGTTTTGTAACTTTCTTCCCTCCACTTTTGTAGGCAGGTTAAAGCACAGGGAGTCACTAAAAACAGAATGCCTGCGTCAGCTGAACCTGAGCTTCAAGGCAGGGCTCCAACACAGGAAAGGAAATGAGGTGACACCACATGCAGTATATAGATAAGGGAAGACACAAATGATGAGGTATTCTCTACCATTACTGGGTTTTGCGCGTCACATGGAACTGGAGAAGAGGTGTCTACAGCTTGATCATATCACTTAAATCTGCATTTCTGTTGTTGTGCCATGAATTGATCTGTGTTGTGTCCTTCAAATCTTACTGGCCATGAAACAGGGTGGAAACTGCAGCTGGACTCAGGCCTGGCATTGAAACTCTCCTACATGAGGCAGTCAAGATGATAACCACCTTGTGGGCCTCACTGGAATAGCAAAAATAAACCCAGCTAATGAGTAGTAATAAAGCCTAAAGGCTTAAAGGCTGGGAATAATTTACAGCATAAGCCAATTAATGTTGCCAAACTCCATATGACTTCCCCAGGGTATGTACCTAGGGAACTGTGGTTAATCTGCCTGATTAATTTCAGTCTATCCTGTACAGCTTATTTAAAGATGACCATTTCTATTATAAATCCACAGTTGTTCATAAGAGGTAGATTTTATGTCCTGTCTTGGATTTCAGATGTCACCTATGTTTGCCATTTGATTTAATTGATATACATATGCGTGCAGTTATGTAATCAAGCTTCAGTGTAAATATCCCTTAAAGATCAAGACCATTAAATGTCTCCAAAACTCTAGGCTTAAAGCTTTACTTAGGCCCCTTAAGATGTGAATTTTTCAACCTGTTCTACCGTTAAGTGGTGAATATAGTGGCAGAAACAAAGACTGCAGTGCTGTGCAGGAAGTGAAAGTGCAAACCTGGGACCTGCTGAAGGATGTCCCCACATGTGATCCCCTAACCTCCACTCTGTGAACTCGGGACACCTGGGTGAAATCTTCACCATACTGCTGTCCTCTTACTTTATTCAAATTAAGCAATGTGCACTTTGCAGGCTTCAAAACTCCCTTTGAATCATGTAAGCAGGTTCTGAGGTTGTTTCAGTCTAAAGGATTGTTTTACATTTCTGACAAAATTTAGTCAAACCCATTTGATCAGCCACAGAACAGTGAATCTCTGTACTAGCCTGCCTCTTCCACACCCGTGCTTAATTCCCACTCCATAATTTGATATCTGATCACACTCCTATCTGTACTTACATGCCTTCTCCACAAGTTTGTGTAACAGTGCTGTCTTGGGATAGATTTCACTTTATGAACTTTGCGTTTCCAGGTTCAATCTTTTCATGATTTTCCCCATCATAGGCAGCTATCCTTTAAAACAGGACTCTTTAAGGGCCATTTACTTCAAATGGTGAAAACTGCTGGTCTGTGGCAGCATGATTTCTATCTGGGAGGAGGATGTGGATCCATCTGCTTTTCATAGGACATTCACGCATTTCACACTAAGCAGCAAAAGAGGCCTTTAAGTGTATCTCTCATTCAGCAACTACTGTACACTCATTTCAGATGCCAGACTAGTGCTGTATTCAGCTTGCTAATTAGGCTATTCATTTTGTCCCCTCATCTTGCTTCTGGCCCTTTGGGAAAACAGTTTTTAAAGCAGTCTAGTCAGAACTAAATTACTGCTTGGGAAAGTTTCCCTGAAAATAGTCTTTGCTTCTTTCTGCCTGGAGAGATTGGTTAAAAATAAGAAATGTGTTAAGTAAAGATTCAAAAACTAATGATATGTGAATTCCTCTCTGGGCCAGATGGAGTATTTGGATTAGAATTGGTGTATTTGAATTAGAATTGACTCTGCTATAGTCTCTTGTCTCCCCCTTTTCTTTGTTGGAGTACACTTTCTTCATTCCCTCTATCTCCTGAAATATCTTTTTTTTTTCTGAAAGTATGCTGAAGAAGTAATGTGGATAGCAAAGAAACACAAAGACGTGTTGAAAGGTGGGGAAAAAAAATGTAGGAAATCTGTCTGCTTTTCCTCACCCAATTAAGAGTCTGATACACAGTCTGCATACACTGCCTGTGGCATTTCCCAATCACCTCTTAAAGATTTTGAAGCAAATGACTTTTTGAGAAGAGTCTGAGGGAGTGTGGTGTGGTAAATGCGGAAAAGGGATGCGAGAGGAAGGGCTCATTTTGCTTTCTTCTACTGCCTAAAATGCAGTATAGAGAAAGTGCACAGAGACCTTGACTGAAGGTGCGCCCTGAAAGTCTGAGAGGTAACAGGCGCATTTTCAGCAAAGAACATTACAGTTGGATTTTAACCAAACAATCTTCTCAGTGTTGGTCAAATCGTTTACCCAGATATTTTTCTGGAACCTCCCACTTTGGAGAGATTCTAAACTCAGCTGGGAAAGAATATAACTAGCTCCTAGTAATTTTTACTTTGGCCCTGCTTTGGGCTGGAGGTTGGATCAGACGAGCTCCGTAGGTCCCTTCCAAACTCAATTGCTCTTTTTTTTCAATAATCCAGCAGTAGACCCTATGTCTGAGATATGAATAGAAACAAGGAATATATTTATCAAATCATGTTCCCATTTCATGCTTTCTATCTGTTTCTTAACTTTCTTGTATTCTCCAACTCTGATATTTGCAGTACAGCACTGTTGGAAAGGACGGCCTTTCTTGACCTATCAAAATATTTTGCTTAAGTACTTAAAACTCTTCCTTTTTCTCCCTAAGATTCATGAAAGTTTTTAAAAATACACCATTCCCTGTGAAAGTACCTGTTACGAAGCAAAACTAAAATAATAGTTAGGAAAAAAGCTACCCAAAAAAGTTTTGAAAGCTCCCCACACCCGAGTGGTTTACTTCTATACAAATTTTTTATCATTCTCAGACCAACATGCTGTTAAGGAAATCTTTTAAGTATTTACATTAATTTTTACATATTGTAGCATTGTCTCAAGTGTAAGATTTTTTGAAAGACTTCAAATAATATTGTCTATTTTCCAAAATGATAATGGAGAATTGTTGTTCTTTGTTCTTCAGTGACAGATTCTGCATAACGTTTTCCTGTGCAAAGACTGTACAAACACTACACTCTGGAAGACAAAATTGCATCCTGTTCCATAGTGTGCATAAATTGGTATGAATATCACATCTTAAAAACTAAGCTTTGTTTTCACATGCTTAAAGAAAGTAAAATACCTCTAAGTTCCAATCAGCTTGGGCCAGATCAGGTTGCTGTCTGCCATGAGACCTTTATGCTGCAGAGTGGAGGGGGGTCAGCCCTGGTGGGCAGGGCCAGTACCAGCAGCATTGCTTTTTGCCCAGTCAGGACAGCACAAAGGAAATCCTCAACTCAGTGACGGAGAAAACATGAAATATAAATGTGTCTTGTCTTCTCAGAGAAAGGCAGGCGTTAAAGTATAACTTCTGCAATTAAAAATAATGCAAGAAACATATGCTTGTGAAGAAAGACCCTCGCTGACCACCAAAGTGACCTTCCTTAACAGGGCTAATCAGTTTTGCCTTTATGTAAGAACTTTATGAGCCTAGATGAACTACCTCTGTATCCTATTGTGTGATTTATAACATTTTCACAATAAAATTAATTGGAACTCCCAAAATCTATTTTGAGGCACAAAAGTCTCAAAATTATTTTTTTAATTGGGACTGTGCAGCATTTTGTTAGCTAGTTTGGTCACCCAGTCTTTTCATTTGGTCCTTACTTGCATACACTTTAGGATCTTAAAATATTTATGTTTCTTAAAATATAGCAATATCTACTATATCTAATATAAATGAAATATCAATGTCTCATGATTTTGTTTTTACTGCTAGCACTTTTCCATAATCATTACATGCGTTTTCCAATTAAAAAAAAAACCTGTTGTATACTTTCAAGTCCATGCTTATTTGCTACAAATGATTTTTCTAACATGCAGAACCCAGTACCTCATTTGGAAGTGTTTGTCAACACACACGACTCTGGTGATATGTCCTAAGCAGAAAATATGAGGAAGATAAGAATATGAAAGTTTGCTAACTTTTTCACAGGCTGAAAGCTTTCTATTAGCAGTTGTAGTGAAAATAATACCTCTGAAATTGTTAAACCTAAAAAAATGAACTGCAGCCAAAAGGTCAAGATTTGTTGCTGAAGTACAAATCCTTCTGTCCAGAAAACAAACTAGTTTTGTTCTTGTTAGCAAGGTCATGCAGCCAATTAATTTAATCTAACTTTAACAAAAACTTTTTTAAAACAGTCAATTTATTAGATTTAGGGCTTTGAGATGATACAGACTGTTGTGGTACCAGGAAAATTCTGGAATTATGTCAGCTTGGCAACTGGTGATTTTTTTTTTCCCCTGTGTCTTGCCACATAAATAAAAGTGGCTACGACAACATCTCTTCTCACAGAATTTTATAGGTCGTGGGGTCACCAGCAGCAGGAACTCACTGAAATAATTTGCAGGTTCTTGTGTTACAGGGTATGCTGCTATATTTTTCCACCCCCAAAAGGCAGCAATACTGTTCACAATGACAACAGATGATCTACATGCAGCTCTTTAAGGGATCCTGCCTCTCACAAAGACCAAATATGGGCTGGTGAGACACATAGACACCTCCCTGACCAACTGCGCTTCCTCACATGTGGGAGGAGCTCCTCTGGGAGAAGCAAACCACCCTGAATTTCCTGTAGGAAAGAGGATCAATCCCAAAACTTAATTTGGCTTCCATATCTCGGGAAGGGAAGTAGGTCAAATAAGAAGATGAACAAAGCGTGTGTTGAATCCAAGGGTGCAGCCATTCTGACTCAAGCCCCTGTGCATGATGTGGGCTCAGTGCAGCTGCACTGCCATGAGCAGGTGCTGGGGCTGGAGCCACCAAATGGCAGGGAAGAGGGAAAATGTCTCACAGCCCCAGGTGCTGGGGCTATAGCATCTAGCTGCTCCAGGATTCAAAACCCCTGATAGGAAGAAGTGAAGAAATAAAAAACTAAAGGGAAAAGGGATTACGGGGAAACTATGGTGGGTAATGCAGCAAGACCAAGGCTCAGCCTTCTTTAGGCTCCAGCAAAGGCTCACCAATCCATCCCTGACTGAGAGCTGCCTGCAGAAGCTTTTCGTCCTGCCAGAGGAACATATTAGTGTTTAGTCTGCCACTGTGTTGGCCTTGACCATTTATTGCATGCACTACCCCCAATAAATAACTGTTGTACTCTCTGTGCTGTGCCCAGCCTGCTTGCAAAGCCTCTCTGCATGTGGTAAAATGTGCTTGAACTCAGGTGACCCATGAAGGTGTGCTATTGGCACAAAGATTCCTGTTGATTTAACTTCAATGTTTGCATTTCACTATAAATATTTTAATTATTGATAAAAGTATTATGAGGAGGGGTTGTGGAGGGACAATTAATGGGAAGGGGCAGAGGAGTGGGGAGGAACAGAGAAAGGTGAAGCAGAAATGTTTCTGAACTTCATCTGAAAGTTAATGTGACATTGTGACATTGGTTATTAATATGACGTAATCAAGGCAAGAGTGTCTTGACACATGAGTAGAGATCTCCATCACGAGTAAAATGCAGCGGAGACCTCTGTGTTGCTCCACAGATTAACTACCCTGCAGCCCTACTTGTACAGTGGCTTGAAGGATGCACTGACTCTTTCAAACACTGTCTCCCCTGAGTTTCACACCAGGTTTGAGAACAGAGGAACGAAGACAAGAAAACAGCTGAGTTTGCAACAGAGAAGGAAAAGGGCAAAGGAAAGAAAAACAACCTGCCTGGAAAAGTGAAATAGTTATCCCACAGTGGAACAGAGATACGATAATTTGAATTCTGTCACATTTCTCTTGGTTTAAGTGTACCTAGCCACAGAGACATATTGCAGATGAGCTGATTAGCAGGTTAAATATTAACCTTTAGTATTCCATACTCTTAAATGCCAAAAGTGCTTTGAAGTATAAAGTTTTTTCCTAAAACTGTTGTGCATTATACATTTTATTATATACTGACCAAAAAAAAATCCCCTTTGCAATGGATCTGAGTGTATATTCTTTCTGTACTGAGTGAAATTCTGTGTGTGTTATGGTAGAAAACAGATCATTCAGTTTCTTCTACTGCAAGCCTCCATGGAGCATGGAAAATCTCAGATACATCTCATTAGCTTTTCTGCATGTGAGTTTCTAATTATGAAGTGCTATAATTGATCATTTTCCTTTTCAAATTAATTTATAACATAAGAAGATTTGATTGTGGAAATGTTCAAAAGGAATACTTTGGTTTGACCTTATAGCTTGTTCCAACTCTTTGGCGGGTATCCATTTGGATCATTAAAATCAATTAAGGAGTTAAGTACAGGACATCCATTGTTCTGCCATAGAATCAATAGACCCTTTCAAACCTCCTATAATTTTAGGGATCACAGCAGACTGTTTAAAGAATTGCTCTTTTGTAGAATCATAGGTTCTAATCCTACAAAGGTTCTAAGCATACAATGATGTTTTTAGCTTTATTTATTAGTTTTAATGGCAAACGCTTACACTTTGGGGGTTTGGAAATATAGCTCAATCTTTGGAAGAGGGATGCCATCCATATTGCATCTCTGATACCACAGACAGACATGCTCAGTGAAAACTGAACTATAGCTGATTTCTTTGCTACAATCAATTTAATTGAAATTGTTGAATATTCAGTTCACTAATGGCTGGCCATTTGTAGCTGCAGCTATATTTAGAAAAAGAAAAAGAGAGATATTTGTATCCCAGTAACAGAGATGTGGCCCACGTCATAGCTCCATGGCTGGATCAGCCAGTGGCAATCATTGCAGCAGCTGAAATCAGAAACATGGGGAAGGACAGACTAACACTGTCCTCAAGGCTCAGAAGTTACACGATTGCCGTAATAACTTGGGTTCAGAAACAAGCTTGACTTATTTGGTGAAATAGTATTACCTCATAGGAAGCACCTTTTTTTTACAGTGACTGTAAACTGAGACCTAGGACAGTGTTCACTGATACTTGTGTAGCACCTCACAAATGGGACCGATAGTGCCAAGGGTGTCAGTGCTAATGCTGGGTATATGTCAAATGACTCTTATGCTTTTTATTGTTTAGCAGCTGTTGCTGGGCTTTGGAGGAGTAGGTGCTAAATATAATCAATTTCTATCACAGTGAAATATTACAGACCAGATAGTCATGCTGAAAACTAAAGATGAATGGATTATAATACCACACACCTTATTTATGACCGAGTCCAATACATATGAAGGAGAAAGAAATGAGGAGAGGAAATTCTCTGGAGTCAATGCCTACAGTTACATTCACTCCTTATTTGTGGGCTCAGAACAAGCACGCCTTATATATATAAGGACAGAAGTTTCTTGCTCATATAATCAAAATTGAAAAAGTCTAATAGATTTCCATCCAAATCTAATTGTTGCAGACAAAGAAAGAGGAAGAATAGCATTGGCCATGGTATGCACACACATCCGAATCTCTATCCCTTTTCCCAGAGTTGAGCTCTCCCTTTCCCTGTTCTGGCAGTGGGAGCTCTTATGGCAAGCTCTGAGTATCTGGAGTTCTTCACTTGTAGGAACACCGTGGTCCTGTTGATGGTTTCACCTCATTTGGCCACATTTCTGTATGTTTGCTCTCACGCTTTCATACCTTATTTCTTCACTGGCTGCTGCTCGTTGCACTGTCCAAACTTATTGCCTATGATATCTTTTTTCTAAGGTGGATACTTTGTTCTCTTTTCCCACGCTGAGGTGTGCATTTCTTTGACTGACCATAGCTGTGCAGTATATAGCCTTGGAGTCTCTAGTGCCAGCCTCTTCCCCGTCTCACCAGTCAGCTGTGTTTAGTGCCTCCGCTCCTCAAGCTGCTGTCCCACCAACCTGTGACTCTGTATGTGACATCACTGTGTTAGAGTCATCAGAACAAAGGAAAACAAATTAGCTGTAGACAATCTGCAATTAGGAAATATGTTGTTACAGCTAAACGACATTAAAGAAAAGCTGCTGGCAGGTCAATAAAAGTTCAGGCAGAGCAGGCATGACAATCCTCAGACTTTAGGCCTTGCAAACTCAGAACACTTATAGCCAATTGCTAGCAGTGACAATATCATAGAGCTGCAGGGTAGCACCATTTGCTACATGTAAGTGCAGCAGTACACCTTATAAAACCAGTATTTTCTTCGTCTGATTATGCATTAATACATTGTCAGCCTGTGCTGAGAAATAATCACTCATTTTTTGATCTGAAAAGTCAGTTTACCTTTGTTTCCATGTTCAGTCAAAGGATTTCTAGGCACTGATTACTTCATCATCTGTAATAAACCATCATAGGTGCCTACATTAAAAAAAATAGTAAAATATCAGTGACTTAACTTCCCCTTATAATGTGACTCTTGGCTTACTTGAGAACAAGACTAAACATAAGCATGATATATCATAGTCCATAATACCATCTCTATTTGTCATTAACGACAATTTAAGGGTAATTCAAAAGGATTTTCTTTCTTAATTTGTGGGAAGAGGTGCGCAGTTTCTACACTGGCAATGTGAAGACATTAAAAATTACACTGCTTTTCTTAAATAAACACGCTCTTCCTCTTCCTCTTTGCTCCTCAAGCTCTCAAGCTAACACTGCATCAGACTGCAATTAGCTCTGTTGCCAGCTGGGCAGTGGCAGAGGTAAGATTCCCTTCCACCTGCAGACACCTGGCCAAGCAGGGCCAGGAGGGACACTCAAGGCGGGGAGAGTGGGAGGGACAATGGCAGGGTATCCCCTCCTTTGCCAGCAGTCCCTGGGGGTGACAGGGAGAGCTGCCCTCTTCCTTGGTCATGGGTAAAGCTACGAACTCAACTCTTATGGCAGGCTCAGAATGAGGATGGAGAGCCCATGGAAGGGTCTCTGCTATGGCACCTGTGAAGAAGCAGGACTCAGTGTCCCCTTCTGCTGTGCCTCCAGGCGCACCTGCTGCATTCCCACTGAGGGCTTCTCTGCCTTTTCCTTACAGGGAGCTTTGGATGCCTTTCTTCCACAGAGGGCCCCAGGTATGTTTCTAAACCTGTTGTGTGACTGCCAGCGTGAGAGGCAGGAGCTAAGCATCCTGCTGCTCCTTGGCAGCTCTCTGGGAAACTGCAAAACGCTTACAGCTGAAAATTCATCATTAAAATGTTCTTCAGCATCAGTCTTTCTTTCCCCTGTCACCAGCAAGCCCCCAACATCAAGACAAACAGGGTGACCCTGACAAAGAGCTGACTACTGCTTTGTGTGTGCCAGCTATCAGGTTTTATTACTGCTGTTTTCTGTCTTAGCAGAGCTATTCCTAACTGTGTGTCAAGAACATTTCCTGCCTCAGAAAGCAATAATCTATATTGCAAAGAAATAGGCCACCTAAGGAACTTCCATGAGCCAGAGCCTCTTTCTTACCTGGTAGTACTTTGAGGGCTCTGCATCCACTTTGTGTTTTGTCTGCACAAGCCCCAAATCCACAAATATCTGGAAATCAAAAGCATTTTGCTGAAATGCTTCAGATTCAGCAGAAACTGCAGGGTTCCTCTTCTGGCCTTCACTTGAAACACTTGACATTATAAGGGGTAGGATACAAACAAACACACTTGGGAAACGGAGGAACTTTGGCAAGAAAATCCTCTGTTAATACTCATTAATTTAGATCATCTATGTGCTGCATGCAAAGCAGCACTATGGAAAAATGAAATGCTGAATACATTTCTTTTGCAGAGCAAATATTACAAGGACTGGCCTGCATTTTGTAATAAACTGCCTTATGTTTCTTCAACTATAACATTTTGATGTTTCAATTTGTGCTATATTTCTATCACGGAGCCCATGGGGAGAACATTTTCAGCTCAGAACGCACGTTAAGAAAGAGATTTGCTTGTCTATAATATTAATGCATTCCTAAAAAAAGGCAAAGGATGCTTCTGAATGCCATCAGAGTTTATATGTGTATTCTTGAGCATGTTGATATTTTCCAGGAAAGCCTGAGATCCTTGTTTTCTATAGTGCAATTTCCACACCCAAACTGTTTGTTCTGAATTTTTTCTTTGACAGCTGTTAGCTATTTATGCCTGGAAGATATGAACTTTTGTAGATCTAAGAAAGCAGGCATTATGTTTCTCAGTGTTACAGACTGTTTTCTTCGGCTTCCTTATACTGTTTTTAATCTTAAATTCGTTTCAGCCTTTTTTATTTTCTTGAGAAATTAGACATATAACATCTTATGTTACTCCTATAGATCATAAATTTTCTCCTTATAATTTTATGTTTCATGCAGTTTGCACTATGTTTTTTTATGCAAACCATTGAATACTCCAATTTGTACCTCTATCTTAACTGTCAGAAATACATACAATATTTTATTTTAATGTTTACTGCATTGGGGGAAAGGTATTGTTTCAATTAACCATCATGTGGCAATTTTTTTTTTAATTACACAGATTAAAAGTCCTGAAAAAAACCCAAAACCAACCCCTGTTAGGTAATAAAAATCCTTTTAAAGAACAGAACCATACAAATTTAATGTAGAGTACATGTATTTGTGAGTGGCATGTTCTGCAGCTAAAAGGGGTGATGTAGAAATCCTCATTTTTCGGTTACTATTGTTACATTCAGAAAAAAAATAAAGTTAAACTTATCAGAATTAAAACAGAACTAAAAGTTTCCCATCTAATTCCATTTCCCCAGCTGTTATTTTTTTCTGAGAAATGCTTCAACAAAGGCTCAACAGAATATTTTATGGCAAAAACTGAACACCTGAATGATAACCATGTATGATAACAAACATACCAGCTCTGTTTCATTACTCTGCAATAAATAGGGGGAAGAGTTATATAACCTTGATGGAGAACATCTCTCTTTTATGTGATATTTCTTCTATTTGCTGGATTAAAATATTCATATTGTAACAATATAGAAAAAATATTTCAAATTTTTTTCTCTTGCATATGTAACTGCTTCCTAAATGAAATCAGAAGATCTGTTTCTTACAGCCTCTCAGCTTACTCAGTAAGAAAAGGTACATTGTGTATTTAATTCTGTATAGGAGGGAACCCTGTTTCTCAAATGTTCTTGAACTAGAACTTTGAATGCAAATTACCTTCCCACACAAATTAATAAAGAAGAAAATAAAAGCATTACAAGTCCTTGTTTAAATCAAAGTCAAAAGCAGTAATTTTTCAAAATTTTTACCTAAATTTGATACTGACAAAAGCTTTGTTTACAAAAATTTCTGTAATAAATTAAATCCAGGTATCCCTCCTCACCCTCCTTTCACAGTAAACTTAGCCAATAAAATAGGCTATTGCTGAATGAAACAAAGCCAAAGTACAGCAGCCTTTGCCAATGGAAGCAACTCTCCTGCGTTTTGTCAGTGTGTTTGTATTTGCACTTTCTTTCTGCTGCTTCCTGTTCACAGGAACAGTTAATCTATATTTCCCTCATATCCCATTTTCTCATCCTACTCTTCCAATAGTATGGGATCTGAGTGCAGACAAGCATTATATATAGCCCAGGCAATGCCAACAGATTGTTTGTGTTGTGCTGTCATCACAGCGATTTATTGCAACCACTCCCAGAATAAGACATTAAATTTACCTTACTGTGGGTCAAGGACCAAGTTTCAGAGCTTATAGTGGAGAGCAGAGTAGAGTAGATGAAGGCTGTATGCCTTCCCACAGTCACCAAACTCATTTTTTATGTCCCTCTGATGCTGAACCACAGATTCATAAAGTTAGATTGAAAGCAATGTTTTCATGAGGACATTTCAAAAACACTTGTACACAGTGCTATGTCCTCCTTTATAGAACATGAAAATGCCAAATGCTAAACCAAGACTCTGACATCCTGCAGGTACAGTAACACAGGAGCTCTATTAACTAATATTTTCTTTGCCGTATAAACCACAATGGCATCATTTCAGAGGCAGAATATTAGCACAGCAGGTGTGTTGCTAAGATCAACTTCAGGTCTTCTTTCAACAGCACAAAAAAAAGGTCTGGAAGAAATGCTTAGTTTAAATTAATAAAGGTTACCTTTATTTTATGTCAAAAAATTCTTGCAGAAAAGGGTTCTATTTTTCCTACCGTGACACAAGGTGTCTGTCATCTGCTCCAGGAAAGTGCAGTCTGCTGAGGTATTCCTGCTTGTTGGTAGGAGAAGTGACTGAGTCAGAAAGGCAACCACCCACATCTGCAGTTAAGACAGGATTGTTCTTAAGAAAGCAACATAATATGATCAAAACAAACAAACAAACAAATTCATCATTCACTACCTTTACTAAAGGAGTCATGGCAGTGCAGAGTTGACTCATTTGTAACCTTTCGGGTAGCATGCCCATTTCATCACACTTTTGGGTTTTTTTCTCACGAGGAGATATGCAGTAAAGCCTTGTACTAGCAGAGAATGTCAGGCATATTGCACAAAACATTTCCAGAAGCAAAGAGATGAAACACAAATCCCTATAGAACAATGCAAAGCTCTGTGGTTTTGTCTTTCTTTTGTATTGCATGTACCAGAGAAGTCAAACTCAGTTTGCTGTGCTGTGCTTACATTTGCATGACACTTTTCATCTACCTGCAGTCCCAGACCATTGGACTACCAGGTACAATATGTTTTGGAGTTAGATATGCCTAAGTCAACAAACTTATAAACCAAGCCAAACTTTAACATCCAGTGCATGTTGAAGGAATCAAGAAATGCAGTTTTTACTGTGGGCAGGATTTCTGACACAATTGGGTTACTGTGAGTAATGATAGCACAGTATGCTTTTGAGGGCCAGTAAACTGAAATTTCTTGTCATCTTCCTTTCTAAAAGTGAATTTTTTAATACCAGTAAAGCTAAAATGTAAACAAGTAATTTAGATGAAGACTCATGCTTCAGAGCATTGAACTTGCTTTTGTTGGCATATCATATAAAGGTACTTAAGAGGTGCTTCATATTGAGATTTGAAAATAGAGAAAGTTATGGGAGAGGAAGAGAGGAGGTTTTGGCATAGAGAAAAGACTGTAGGAGCAGCCGACAAAGTAATTTATTTGTGGCCACAAAAGGCTGTGAACATGAACTAAGACTAAAAAAAAAGAAGATAAAGATACAAAAGTCATGACATCAAGCTTAAAGCAAAATGGTACAAGGCAACAGAGAGCAGCAGCTACTCCTGTGCAAAGATATGAGGGAGTCTGTGGTCTGTTTGCGTGGGCTGTCACACTATATTGACCCTTCCTTACACTCTCCTGTTTGGCACGCATAAAAAACAACTTTCAGCAGCACCTTGCAAAAAAGCTCTTCGTTTGCCAAGTCCATCAGCAGCCTAGTAGATGTTAGCACTGCCTGGAGACACAGTGAAGTCCTTTCACTGTCAATAAATTTCATTTGAAATATGCATCTCAGCCGCACAGAACACGCCACCTGAGGCAAGGTCCCCCACCAGCCAGCTCCACGGATGGCTCTTTGTTATCCCACTCTGTGTTATCGGGTGTGCTCACTTGCTGGCCAGCTCCAACAGGAGGGTGTCCAGAGCTCACGTGGGATGCTCCAGAGAAAATCACCTGTGGGGAAAGCATCTGCTGTGCTATTGAGGAGCCTAAGAGCATTGAAAGAAAAGCTGTTCACAAAGATTGTAAATGAGGCTGTAGCAGTGCAAACAATGAAAACATACAAATGGAATTTAACATCATGACTGGAGACATATACAGGTAAAGAGCTAGTCTGTATTGTGTATCCCGTAAAGAGCAAGATAACTTCCAAAAATGTGTTCAGGGTTCTGGAAAACAGGAATTTTAAAACAAATATCTTGAGTCCTTAAGTCTTAACAATCACAAAACTTGGCCATATGTCCATGACAAAAAGAATATTCCGCCTTATTTGAATATAAGAACTCCAGATGATGAATATATGAACTCCTGATTTCCTCCAGCATGTATCTGAATAACGTGTCATAATTTCGGCTTTTTTTTTTTTTTAATCCAGAAAACTTCTGCTTAAAAAGAGAAATTAGAATGCATATTCCTGAAAGGTTGTATGCTTTATAATGGGAAAGTCTTTCTGACTCATATACCTAAACCAAATAAGGAGAAACTCACTCCTTCCCCACAGGACTGTGTATTAAGTGTTGTGCATTACAATGTCTGCATTGAAAATGGTAAGTCAATCAAAATACAGAATTATCACCTTTAGTCATTTTTCATACATTTTTCAGTAGGGTTTTTTTACTTCTGCTTTATTCCAGACTACATACTTGCATAATGTATGAAAATAAGCCTTTTCATACTCTCAAGCTTATTTTGCAATTTCTTATTTACTGGCTTTTACACAAGATAAAAAATACTTTTCAAGTTATGTGTGTAACTTGTTTTAGAACATGATATTTCCTTAAACAATTAGGGTGATTAAACCACATGTAATAATAGTGCAAAACAATAATTTTAAAAATTAAATAAGATGACAGAATGGATTCTCTAAGTTTTATAGATTAACTCATTGTCTTGGTTTGAGACAATTTAAAGGAGAACACTCTGGAATGAATTGCCTCCTTTCAAGGGTTGCAACAATCCTTTTTCACCAAGAAGGAATGAATACTAGCAGATAAAAGAGAAATAAAGCCAAACATAGGACACTCATTAATAATATTTGAGTTCAAAATGACACATCATGATGAAGAAAACATAAAAAGTTAGACCTTACCAGTGTGCCTTTGTATCCAGGAGGGCCAGCCATATCCTGGGATTTATCAGGCACAGCCAATTGAGGGAGGTGATTGTCCTGCCCTGTTTTGCATTGGTGCAGCCTCACCTCAAGTACTGTGTAGAGTTTTGGACAAAACAATACAAAAAAGACATTAGGCTATTATCAAGAGCTCAAAAGATGGCCACAAAGATGGTGAAGGGCCTTGAGGGGAAGCTGTACCTGGAGGGCTGAGGGCACTTGTTCTGTTCAGCCTGGACAAGAGACTGAGGGGAGACCTCATTGCAGTCACAACTTCCTCGCGACGGGAAGAGAAGGAGCAGGCACTGATCATTTACCTCTCTCTGGTGACCAGGGATAGGATCTGAAGGAACAATGTGAGGCTGTGTCAGAGCAGGCTCAGTTTGGATATTAAGAAAGGGTTTTTTACCCAGAGGGGGTTTGGGCACTGGAACAGCTCCCCAGGGAAGTGGTCACAGCACTGAGCCTGACAGAGCTCAACAAGCATTTGGACAAAGCCCTTGGGCACATGGTGTGATTTTGGGCGCTGTCCTGTGCAGGGCCAGGAGTCTGACCATGATGATCCTTGTGGGTCCTTTCCAATTCAGGATATTCTATGACTCTTATCATTCTGTGAATTCATAACTGCACTGATAGTTTTTGAAAACTAGGCATGGAAACACACACTATAAAAGAAGCATCAGAATCTTTTGGGTATTCAAATCTGTGGTGATAAATATAAAGGAAAATATTTACATTTCAAATGAAACATAAGCAAAAGGCTAAAAGAATAATGCTTAAAATCCCCTCCACACCTTCAGCCTGAATTTTTGAGATGCTATACCCTTATGATACAACTCTATAACTGTTCTTCAGAATATGTATTAGTAGCAGATTGACTGTGTTAATCTGAACTAAATTTCCCCAAGTGAGAGGATACAAAAATCCATTTTGAACCACTTTCATATCTAAATATTGAGATAATATTCATTTCTCATGTGGCTAGGCAGTTCTCTGTTCAAAACCACATCTAAAAAAGGTTAATAAATTCAGTAAATGTCATAAATGTCTGGTTGATATTCTTTGTTTTCATATTTCAAAACGTTGTGGCATCCAGTCAGGAAATATAAACGCTGGCATGTGTCATGGGAAGCATTCATATCCTGCACCTCACAAATTTTGGATTCTCCGCTTCACCAGTGTGAACAGGTTGTATTGTTCACTAACCCAGCCATAAGCTGTGAAAGTATTTTCCATACTTAGAGCTTGAAATCTATATGTTTCCTCACTCACACTATAACGTTTAAACAGAGCCTGATATTACATGTGCACCGATGTCGTTTGCTTACCCGAAGCAGACTGGGCAAAATACCTGCATTCTTTGCCAAATCCAGGTCATTGCTGGTGTTACTGGATTCATGCATATGCTGGCCCAGATGAAGGCCACATAACTACACAACCAGATGATTGCATGAGCACAAGAATTATTAGAATCCTAGATAATGCTTAGAGAGTGCTGCCAAAGAAAAGTCTTTGGGAAGAATGAAATAATTAATCAAGACTGTACTATTAACAACCCACATATATTTCACTTCCAGTGCTCTGAAACTCCTCTTTAGGACTTTCTGTCCCCAAGCTCATCATGCAGCACTCAAGAAAAACAACAAAAAATCACTTGCTTCTAGATTTAGGAATCTGCATCTTACATAAAGACACACTGATAGATGAATGTCTAGACTCATTAAGTGAACTGGACAGCATTTTATAGGAAGTGGCAGCTGGTCTTAACTAACTGCTTTGAAAAAGGTCTCTGTGCTGTCTTTGCTCACCAGCAGCTAATATGTTACTGTAGGCAGGAACCATGCTTACATTAACATATTAGGCAAGATACAGCTCTACCAGTGGTTGCCACACTTCTGTTTGCTTATGTTATAATAAATTACTATTTAGTTCAGGATAGAACTGAACACCAAAGCCCCTTTATGAATCTATCTATTTGGCATTGACGGGCAACCCTCAAGTAGCTGCACAGTATCTCCACGGAAGGAGACTAGTGACCTGGAAACTCCTAGTGAAGAACCTCGTGTCAGTGTTTTCACAGTGATACTAACCAAAGCAAAACAAAAGGCAGCTGATTTCTTTAAAATCTAAATATGGAGTTCATGGAGAGACAAGAGTATTCAAGGAAATTCTTCTTACATCAAATTTTTGCAAGTCAGAATTGGTAGCCAACTTGAATTTGTTTGACACCATTCCATTTTCCCCTTGTGTGCCCTGTGCCCTGGCAGAGATGCAACATAAAACAAGTACCATGGCACAAAGCCTCGCTTTGCAGCTGAAATGGTGAAGATATCATTCTGCACAGAAGGAATTTATAGAACTTTAAGGGGCAAGAGAGCTAAAAATTGTTTTCAGTGTACAAACTTTCAGCCAATAATAATTTCCTAAATGAATACTAACTTTTGTTCAGGCAGGAATAAATAACTTTATGGATATATCCCTTGTGCAAAAAGAAGCAATAGTCTTTTACCGTCAAATGCTGTGTGCCAAGTGACATAGAATCATTTAGTGGACCAGCTCTCACTGCGACTTAAAATTTGAGTTAAAGTTTCTTGAGAACTGCCAGCAACTCCACGTTTTCAAATGTGATCTTCTGTTCCATTGTTTTAAAATTAATTCTGTGGAATGTATATGTAGGTGACAAGTTATAGGTCTTCTAAAAATATTCCCTGGATTTTCATGTTGTTTTGGCTGAATGCATGAATGCTCTACACACTACTACTAGGTGTCAAAAGTCTTACATTTCAGGATAACCTTTTATTTTAAAGCACCTCCATTTATATAATCAAGTTCTGTTCCTCATTCGTAACACTTTAACAAGCCCTCACAACTGTGTGGGAATCTCAGTTTAATTCTTGTATGCAGTTCTGAAAGCTTCAGTGCAGGAGGACTGTGGAGAAAAGCTTAAGATTTTGAGTCAATCTTAAATCAAACATGAAGAAAATAATGCAAAATATTGTATCTACACATTTTTCCTTTTTTTAAAGCCACTTCCAATGAAATCAGAAAAGTTGGTGCCAGTTTCTTGAGCCAGGCTTTAGTTTTATGTATAACTACCTGCATAATAAGGATCAACCCAAATTATCATAAGACAATTATATCACATACATCTAATCCTCTTAGAAGCAGTTTAATAAAACTTTCAGCTTGTTAAGAATACTGGTACACACTGTACATTTCTTAGCACAGATTTCAGTGATCTGGCTTTCCCATCTGACTCTAAACAACAGCTCACATATGTGCAGGGCTTTCTTGGAAGGTGTTGTGGTTTAACCACAGCCAGCAGCCAAGCCCCAAGCAGCTGCTCACTCACTCCTTCACCAGCAGGATCTGGGAGAGAGTCAGAAGGGTAAGAGGTAGAAAACTCATGGGTTGAGATAAACACAGTTTAGTAGGGAAAACAAAAGCTGCACACACAAGCAAAGCAAAACAAGGCATTAATTCACTGTTTCCTGTGGATATGCAGGTGTTCAGCCATCTCCAGCAGGGCAGGGCCCCATCACGTGCA
The DNA here is from genome assembly GCA_013397895.1 of Origma solitaria. Classification (NCBI taxonomy): domain Eukaryota; kingdom Metazoa; phylum Chordata; class Aves; order Passeriformes; family Acanthizidae; genus Origma; species Origma solitaria. Next base: position 173,333 of record VZRL01003992.1, on the reverse strand, counting down.
GTGGTTGTTTGGGTAGACAAATACCATTGCTTCGAACATCCACCCCTTCCTCCTTCTTTCCCTGACGTTTTGTGCTGAACATGACATCATATGGTCTGGAATATCCCTTTGGTCAGTTGGGGTCACCTCTCCAAGCTGTGTTTCCTCCACATTTTCCATACATCCCCAGCTTCCTTGCCAACGTGGCAGTGCAAGCAGCGGGAAAGCTCCGTGTAAGCCCAGCTCACCAATGAAAAAATACCCCTATGTTAGCAAACTTGTGTTCAGCACAAATCCAAAACATAGCCCCATACTAGCCACTGGGAAAAAAATTAACTCTACCCCAAACCAGCACAGGAGGACATAAGTGTTGCTTTCCACTGGAGGACATAAGACTAAGCTCTGACTTCCTATTAAATACAAAGAACATGGTCAACATAGTTGTGCAGAACAAAATCAAGGAGCATTCTGGATCTGATAGCTCTTGTCTGCAGATGAGAAAAACTGCATGGTGGTTAAGATATAAATTGTCTTCAACCTCTCTCATAGCAGTGAATAGCAGATGACTGAATAAGACCAGGATAAATTGCAGTGTAGGGACATAATGGGCCAGAAGTAGACCTCTCAGTTTAAAAGCCTCTTGACATCCTCAACATTCCATGGCAAGAAAGTTCACTTTAATCCTGTGAAAGAAGTCTGTTCACCCGCCTCTTCCATTTTTAAATGCAGACATCTTTTCAATACTTAGCCCTGAGTGAAGATTGTTACATAACTTTGGTCATATTTGTAACTCCTCTTTGACATTTTGTAAAATTATTATATTCTTTTTGAAATGGGATTGAGGATTGCAAGCAAATCCCAAGCTTAAAAGGTTTGTTATGGATTAGTGCAGTGACAGTGTGATACTTTTTAAAAATTTCCTAACATTCTTTCTGTTTTTCCAACTGTTGCTTTTCCTTTAAATATCGAGAGTATTGGTGATTGCTCTTAAAATGTCTGATTAAAAAAAAGCAAATATGTCATCATAATTTCTTTAATTATTCAGTTTGACAGTGTTATTAAAACACCTTGAGTTTGCGAAAACTGCAATCACTATAGAGTGTTGACTACACTGTAGGTAGATTTTAGCATTTGCATGTACTCTCGAAAGATCTCTGGCAGGTTGTCATCACTTTCTGAACTGTCTGTTAGCATTACGGTAAATTACACATTATAATAATAGTTTGCTCCTGTCTGCTCCCAAATTGGCTGTTAGTGTTTCAGGCATGATTGTTATCTTGTTTTTGAAAAGGTAGAAACATTTGTGCTGGATGAACCTTTTTTGGCAATGACTTTAGTGGCACTTTTACCTTGATATCCAAATGGCACATCCACTAATGAGATTTAAGGATAATAGAATGAATTGTCTTAAATAAGATCCATATTTTCAACACCATTTAAAGAACAGAAATGTTTCTTGCAAGATTCATTTTGAATATGCCAGAAACACGCAGAAAAAAATAAAAAAAAAAGAAAAAGAAAAAAGCCTTCTTTACCAAGCTGAAACAGGCATTCCCTGATTATGATTTCTAAGTTGGATTGCCAACCTAGTCGAGAGATTTCCTACAGCAGTGGAAAATGCTCTCTATAGATAGGACCTAACATAGCTTCCCTGAGGACAAGAGTTGTCTCTCACCACAGGAGGCTTACATTGCTAGTGCATATGAAAAACTGCCATTACTTGCCTCTCTTCTGTGTCTTCTATTTGTAACTCTTCCGACATTTCTCATCAGTAATTGCAGTGCATGCAAAGGATGCCTTGATCCAGGCACAGCACAGCAAACAGAGCTGTAATCATAAACAGGGAAGAACAGCTGACGCAGGCACCAGCTCTGTGGATGGCACTGCACACACCACATCCATCTGGGAACAGAGCAGAATGAATATAGCACAAGGGGATTTCTGAATATTTTAGTGAAACCTACTGAGTTTCACGCTAGTGTTGTTGAGGGCGTCACAACCCCCATGCTCACAGAATAGCAGGACTGGAAGGTTTTCTCATTATTCATATAAAAGGCCTGCACAGTTGAATAGTTCTGGAGCAATCCAAATGAAATAATGGGGCCTTTCTCTACAAACACATACAGAGTGATTTGATAGTCACATATGACTTATGACTTATGATATTTGTCTAAACTGATGGTGCCAGTGGTTTCCTAAATAATTATCAATTGTATACGTACAATGATATTTGTGACTTGTGAAGAGATTATTAATATACAGATATAGCAACTATATCTAATAATTTGGACACAGTCCAAACCCATTTCGTTCTCAGATTGATTACCCCTTGCTTCAGAACCTACAAGCTTGAAGACTACAACTCCTACATAGACATCATGAACACAACTTCTGTGTCAACCTTAAGAAAAGCCTAGAGAGGAAAACATCTTAAAAAAATTAAAATTTCACTGTTTGATATGCACTCTGTGTCATTAGGCTGACTCATCTCTGAGAGCTCTGCAAGCACATATCATGTATCATCATTAATAGCTGACACTTTCCTGTGATAGTCTCCAAGACAAGGTGGACAAGAATGCCAGCAGGTGGAAGGAAAGCAGTGTTAAGGGAGTGGTTGACAGTAGAAGCCTGTGCTCATGGGCTGACTACAGTCAAGACATTAATTTATTGTGCTGGAAGTGCAATAATCATGTTCTTTTTCATTTTCAGATTAAATGGAGGAGCAATGGATGCTGCCACTGTAGTATCATTAGACTCCACTTTCCTTAAACAGGTCTCTGTATGCCTCACCTTTGCTCATATCCACATATTACTACTTAGCTGCACCTTCCTGGAAAATACTTCAGTCCAAAGCCTATTCAAATTAGTTTGAAATAGATTTTATTCAATAGAGATGAATGCAGGTTATTACATTTTAGGCTAGGCAACCATGATCTGCATGGAGATTATGCAGTTCATTGTGATTTATAAATTAGACATGTATGAACAATGATGTCTGCTTCTGGAAAAATAAGAAAAGCATCTCACAGATATGTAAACAAGACATATACGAGATTTGAAGTAATCCTCTAGGTTTACTCAGCTGTACTTCAAGGTCCAACTTTAACCCCTGCTCTTATATTTAGTGCTGACCGTTAAAGTCAGGGTGCAAACCAAAAAAGCTGTTGTTAGCTTAGGAAAAATAGCCTTCAAAGAGGGAAAATGTAGTTATTCAGTATAATAAAAAGGAGACAGAGAGAAAAAGATGCAGCAAGTGCTCTAACATGTACAAAATACCTGCAAAGAGGAAAAAGATTAGCCCTCTTGCCACAGCAAAAAATGTATAGGCTTGAATTACAGAAAGTGCAGATGTTTCTGGGCTGGGAAAAATCTCTGATAGTAAAGACAATGAAGTCCAAGCATGGAAAGGGAATGTTGTGCTTGGAAAGGGAATATCTTGCTGACAGTCTTGTAATAACAAATAAATTAAACAAGAACCTTATGGCTTGGGCACCATCTGGTCAGGCTCTTACTCAAACCTGTTTTCTGTGATTTTGCATTTTTGCATAAGAAAAAAAACGTATTCCTTTGGTTATGTAAAATAATTTTTTAAAAGCCCCTGCTGTTGATTTTCAAAACACATGGAAACATATACTGATGCTACTGGAGTGACATGATGTCTGCAATGTTCCAAAACTCTCTTTCTAGATACATTGATTTTAAGACAGAACCTGTTTTGGTTCGTCCTGATCATTAGTAGACCGGAGAACATTTGAACCTGAGGGAAGTTCACTTTTTTGACATCAGTGAATCCAGACTCATGTACATTGGATCTAAAATTGGCACTGAAAGCATGATTGCTTTTACTTTCTTAATTTTAAAGAAAATCTTTGCTAGATCCACAGGGACAAACGCACCCATTCATTGTTTTTTGGCTTAACCCACCCATCCATTCTCCTTTCTGATCTCATTTGTTCTGTTTTAACTTCCTTATCTTTTGTACTTCCTTCTTGAATTCTAATATTTATTTTAAACTCTAAAAGCTAATAAGATCTGCCAGAAACTTAAAATTCAAAACCAGCGATTACTGCTGATTATAATGTTATCATAATTGTTATCTGACTGTTGGCAGGTACCGCATAGTTACTACTGAAAACTTCAGTATCTGATTTTGCTAAGCGTAAAATAAACAAAATCTGTAAGTTTAAAATTAAAACATTAAAAAAGCTTATATTGAAGAATGAGTTACTATCAATATTTTAACAAGATATAAAATGAACCTGAATATTCTCCATTGGAACACCTTCTGTTATTACATACAAATAATTGGTCATACATTTGCTCATGTATTTCTACATGCAGTAAATGCAAAATGAATGCAACAAAATTCCAGGTTAAATACCATTATTGATAACTGGATTATTGCATATAAAAAATAACAAAATACACATTCAGCAGATTTCAGTTTCATGAATGTACTCCATCTCCTGTTGGCTTTAAGACCAACAGTTCCAGCTGAGTCATCCTCACTGAATAAGCTGAATTGTGTTACTGTGCTTATGGTGTACCATGCCATTGGTGAGTGAATCATTTTTCTGATACAAGCAAACTCATTTTATTCAGCACCTGTAATGTGCTAAGACCATGGATACAGCCAGCTTTGATGGCTTATCTAGAAAGCAATAGTTTAGTTGCTTGCTCCTTTTTATCCAAAGATAAACACTAAGTAGCAGCATTTAGTCTTTTCCATCGCAGACAGGAACTATAGACAATGTTATGACTAACAAAATTTGATTCACACTCACTGGGCTGAAAAAAAGGATTTTATTAATGTAGAACATAAACCCATGAACACTGAGATTCAAGTGATTTTAATCATCCTGCAAAGATGTTTCTGAACCTCCTTTGTACACTGTCATTATGGGGATGGTCTCTGGCAGAGGCTGACCAAAATGCTGTGGACCCCAACAGACACCTGCTATCTATTTCTTGGTCAAAGAGCAATCTCCATCCTCTGGTGACAACAGATTGGTGTTTCGGACAATAATAAACAATACCAGCATCTTTTCATCTTATATTTTGAATCTACCTTTTCTGTTGTGTAATCCCTCCATCCCCTGAATCAGCATAAATCATGAATAGTACATGGCACCCTTTGTGGTTTTCTGTTTCTCTCATGGTTCATCTCAGGAATCAGTTACTCTAACTATAGGAAAATTCCATCAACAACAGTGTTTGAGAATGATTAGGAAAATCAAAAATTGGATTACCTAATGGCACTTACACTTTGTTTTTTATACTGACAACCGTAGTAAATAAACAAGATCACATGTTAAGTGTAATCTTCTTGTTTTTTTCTTGAATCTAAAAGGTACACAGCTAAATTGAAAAATAATGCCGCAAGAATCCCTAACAGCATCAATTGCTCTTGGTCACTCTTGCACTCCAGGGCTACACCACCCCGTCACACACAGATTAATGTTCTAATTATTGTCTTTCTCAGAGCCTATTTCACAGACGACTCACACTGTTACTGAGGACTAAATGTATGCATATGGTTTTCTGAATCATCAAATCAGTGTAGGAGACTGAGTCCCAGTTTGAAATGAGAATTGTGAATTTTGGGCCCAGAGTCTACCTACATGATCTTGAAAAGGATGGGATTTGAAGAAAAAGGAGAGAAATGAGATAGGGAGCAGAAGTAGGGCTTAAAACATGCAAGTCATGATAGAGGAATTGTTAGAACATAGACTACTCAGATGGAAAAAAAAAATACCTTGAAATACTGAGCAACTATAAGCAGATAGTATTGTAACTTTCAGATAGCTATTAAGATACATGGTAATGCAATAATGGGAAGCAGATAGATTTCCTTTTATTTCTCTGCACAGCTTTAGCTGAAATGTCAGTGTGCATCATGCAAACCTCATTGCAAATTTCTTTTATTAATTTTCATGTACATGTGATAAAAGCAAGGAATAGGCACACTGATATTGAGAATTTCAGAACTTTATTTGGAAGAAGGACCTCAAGTGTGTGTGACAAATGAAGGAACTTTCAGTAAATGATCATGGTTTCTGCCAGTTACTTAGTCCACAGGAATTTGTAGCAGGTGCAATTGTGCCCTTTAGTCACAGGAAAGAAGCACCAATATATTTTATTGATACAATGCAATTCAACAATAAATGCTTCAATGGCAAGGTACTCTTATTTGCCGCATAGAAGACAGGACCAGACAAAACCACCAAGACCCGCCCACTGTTGTTCAGAAAGGACACTCTTGCTTTCCAAATTCCTTCTCAGAGAGGTCTGTAGGTGTGACTGGATCCACTCCTGGTTTCAGACTTGGTCAAGGGTTAATGTCTAAAGGATTATATATGTGTAATCAATCTTTTAGACCACGCAGCTAAGATTTCATAGTTTAACATGCTATTAATCACTTACTGAATATCTAGTACAATAAGGATTCTCTCAGCCTTGAAGAGTAACCTTAAGAGGTGTCCCTACTTGGGAATATCTTAATGTGCCACCTGCTGTAGTGCACGAGAGCTCGATGGCCCTGTGGCCACTATTTGTAGAGTAAGGTGATTGACTTACAGGGATATTTGCAATGTTTACATGTTTGCACGATGTCTGTGCCACCCTTGCAGCCCAGCTTCCAGGTTGTCCTCTGTCCCCCAAAGCGCAGAGTAAGGTGGTTGCAGCCATCATAATCCCCACTGGTGGTTATGGCATAAGCTGGGGGCATGCCATCACATACTTGTACTTTTAAAGGTATGCGCCAAGCTTGGTATCCATATGAAAAATAATGAGATAGAGAGAAAGATGGAAAGTAACTTATTTTCAAAGCAAATATTGAGAAACTCACTGTGGAGCAGACAGCAGCATTCTAACTGTGCAACTCACTGGGATGTGAAAGAATTAAATTAAAGCTCCTGGTCCAAATTATTAAGTTAGACTTTCTTTATTTGACTATTCTAAATGAATCCAGAGCTTCCTGTTGTCACAGGAGTGGAGCTTTTGACAAAATTAATATAGATTCACTGAAATACTGCTTTATCTGAACAGCTGTAGAATTGTAAAGGTTAAATATTATCTTTTCTTATCTTCTCAAAACTCATAAATCCCATGGGATCAGAAGATAGAGGTGTCTTTATCCTTGACTGGCTTGATGGGGTACAGAGGATATTGAGTAACTTTTAAATTAATTAATGTTATTCCCCTATTTCTTTCATAATTTCTGAAAGTTTCCAGACTCCACCTCTTGGAAAAGTATTTTCTAATCAGTGCCAACCTGGCACACTTTACTAAAGCCAGTGATTTTCTTGAATTTCTTGCAACAACTCCCATGACTTTGATGAAGTTCTTCTTCCATTTTCTATTTCAGTCACTGCAGTGGAATAAATTTTCTGCTTTTCTATACTGAAATTTTCTTTGTTACTATCATCTTGGTGCAAAGTGAGGTCCTAAATGTTTAGTTTGACTGTGTTACAGCAACAAGAAGTTTTTAAATTTTAACAGTGGTATTATTTCTTAGGCAAGAAATGTCATTGCCTTGTAAAACTCCCAAATTATTTAACATTTATATGTTACAAGAATGTGCATTCTTAGGCCAATGGTTGCATAGAATAATTAATTTCATCAAAACCTTGAATTGTAGGATTTGTGCCAGTAGGTAAATCAGTTAGTCAAAAAGTCCTTTCAGTCTTTCGTTAAGCAAGCAGTCATAAGAGATCTGAAATGCACATAAAGTAATAGTGATGCTCCACCTTAGAATTGCTCCCCATTTTATAGTAATGCTCAATTTAGTTCACAAGTATATAAACCCTGAATATATGCAAAGGACCAAGTGAAGGAGATCATCGATCAAATGAGTCAGTTCTCAGTGCTCATGCAGTAGGAAGGCCTTTATAATACTGACATAAACCTCTAGCCAAACGTTTTACTGCCAGGCAGGAATTCCCTGTTTGTGCCGTGCTCTGCATACTTGTCTCTCAAAGCTGTCAGAAGAGGCTGCTTAGAAAAAAAATGTACAAGAAAGAGGACATTCATTTGTTCTCCACTGTCATGGAGCCCATAAAGATCCTGGAAAAATTTCTGGACTGCTTCACTGTGCGTCAAAGCCAAATTCTGACCCTATGTGTAAAGAAAGCATAGCAGGCTTCTTGAAATGCATTTATTCCGACACATTGCCCTTGCTGAAAAAAAAGGAGATAACTAGCCAGTTTTGAAATCTTTGCAAGCTGATCTTGATCACTGTATTCCGCAGAAGCCAGAGGGTATCTCGAACATTTGTAAAGAACTTTTTTCCCATAACCTTCTTCTGAAATAAAAATAAAAATGTGATTATATGCACAACTTCTAATTTTGTCGTGGGAACACTGTTAGGAATATCTGATAACACATGAGCATATAATTAGTAGTAAAAATGTAAAAATACAAGGTAAGCAAGTTTGCCTTTTCAGTGGAATGCACTAACAAATGTGTTACTTCTCAGAAATGTCCATAACCACTTTCAAAAATTGTCAAGGTTCTCTGCATCCATCATCCTGTTGCATATTAAAACTGTCTTTACACCTTTTGAACACGTTACTTGGTATGTTAGTAGAGTATTGTTCCCCCTTCTACTAAACTAGTTCATTGAGGCTAATTTTGTGGTGTCTTTCTGTATTGGGAGAACTTAATAGCAAGGCCACCTATTTGTTTGCACACATTCTTTGTAAATAGAAAGGATTATGTCAAAGTCTGGTCCCTCTGAATGCAACAGGAATCAAATAGAAGGGAAAGTGTTTACTCCTTATTCCAATATTTTATAACAAGTAATATACAAAGACTCTGAGCTTCATTTCAGGTTATGCTACAAGCACACTTTTGGCTGCCCACTACTTTTTGCTGCTTTTTTTTTCCTGTCCACTGTTTCTCTCAGATACAAACACACTGCTAAAATCCACACATATTGATACCTCACCCCACCTCTGTTAGCAGAACTGGATCTCTTTATGACCTGGATTAACTCCTAGTACCTACTATCGTACACAATCTATTGTGACAATAAAATCATATTGCTTTGGATTAATATTTCATGGAAAAAACAATTTCCTAATTTCTCTAAACAAAATTCTGCAAAACACAATTTTCATTATGTTTTCTCATACCTTAATTATGTGTTTTATTGATTAATGGCAAGACTTCTCAACTAAAAAATTCTAAGGGATTTATCTATCTTTATCATTTACTCACTGTGGTCAGAAGAAGAGAGGACTGATTGATTACAGATGCTCCACATGCTGCTATTTTCAGGAGGTCCTCAGTAACACATAGTGATGGATCAACCTGCTGGTTGACTGAAACAATTTACTTTATCTTCTTGAAAGAATGTCAGTCAGTGCACAGTGGAAGATGGCAAGCAGAATCTCAACTGTACTAAAAGTCTGTGAAGTTCTTCTGAAGCAAATGACGAATTCTGAGGATCTGAAAAGGTAGAACAGGGCAGAGGATTTTGCATTTCCCTGCCTGAGCAAGTGATATTCAGCTGCAGAACTGCAAGGCATGTAAAGATGTTTCCCTGTTCAAAATGACAGTGGTATAAAGCCTGACAGAATTACCTCTTCCTGAAGCATCTCTGGAATTTCAAACTTGAAAATGGCCCAGTTGGTTAAAAGTGTGTGTTCACTTGTTCACTGGAATGATACATAAAAACCAATCACACAGACACGCGCGCAAAATCCTTTACAGTCCACATCAGCAAAAACCAAATCTTCACTAATATGGAAATAAATTGACCTTGAAAGAACTTATTGGATGACAGACTGAGAATAGATCAGACAAAGATATGGTGAATACTATACTGACATTTAGGCTTAAACTCCATTTAAGCAATTACATCAGAAGCACTGCTTCTAAATAGGTAATTTATATTTGTCAAATGCATCTGTCTCTGGCTTTGTATAATCAAAAGTAAGAGTGTTCAAGTCAGAGGAGAAATAACTACACAACACACATTAGTAAGGGAATATGCAAAAAACGTGCAATTGCCAAATGTAAATTTTATACCAGTTCCTTCTTCATTTGACTTGGGTTTAGGAAAAGCTAATGTTTATTTTCAGATTATTTCCTAGGCAGAATTGAGCAAATAAAAAGATACATTCTTTTCCTGGCACAAGTGTTCAAATTCACATAAAAATTAACAGATTCTGTTTATAGCAGCAGACAATTTTAGCCCAAATATTTGCTCAAAATCAGTGCATTTCCTGAGTGGTTCATGTCTTATTCTACTGCAGAAAATCTGCTGAGAGTCAGTATGTCTTATTCTGCAAATGACTCCTACAAAAATAATTCTCTCTTTTGAAAAAGATGACCTTTCCAGACTGTTTGTATCTGGCTGGCAAAAAAAGTACAAATTCCAGCTCATTAATTCTTCCATTGTCCACATGGATCATCCTGGAATGAATTTATTGCTTCTGTCTAGGGTACACTTCAGAAGGTTAACTTCCAGTGGGTTGCTCCAGGGCATTCACAAAACTTGGGTTTTACTCCAATTCTGTCAGAATGCTCCTGCCTCTCCTCTAGTAACACCTTTTTTTTAAACCCTAGTGCTTATGAAAGGTTTATGCAACAATGGAGTTTCCCAGACATGTATGTGGTGGTATTAATAAATCAGGGCCCAAGTTTTTCCCAGTTTTGAAATCTCTCTGATGCTTTTAATTTGCATTTAAATCTTGCAAGAACTTGTTGTTTAAAAGAAGATGTGAGGCAATTCATATTTTAATTCACTATGAACAAGGTGCCTTAAGAATTCATGCTGGGAATCAGTATTTCATGTGCTTAGCACATGCACTCTGTGTTAAGCATTAAGTGCACGTTGCTAGCTCGGTGTTAGTCTAGTCTGGAAAACTGCCAGTGAAGCTCAATCCAGACTTTTGACACATTCAGAATAGCAGGAAACCTCTTCATGAACAATTATTTCTACGGAATTGTTTACATTCAGAAGTTTTAAATAAATATAACACTTGCTTTAAGTAGAACCACAGTTGCCTTAGCATGCTGTTCAAGTGCATATAAATCATAATTTACCTTTGCTGCACAACCTAATGCAATCTATTAAGGAAATAGTTCTTTTAATAACAAGACTACAGGAAACAGAGAGCTCAATCACACATAAAGAGACAATAAGATTACTGTTAATACACTTTTAACCTTTTAATATATCATTCTGATTAGCACACAGAGCTGAAAGGATCAGCAGTTGTTTTCTTACAAGCCCCCTTTATGGACTGAAAATTTTGCTGCCCCAGAAAACCCACAGAACACCGTGCCCCCACTCACTTCTTCATCCTTCTAGTAGCAGGGATGGTATGTCTCATTCACAGCCAATATTTTTATAATTAACAGAAATAATTTTTAAAATTAAAAAGAGGATGCAATTTCTATATTTTTCTGTGGTTCAAAACATTACACTAAGTCTAAAACACAAAACTCAAAAAACAAATGGACACTTTAATGGAGTTTAAAAAAATTAAATTGTTAATATTTTGTAAATATTTATTAAACTTTTTCATTTTGGAGGCAACTTCCAGTAAAGTGCAATCAATGAGGCACTAAGATAATAGAATTATATAGTGTAATAAGGCTATTTTAATTTGGTCATACAGTTGAAAAAAAGGCAAGATGGTGGAAAGAATTCTAACCTTCACACCAGTCTCAAATTGTTTAGCCCTGAACAATAAGGGATTGAATGTTTATAGTAAAAAATAATTGTTCTATCAGAAGAGAATTATGACATGCTACTGGCAAGCAGAAGACTATTCAAAATTTAAATGGTGGGTCAATATGGAAAAATATTGGTAACCTGAAGCAATTACATTTCAAGCATCTGTAAATCTCAAGAACAAAGTTGCTCTTAGTACTGACAGAACTTCAGGCCACGTCTGGTCTCTGGCCAGTCCAACCTGGTTCCAGTGCCAAAAAAATGCTGACTCTGAGGATACCTTCACAAAGCCTTAGACACAGTTGCAAACGTGGCAAAAAAAAATTTCAAGGGAGTTGTTGGATTCAGGACTATAAGCCAGTTCTCATTTTGTTTCTGTCTTGAAAATTATTTTCTTTCTTGTTTCAGGCAACTTGGTTAAACCATTGACAGCTCACAGAAAACCTTGAAGTTTGTTTCAGAAGTACAAACAACTTTCTAATCTCCCTCTGATTTATTACCTGAGGGGTTGCTGGCAGCCAAATAGCCAGTAAACACAGAGATTAATATCTCACTAGCAAAATAAAAAATGAATAAGAAAAGGAACAAAATCAAAAAGACACTTTTGATATCAAAGTGTCTTTTGTTACTATCCACTAAGTATCTAAGTATCTCTTTTTATACCTTTTAAAAAAAAGAAAAAATAACATACATGCATAACTCATGATTTTTAACTTCCAGGAAAAGGATGCATTCATTAGATGTATACAAGGAGCACATAGACTTCAGTGAACCAGATCACACTTTTTTCTGGCTTATAGTGTGTTCCTCCCCTCTTTTGCTGAAGGGTTTTGTTTAGCCAGCCATGTTTGGCTGGTGACATCATCCGTATGTCTCTCTGGCCTTTAATAATAAAGCTCAAGCAAGCCCTTGTAGATGGCAGTTAGCTTGGAAAGTGGGGATTTCTAGCTTTTCTAGCAATTTCTAGCTTTCTGATATTATATTGACTGTCCCCAAGCTACAGATTTTGGATTCCCTTACTCCAAATACACCCTGCTTTGTAGCTGGGCATTCTGGCTGGCTTTGCAGGCTCTGCAGGACACAGAGCATTTCAGAGCATTTCACAGGACTCCCAATGACCAACATGCTCCCACATGCTGCCAGTCCTTTGTGGTGCCTCCTCTGGGCTTCCGTGGCCCCAAAGCATGCACGGGGTGCAAGCACAACTCCATGGACATCAGCACTGACGCTGCTGCAGGGACACCCCACACACCCTCCTGTGGCTCCACGTGGAGCACTCTGTAATAGACATCAACAGCAAGGGACGAGGCTGTGGCTGCGGGGTGTAGGTGGCAGCTAGTACAGAGCACCATGCAGGAAAGAGAACCCTAAGGAAACCTGCAATTTGCTGAAATGCTGTAACATTTCACATGGAAGTTTGGAGGAAGGTAACTGCTTCATCAACTGATAGACTTCAGTCATCAGTGTTCACAGCACTGAAACCTCAAGGACTGGCACTAGCCAGTTCCTACCAACTCCTGATCTTTTCCAGGATCTTTTCTATGGACTTCAGAAGCCTGATCTTTATGACAAATTTTGTTTACCTTTGTATCCATGACAAACAACAAAAGCTGATCATGTGCTGTTTGTGCAATCAAAAGGATTGATAAGACCTGCAGCACATAGAAAAACAACAGAGTAAAATTATGCTTTGGTTAAAAATTAATGAGCTATATATATAACTGATAAAAACATGCAAACATATATATATTATATGATAAAAGCTCTAGGCAAAAAGAAAACTCAGGATTCAAAAAACAACCAAGAGAATATTTAGACACATTAGAGGGTAGTACTTGCTTCTGTATTGTAGGACACTTGCTCCCAGCTTTGACTTCTTCATGGCTGATCCTTTCACCTCAGCTCAGGCCATACACTTGAAGTGAACATCTTTGTCTTGGTTCTATCTGAATGAATGCTCATAGAAGCCTCTTGTAACAATGTTTCTCATAATGATATTTAAAAAAAAAGAGTATTTTTAGAGAAGTAGGAAGAACTATTTATGTTGTAGTGCTCACATTCTCTTCCCATGAAGAGAAACAGGTGAATATTGTTACTATAATCCAACATAATTTAAAATTTTTTCTTCTCAAACACTAGCTAACAGGTCTCTGAACAACTGGATTTAGGTTTTCTTTCCTCTTCAATCGCCTATAAAAAATGCCAAGTTTCAGTGGCAGAGCAGAATACTTGTAGTCTTCCCATCCAATATCAAATGGATCAACATTTGATTGCAATATCTCCACCCAAGATCAAATTCAAACATGCCACACCTGAAAAAACTCCACTAATACTGTAGCAGGTTGAAAGTTTTTTCCTTTTTACAAAATCGTTTGGAAATGCCACATTTTCAAATCTGAAATTTTTGTGAAGCATCATAGCAGCTTAAATTTAACTGAGTCTACCTTGGAATTGCTGACCAACATAGTAGTCACAGATGACAAAACAAAAGGTAAGCAGGTGGCTGGATTTCAGGCTTGGTGATTAGCTGAGATGTGAAGATTTTTGACACTGAAAATAACAACCACCTTATACTGTTGCCCCTCTCCTTTGCAAAGAACAGAGCTCTGGTTTTTTTTTTTTCCAAAGCAAGTCATATGTCCTCAGTTTCTTTGGAGGCAGTCTCCTAATTCTAAAAAGTAGCTGTCATTTCCTGGCTATTAAAATGGAGGAAATAGATGTTCCTTAATTCATTTCATTCATACTTGGATGGGTACCTGTACTCATCTCTTTATCATGTGCAGCTATTCAGAGAACATAAGTTTATTTTTAAATACTCTTATTTTTTAGAATGTTCTTCTTAGAAGAATATATTTCCTTTCTTATAAAAAACTTTTGCCATTTAAAGAGGATTTTTTACTTAAAAATAACACAAACTCTAAATAAATGCTGAATAATAAAGATCATTAAATGTTAAGTTTAAGGATTTTGAAATTGTTAGAAAACGACCATAATGCTCACTTTCCTCTTGACTGAAGGGTGCTTTGAAACATTTCTGTTCACTTTGTCTCTCAGTAAATCTGGTGTCACTTCAGAGGGGAAGTTTTCCCTGTTTCCAGCTTCATTTCTCTGATTTGGGTTAACGTGTTTTGGGATGACTATTCTTGGAAGTCTTCTCCATTTTGTTAAGAAGATATATGGAACAATAATGTAGTCTTCCTTCTCAGCCAATAGAATAGCAAACAGAAGAATTCACTTTTTCTGCGCTGTTGTTTCTGTCTCAGCTAAACTTCATATGGTTGTGGTAGTCCAGTTTGCTGTACAAACAAGGCATCACCAGGCAAAATAGAGCAGAGGAATATAGGGAATAATGCATAGATAATTCAGATAATTTAACGGCACAGTAAGAATACCTCTAGGTGGCATAGCATAATGACTTTTCCTGGCATGCAAGGCCAGTTGATAGGAACCAGAAGCTATCATCTTGTCAAGAAGCATTTAGAAATAATGTGAAACACTGACCTAATGCAATATTATTAATATTTTTTTTCAAATTTAAGAAAATATTCAGTGAATTGCTTGACATAAAATAACTTTTTAGTTTATGAATGTTTCTGTAACAGAAATTCCAGAATTGTCAAAGGGTTGCAAAAGTAAGGTAGTCAAAAGTAAGGAAGTTCACAGGACAACTTTTAGAAAAGATAATGCAGGAGCCACTGCATTATTTTCATTCCATATCTTTATCTTTAAAAAGACAGAATTTCTGGTAGAGAAGTTGTGTATGTATACCTGAATGGCTTTTTTTTCTGGATGTATGGGCAATAGCAGTTGAGACTGGCTGCTCTGATCTCTGTCATTTGGAAAGATGCCTGTACAGATAGTGTGTCCTCTCCTTCTCCCAGCAGTTCACTGTGATGCGCTGTCAAATCTGCAGCTTGCTCCAAAGAAAGCAGGCATGAATCAGATAGATCTCTCATTTGTTCTCTGTGTGTCTTTTGTGCATAAAGCAGAATTTCCATGAACCCACTCATGAAATTCCCCACCATGTGGTTACTTTTCTAGGCTTCTTTAAGGTGTTTCACAGCTTTCCCATGGTCCATACTGGCCACAAGCCATGTGTTTCTGTTAATATGGTGCTAAGCCAATGCTAATAGTCTTTTCCTTTCCAGTAGATTTTATTAGATTGGGTTAACCTTAGTTACACAGCTTCCAATTCAAATCTGGCTCAGATTTGGATGCCTTGTGAAGAGGATAAAGCTACATATTTGCAAAATTTCATTTAACCATAGCATCTATTAAAGCACATAGTTACAGTATTTTACTGGCTCTAGTGCTGGATTCTTTTAACAGATCTGCTGCTTATGATTTCAAAGCACAGAGTTTTCACAGTTATCTATCATTTTAAGTAAGAGATCAAAACTCTATTTTGAAAATTTTTGAGGCAGAGCAGGCTGACTATTTACAAAAAGAGATTGTGAATGTCATAAAATATGAGACTTTGCTTAGAACAGAATTAAAGAATCATGTACCCATATCCTTCATACCTATACCAAAATTTGTCCTTTCCTGAACTACGATATATCCTATACTTTTCATTTATTTATTGCCACTGCTTACTACCTGTCTCTGATGCTTCTGATTTCCCTGTGTATGCTCTGTAGGAAAAAACCTTTAGGAAATGCTCTTGAATGCACAGTCAAAATGATTTACCTAAGAGCAGTTGAATATGTATATAAGAGTTCACCATACTGCACTTAGATGTCAATCTTGAAAGTGATTTTGAGTCAAGGAAGAGGTTTGATTGTTCTTTGGAAGCCCTTTTCCTTGGGATTTCATCAAGAAATCTGGTCACCTTGAGGGCTCCCCTAGTGACTGCAGTAAATGTCTATCCACAGGCAGTCATTTAAATATTATTTCAGTTCACTAAAATTTCAGTTCAGTTCATTTCATTGGTGTTTGCAATAAAAAAATAAAAATGTATTGCTTTCCATGTCATTCAGTTTTTTCTCACATTTTAATTCTCATTTTCAAAGCTCTACTGATCATCATAAGAGTTTAGTGACTATGCTAAAATTAATCAATTTTTGCCCATGATTACTAGAAATTATATCTCCTAAGCATGTTTTTGCCTCATTTCTCCCCAATTATTTTAATCTACAGATACTTAAACTGTCTTGACTTTGTTTATTAAATCCCTGATACATCATGCCTATTAAATTTTCCTTTCCAAAAACATCCAAATGTATAATTACCTTCAACACATACCTGCTCAACAAATATCTTAGTGTAGTAATCAAATTTTCTGGTTTCTCAAAGACCCACTTGCTTCCCTACTCACAGCTAAATAAGGGAAAAACATTATGCATTGACAACATTTTGTGTAGGAGCACCCTATTTCCATGTGTAAACTCCAACACCCATCAGAGCAGGTGAGGGACATCAGAATGACTTCATTGTGCTTTTTATACCACAGTGTGGTACAGTACTGAAAGGTATGTAAATAATAGAACACTGTGTGGGACTGAGTTTATATAAGTCTGACTAGTTCACAGAGTTTGCTATAAAGATACATATGCATGGATACTCACTAAAGCAACACAGCATATTTATCTTCAAACTGTTTATATGGCACTAGACAAAAGATAGTAAAAGTTGTCCCTTGTTAGCAAAGAAATTACATGTATTTATACATGTACAAAAGAAATCCAACAGAAAGGAATGTTAAATGTTTGAATTTCACATCCAAAAGATATAGACATTCATCCATGGGGGATAGGCAGTGTGTGCAAAAGTGAAGAAGCTTTCAGTTTTCAAATTAATAAACAATTCATCCTGATCCTTGAAAACCTTTGATGTCTGAACATTGCCCACAGTGTACAAGGTGTAATTGAAACTCCGTTTGTCTGAGATCAAACCCAAGGGAAATTGCCTGAACTTGAGTACACTAGTCAGTTCAATTTAAAACAGCTTTCTGAAGACAGCATGGGCTTTGCCTGCTTGTTTACTTTTTAATCCAACACCTTCCTATCAATTGTTTGGTAAAAGCCCCTAATTAAATGTGGGCATTATTGTGAGCAGCAAGCTTGCTTTTGTGAAGAAGCAGTTTCTAGGAAATATCTGTTATGATTAGTATAGAAGGAAGCAGCAAATTTGTCTTGTTTTATGTCAAATTTATTTGTTCCTTATTGGTAAAATAGTGGCATTTCAAAGCCAGACATGGAATCTTGGGGAGAGTAATGTCAGACATATTTTGCATCACAAATGCAAGGCAAGGAATCGCAACTGTCTTTAGAAAAATCCTAACAGGACATCTGCCTGTGTGTGAAGCGTAGGCGTCTGTCTAAGAGCTCACAGACATACTGTGCACAACTTTGCAGGACATTTTATGTAACTTTCATATGCTGCAGAAAGTTAAGAAAAGAATGAAATGACAGTGGGAACAATTCTCTAAAATTTTCCCTTCCCTGCACAGGACAAAGGACTCTACAAGCTGGAAACCAGTTGATCTGATGCCTGCTTATCCAATAGCAAGCACAACAATGCCCAGAAAATTATCTTAATGGGTTTTTTTCCTTGTGTTGGGTCATTACAATTCTATCCTAGCTACACTTACTGGCAAACTTACTAAACAAACAAGGCTGTCCAAACTCTCCATCTTGTATGCTGACTGAAAGTGGAAGTTTGACTTTACACGCCCTTGTTATGGACTGATCATTATCTCTTTGCATATGGTTTCTGGGGTGCTATTTTTGTGAGACAAACAGGGCCAACAGAACCACGCAGAAGTACAGTCTGTAGGTTTTCTATCTTCTGCCAACTAATTGTTAGCAACCTATTTAGTTGGATATAGAGTTTCACTTTAATTGTTGGGAAATAAAGGATCTATCGCTTCACTTTAATTGGTGGGAAAACAATGCCTACAGTGTGCGCATCTTTCAGTGGAGAGAAGCTACAGGAGCCAGAAGCAACTTCTTTTAGCTGTCTGGAGGAAATATACATGAGCCCACATGTAAAACCTCACTCAAGCCAAATATTCCGAAACTGAGATGTAATAATGGTTAGTAGGAATAGGAATACCTATGTATTTTAGATACACCCCGCCAGTTAAATCCCTTATTTCAAAGTAATAATGCTTGAAGAGGACTCCTGCTTGGAGCAGATGTGTGAAAATACAGGATATGGGGAGCATCACTCTTACAAGTCCTAAGAGTGAATTCTTTCACATCCTCTATCATAAAGCATATATCTAAATTAAGATATTAATTTAGATGATTTCACTCTGTGAAACTGTCACCATGAAACTGCAGTAATGATTGAAGGATGAAAAAGAATACAAAAGTAGAATCACTGATCATGGTTGAAAGGACAGAATCAGAACCATGAAAAACAGCCCAAGTTACCACAGTGGTCAAATGATTCTCAGAAACTTCTTTAAACACATTAAAAATTACTGGTGCCTCGGGCTAGATTTTAAAATTGTACCATGTATTAGTCTGTATACTTCAAATTTTAGATGAGATTTGTCATGCTCATTACAAATGCAGCACTGATTTTTTTTCTGCCACAACACTGCATTGTATCCTGATCTTTGTCGTTTCCCAGAAAGCTGTTTCTAGGAGACTAGACTCAGAGAAAGCTATAGGAGAGTTCCCTAGGATTCTCCATATATAGAGCTAGGTGTCCAATACGAAGTCATCTGAGGGATAATCTGTGGATGGGGTTCAGACCCACTCTAGTACCAGCTGCAATAATTCTGTCAAAGAAGCTGTATTGTGCCCATATTTAGGGAAAAAAAGCAAACAGGGCCAAGAGCTATTTTCCTATGTTTGACATTTGACAAGGCTGTTTCATATCCACATGGCCAAAAAGACCATGCTTTTGGGAGAAACTTGTTGAACTCAGTCCAGAAAAAACATGTCAAGACCATTTCCCAAACAGAGAACATCTCAGGGACCATGGCAAATAGGAAAAAATCCAGGCTGGACTGGTAATTCAGAAGAGTTTTTATTTGTTTGCCCCTGGGCCACAAACAGATGATTACAGAGTCAGAGCTGCATCCTAATAACCGCTGCTGGGATATGAACTGGGAGGGAGGAGGCTGAGCTCCCTCCTCTTTCTGGGCCCTGCCTATGCTGAATGACCCCACCGTGTGACCCTCAGCCCACAAGCCTGGCTTCCTCTGTGTTTTGTAAGACAGCAAGGCTATCTCCCTCAAGACTTTCTCCTCTGTCTTACAATTTGTTCCACTCAGGTTTTTATATCGTTAGGCTCTCTTCTAGCATTTCCGAATTGAAACAATTTTAACTCCCCGTACCATCTCTGTAGCAATTTTTCACTATTTATCACAGGAATGCAATGGTAATGGGTAGGCAATCAAACTTTTGCACATCAATGCAGCTGAACTGTTGTAATTAGCGTCTGTCTTGAAAAGATTGTGATATACCTTTGATTACAAACAGCAATTCTAATGCTAAAATGACAAGTTTTACATTTAATAGCCGCAAATGAAAACCTGAAAAAAGGACCATTAAAATAAAATATGAAAGGTGTAATTTATTATTTGGCAGATACTGAATAGCAAAAAATTAAAAAGACAGTGCAACCAGAAATTGTAACCATCAAAAAATAAACTATGAAAAAGACATTGAAAAGCAGCAGTGGCTAATCCATGTAACTAGCTTAGTACAATGAATTGTTAGAAAACAAAGAGGGGAAAATACTAAACTACACATTGAATTATGCTGTTCAACTATTAGCTGGAGCTATCACTTTTTTTTTATTCATTTTCAGAGAATGTTAAACTTGTTAAACTTGTACCATTGGAGATTACTAGTTTGGAAGGGAGCATGCCATGGGTAATAAGTTTGGGTAGAATAATTGCACTTCAAAACTTTGTAATGGAAATTCCCCATGCATTTATAAATGTACCAGCAGAGCAAAACCATGTTGCTTTCCACTTTATCAGAAAAATGGGATTTTACATGCACAACTTATTTACATTTCAAAATCAGTATTACATGCTGAAATGTTTCATTGAGAGTATATTTTGAAAAGTAGATTAATGGCACACCTGGGAAAGAGATTAAAAGTGAAATTCAAATCATGTTTTGTAAGAATAATCAGAAGTTTCCTGGCTATAATTTAAAATCCACAAGAGCAGAGTTAACTGAACACTAAATTCTGAGTTAGCACCAATGGACTACACAGCCTTTGCTGGTGGTCTGGTCAGGAAAGAAGATGGCTGAAATAGTTAACACTGAATCACTGAAAATATTATTATGCTGTAACCATTGCAAATTAATAGTGATCCCAGTATTCATATGGCTGTGTTTTTGCCAAAGGTCAGAAGATATGAAAGAAAAGTGCTCATGGCTTGGTGTACAGAATATTTTGTAGAGTTGCTATAATGCTTTAGCTCTTCCTAACCTGCCTGATATTTGGATAATTTGCAGACCTGCCAACATTGTGTGTGGTGGAAGGGTGTCCCCACCCACGACACTGGAAGCACAAAGGTATTTGGGACTCATCAGTGAGACACAGAATCACAGAATATGCTGAGTTGGAAGGGACCCTCAAGGATCATCAAGTCCAACTTCCCGCCCTGCACAGGAGACCCCAAGAGACACACCATGTGCCTGAGAATATTGTCTAAATGCTTCTTGAACTCTGTCAGGCTGGTGCTGTGGTCACTTCCCTGGGGAGCCTGTTCCTGTGCCAAACCACAGGAACCTTTTCCTCATATCCAGCCTAAACCTCCCCTGACACAACCTCAGGCCATTCCCTCAGGTCCTGTCACCGTCACCAGAGAGGAGAGATCTTTGCTGCCCCTCCTCTTCCCCTCATGAGGAAGTTGTGACTGCAATGCGGTCTCCCCTCAGTCTCCTCGAGGCTGAACAGACCAAGTGACCTCAGCTGCTCCCCACACAGCTTCCCATCAAGGCCCTTCGCCATCTTTGCTGCCCTGCCCTAGATTCTATCTAATAGTTTAATATTTTTCTGTGGCACCCAAAACTGCCCCAGCACTCGACGTGAGGCTGCCGCAGAGCAGAGCAGAGCAGAGCAGAGCAGGACAATGCCCTCCCTTGCCCGGCTGGTGATGCTGTGCCTGATGCCCCCCCAGCACAGGATTTTCCCTCCTGGCTGCCAGGGCACTGCTGCCTCATGTTCAACTTGCCATCGACCAGGACCCCCAGGTCCCTTTTTGCAGTGCTGCTTTCCAGCCTCTCATTCCCGGGTCTGTCTGTACATCCAGGGCTGCCCCATCCCAGGAACATAATCTGGCACTTTCCCTTCTTGAACTTCATGTGCTTGGTGATTGCCCAGCCCTCTAATTTTTGGGGGTCTCTCGGCAGGGCCTTCCTGCCCTCAAGGGAGAGAACAGTTTCCCCCAGTTTTGTACTGTCTGCAAACTTGCTTAATATCCCTTCCAGTCCTGTATCCAAGTCATTTGCAGAGACATTGAAGAGCACAGAGCTGAAGATGGAGCCCTGCCAAGCCCCACTAGGAACAGGCGGAGACTGCTCTTGGAGAAGAGAATTCAGGGCTCAAGAACCCTCCTGACCGAAAGGCCCCAACACCTTTCCTTCAATAGGGCCAGAACGATGGAAACATTGGGAAAAAGCACCCCAAATGTCTGGTGGATTCTTCAGAATGGCTACTCAGAAGAAGACTTCATGTTGTTTCAGAAAGATTTGGTCCTGATTTTCCAAAGAAACTCTTTCATTAATAAATTCCCTTCTCATGGAAAATGTAAATACTGTCAGTCCTCACTCCTACTCAAAATAGAAGCTTTGAAATACTGGAATTTGACCCAGAATGAAAAGCCTGAGCTTTAGTAAGCAGGCCCCTTTGTTTATCTTTTCTTTTGTTTAATTTCTTCTTTGTTTTGAATTTAATTTTCATACTCTTTCATATAATACCATGAGCTGGACAGAGCAATTTTTCTTTATCATCTGAATTTTCAATGTAATGGATGTCATTGGATTGATGCAGAAACTTCATACATAAAATGAAAAATATATTTTCAGCTACTAAATACATTCCAAAATACTAGCTATGGGGAAAAAAGTGGGTTTAAGCTGATTCTCCATTTAACAATATCTTGTCCTAAATTTACATTTTCTCCTTTCTCATGTTTGATTATAAAAGAACATGAGTTTTCTCAGACATCAGATAAGCATATCCCTTGCACATTCCTTTCCCAGAATGGGTGTCTGTCACCTTAGCATCAGTCAGAGCTATCTCTGACAGACAATGGTTTTATGAAACAAAATGTACATACATTTTAAATTCTTGAACTTTCTGCGGTAATCTCACTGCTGCATTAAGTGAAAACATGAATGGTGATGGTGTGGTCAAACCGGCTAATTAGCCCTCCTTGGGATTTAGCCCACAGTATTAGCCATGGTCTCTTCCTCATATACAAATACTTCCATCCCTACTGCAAAACCAAAAGTGTGAAACCTGCATCGAAAGCAAGCACAAGCTCTGGTCCTGTGACATTTAAATCTTCATCATAGCTGACCTTTTGTTAACAAGGGCTAGCCCTTCATGTTGTTTGAATAAAAGTTTGCTTTAACAACTTACTCTTCAAAAGTGTAAAACACTTCATGCTTGGTTCTTAAAAATTACTTTATTGTTACATATCAAAGTCACCACTGATAAAAATATCTACAAACATCAAAGTAAATGAAAGGCAAAGAAAACAAAGTATTTCTGAAAAGGTTATACAAATAACTGTAAGAATTGTTAGGTTTTTTTTTTTGGTAGAAAGTTTGGGTTTTACTCTTAGGCGAGTCAAGCACAGCCCACTGAGGGATTTTAAAACAAGTTTTAAAGTAGGCGACTCAGACACCCTACATTAAAAGGCTTATACACTGCTGGATCTTCTGAAGCTCACTCCGCTTGTTACATGCAGGCAAGAAGGCTTTGCTGAACATGTGGCTTTGGAGAATAATACCGAGTTATCCACCATTTGAATATCCAGCTTTGTTCATATCCTGGCACCCAAAGGTTTTCTTGGCTGCAGCATCTTGCTCCAAATGTTCAGAGCTTCTCCATCTTCCTTTTTGCCCCTGCAACCAGGGACTGTGCCATAGCTCAGCCATGTCCTGAGCTGTGTGGGGGGCACGTGGGGCACACAGCCCCAGGGAGTCACTGGTGCAGCACGAGCAAGCAGGGGACCCCCAGACTCCTCTTCATCCTCCTGGGCACAACTATGCTCCCATATCTGCTTCTCTCTCTGCTCTTTTACTTTGCTGAGGTTTAAGGGTAGAGTTCTCATCCTGAGATGGCATTGTTTTAAGCAGACAAGGAGCTAAGCCCAACATGAAGCAAGGTGTTGATGACAAGCATTTATAGCACAGCTCTGTGTTTTGTGATTTCTCTCTCGTCTTCATATTTTTCAAGTTTTGCTTTCAAAGCTGCCTGAGTACTGAGTTTCATATTGATTCCTTTCGTGATGATTAGATTTTCCCCTTTTCTTTTAATTCTTGCAGTTTAACCCACCTTTCTCTGCTAATAAAATTGCTCTGACAACCTCATCCTGTAGTCTTGTTTTATTTGCAACAATGACAGTTGTTTTCTTTTTTATTTTAAATCCATTGTTATGTCTAAGCAATGCCTTTCAGAGTCCATCTTTTGCTTTAAATATTCTTTAGCTGCCCATGACCTTGGATTGCATTTTAATAATCTGATTACCTCTTTTCCAGGTTGAAATGCTAAATTCTTTCTCATTCTCTTTTTTTTGACACATTCATCTAAGGAACCAGGTTAATACACTCCAATTTCTTTTGGCCAATCCCTTGTGTGCCTCTTTCAAAGTTTCCTTCATAAATGCCAACTCCTTATCCTTTTCTCATAATCTCCTTCCTAGTTCTCCCTGTAATGTTGTTGCACTTCCCTTGGCCTTAGAGTTTCACTTCAACACATGGCCCAGCTGCTGAAACAATACTCTGTGACCGAATGTTGTGCTTTAAACCAATAAAGCAGGTACAGGTTGCCAGCACTGAATAAACAGTAGGTTGAGGTTTCTGGTTTACACTGCTGTATTTTTTTTTTCTTAAATTGTCCATGTTCTTTATAATTTAATGACTGCTTTCTAACTTTCTCTTACTGCAAATAAATCTTCCAAAGGGCATGCTCTGCTGCAGCATGCTTACACTGTACAGGATAGGAGAAGATGCAAGCAGGGAAAGTCTCTGCCTATAAATCTAGGCTCTGTATGGGCTACCTTTAATGCTCTTTGAATAGAATTATGCATTTGGTGCCTAGCCTCCTTCCATGCCAAACAGACACTGTGGGTTATTGCAAGGGAAATCTGGAGGCAGGTGGGATGCGGGAAGCATGGCCAGAAGCTGTCCCATCTCAGATGCTGTGATGAGTACCAGCCAATAGGGAAAACTTCACCCCTTCCCTTTAGGAGGCTTATTCACAAAGAAAGTAGTGAGAAGGCATGTTTTACCTTTGTTTTAAACATCTGTCTGGATATCTTCTCTTTGAGCCATGGTCAAGCAGTGGAGATGCCCAGGGTGCCCAATGTCACCTCGACAGTGCCACCCAAGCACCAGCAGAGCAGCTGTCTGGGGTGGACATTTCAGCTCTGAAAGTCCTGACTTCCCCATGACCACCAGAGACTCATAAATACTTACTGACAACTGTCTCTGAGAGTCCCAGTCCTTATGGTTCTGTCACTTAAAAGAAGAAAGACATAGCACAATTAAAATCCTTTGAAACATAGCAGGCATGTGACCCACTGATGGTTTGAAGCCACAGAGGTACATCAGAGTGAGAAGTAACTGTTCATTACCCTGGAAAGCTGAAAAGTCAGAGTGAGGGGAGGGGGGTTGTGAGTTTTCTTCCTATTCTTTTTTTCTTTCAAGTTTTGGCATTTTCATGCTTGTTTTTACCTCTTTGGAATATTTTCATTTAAAACCCCCCCCCAACACCCAACAAAAAACAAACAACAAAACAAAACAAAACCAACAAACAAACAGAAAAACCAACAACCAAAAAAAAAACCCAATGAAATTACCCCCCCAAAAATAACCTTACAGACCTTACCACCACCACCAATTCAAGAAAATAACCAAAGCAAAAAAGATTCCAAACACAAAATACTTCCGAGTTCCATATGCCACAACAACAACAAGAAAGAAAAGGTATAATTGTAAGAAAATAAGAAAAATATGAAAACTTATGCTGCCAACACAGTAGTACTGCAAATCAGTGATATCTGAAATATGGTCAGAATAAATCTCTCTGCTATTGCAGCAATACGCCAGTTACTTCTCTAAATCAAATTATTTCTTAACAAAACCTTGAGGTTTTTCCAAACCAAGTCTGAAAAGAAATACTCATTTTCAAAAATGCAAGATCTCTGGAATGTGTATCAGCCTCAAGGGTCCTGACTGGTTTATCAAATTTTACTCAGTTCATTTTAATGTAATAAAAGACACATAGGTGGTTAGAGATTGGTGTTCTTGTCTCTGTGTGTCAGAGAGTTCTTGAAGGGATGAGTGCGCACAGGTCTGCTCTCCACCTATGGCTGTGACAACCATTAACCCTCCTGCTCTCTTATTTGAACATACAGAGAAATTGAGGGAAAGAACTGGTGTATATATATTATTGGCATAATAACCCACATTTTCTTAACTGTTTGGAAATGGAAAATGTTGGTGAGCTGCCCTGAAG
Organism: Origma solitaria; assembly: GCA_013397895.1. Taxonomy (NCBI): domain Eukaryota; kingdom Metazoa; phylum Chordata; class Aves; order Passeriformes; family Acanthizidae; genus Origma; species Origma solitaria. The sequence continues at coordinate 146,998 of VZRL01003992.1, read as the reverse complement.
TGTGTGAGAGATTGTTTCAGGAACTGTAGAGTCAGGAGGGTACCTGACAGGTGATTTCTGTTCCCTTTTCTCCTGGCCCAGATATCCAAAGACGCAGTATCCTCCGGGAGATATGTGCCCAAATGGTTGTAGATTTTCCATTGAATTGTCTCCTGCCTGTCCAGACTGAGCATTAGGCTCCGCACAATTTTTAAAGGCTGTCCCAGAAAACACGAGGAACTAATTGCTCATGAGAAGTATAAGCAACAGCTGACATTTTCTGGAAACACCATGGTTCCATGACTATGGGTTTTAGACAAACAAAGATTGTTGCAGAATTTTGTGACAACTGTGTGAAATGTGCTAGGACTGCAAGTTGGAGAATGTGGTTAGGGAGTTATCCAAAGATTTTACATGCTCAGCTGTCATCCAGTACAGACACCAACACTAGTGACAAACAGAGGAGATGTTGGATGGAGTGAAGGTTCTCAGCTCTGTCCATCTTCACTATGTTGGAAAGTTTTTCATGAAATCACCTAGTAAACTAAGGGTACTCACATTTTGTTTTCCCTATGTATATCCATAAGCAATTGACAGGGTTAGCTCTACAGCTCTTTTTTAGCCCAAGAGGATCAAAATGAAAATAAACGATGCTGGCATACTTGGCTGGTCAAATAATTTAACTAAAATACAGGACCGCACTGAAATGCCTCCCCTTCTTCACTCTACCCTGGCATTTGCACTGGGCGACTTAAGGTTCTCTAGTGTATTAATCTCAGTGTGCTTCTTAAACAAAATTAAAAATAAAAATATTTAACAACTTTTATTTAATCTCTGAGGCAACTTCACAAAAAAAACTTAAACCTTTTGTTTTAAATCCCTCTGGCACAGCATTCGTAGGCAGCAGCGTTCCTGTTTGCTGTAAGCAGAAGCCAACAAGGGAAAGTGGTTCACCCAGAAAGCCAAGGGCAGACCTTGAACCCGAGTCCCTCAAAATTTGCTCGACACTTTGGCACCTTGCCTCTCACCAGCCTTCTCTGTTTGCCTTTCACAGGGTGAAAGCCCAGCCCTTTGTGCCCGTGGGTACAGCTCTGCTTTGGTTCAGTGTGTTTGGCACAGTCCTGCCTGACCACACTCCTTGGGCAGGGGTGAATGGGAACAGGAGAACACACAAAGTAAGGTCAATCCCATCAAACATGAGACTTCAAAGGGAAGTCTCAGTTCTTAAAGCCAGAACTCTGCAGGTGGTAGTGCCACACTGTAGAATAAATTCTATTTTCTTGTCCTTTTTCTACTTCCATGGTCATAGTCAAGCAAAGATTTAAAAAAGTCATAAGATCGTCTTATTTTCTTTTGATGGGTATAAATGATGACGATGATTTCTGTGTGCTAATATTTACATCCTTTTGCAAGAAAAGGCACCTAGAGAAAAATGAAATTAAATGTGCGTGTAGTAGTAGACAAAGGTAATTTCCTTGTATTCTTTTTTTGGTCAAGAAATAGTCTTCTGCAAATTTAAAGGGGGGTAATTTTGCACACTTTGAATTCCTGCATGCTAACATTACCTCGTTCAGTTAAGATACAGTTAAAGCACCTGCACATTTCAGAGGCAAAACTCTGACAATAGCAGATTCCATTTTAATGGCAATAGGCCTCTCATATAGACAACAAGTGGAATTCACGGATCATGATGATCTTGCTACAATTGAAAATTCATCAGGTGACGGAACCCAGAATTCCTGGTTGGCAATCCCATGCTGTCCCTGTCACGCCAGCCTTTAGGCCCACATATCACACTCCAGAAGCAGGGGCTTTCTCTTCTGCCTGCACCTTCCTGTACCCAGTCCTTCCCCTTCCACAGCACGTCTGCTTCCCGAAGGGTGCCTGGGGCACTCTCAGAGCTTTTTCACCTTCTGGCACATCATTGCTTCTCAGCTTTACACTATTACATGACAACTCTAAGTGTAAAAGTAAAACCTGCCTCCTGGCCAGGCTCTGTGAATCTTAAATGTATTTTTCTGTCTACCCAAGAAAGGTTTGGGCTGTTTGCAATGTACAGCTGAGGCAGACAGCAATGTCAATGGGTTTTGCTCTTCTTTTAGTCCCAGCACTCGTCTTCTCAACATGGCATTTTATAGATTTGCTTCTACTATCTACATGGAGATTTTTTTTAAAATGCAATTTATGGTATAAAGTAACACTTTTTCAAAGCACTCAGTTCAGGAGTGAACACAGCTGTATAAATGAATTTTCAGATGATACAGGTTTGGAAATGCAGAAAAAGAGCTTTTTGGAGTCAACATTGTAAAGTCTCTTCAGTCAATAAAAGCCACATTAAGCACAGCATTTCAATTTATTTGAAAGACTCCTAATAAAACAAATAGATTTCTAGACAGAACATTCTGCTAAGATTTTAACACAAAAAGAACTCATGGCATTTTGATGAAATAAATCTAAGTATTTAAATTTTTATTAGTTAATTTTGTAATGAAAAATTATATGATATAAATTCATCCAGTTTTATTCATGGGCCTAACTCTTGGGTCATGATGTTTTAAAATATCTAACCTTTTTTGAAATAAATCTGTATCACAATTTCCATTTAGTACAATGCTCAAAATGGCATAAAGAGTCTTTGTAAAGGCATTATATTTGTAAAGAGATTACAATGTTACTACAATGTAAAGCTTAAAGTTCTTTAAAACCATAAAAAGACAATGTAGCTTTTTTTTTTTTCAGAACTAATAAGCACTGTGTTTAACCTAATACATTTTTCTTTCTAGCAAGTGAACTGAAAACTCAGTTATTGCAAAACATAATAACAGTAATGGCTATATCTTGCAAAGCATTTATCAGTTCTTGACATAAAACATTTTACAAAGAACGTAAGCGCCAGTTTCTGGCCATAATAGTGATAAAATATTACTGGTTGAGGGACTTTTTGCCAGGCAAGGGATGTGATGTGATGGAAAGGTGAGGAAATGCAAGGCAAGGTGGGAGAGGGATCCACTGTGCCAAAAGGGCAGTGCATGAAGAGAGTATCCTCCATTGCCACTAACAGAATCCTGTTGAAAACCTGATGTGCATTTGACATTTGGGCCTATTTCTGAAAATCAGAATTTTTTTTAGGTGTTAGAAAAGTGACTAGATTTCAAAAAGCTGATCTCCTTAGTGAGGCCTTAAATATTCGTTTCTGTTTCAATATATATGGTGAATTGGCATGCAGGGGCCAATACAAAAGTTTTGCATTTTTACTTACTTAATTTAGTAATAAAACATGTTCATGACATCACTCTTGTGAGTCTAAAAACTTAGGAAAAGATCAGACAAATAATTTCTTCCATTGAAATATCTAGAAAATTGCACTTAGACCTGCAATATCTATAAATATTGGGCTCCCTTGCATGAAGAAACAAACATATTAATGGCCAAATTTAAGAAAATGGTTTCAAGTAACTCAAAGATACGAAGTTCCTGGATCAATAATGTTGGCCAAATTCTCCAGCAAAATATTTTCAAATTAGCAGGCATCATGTTCTTCGTCACCCATGGTTACTGAAGTAACAGTATCTGAAACTCTACTCATAGACACACTTTTTCACCTCTGCAAGGAAAGTTGTCTTAAATTAATAAATTCAAAATTATTATATAGGCAGTTTTTTAAATTAAGTCTTTTAAAAATCTTTTAAAAATCTTTTTTAAAGCCTTTTAAAATAAAGTGATAAATTTTTTTAGCATTCTAATCCAAATATTTTACATATTGTGTTCAAATGACCATATCATTCTAAGACAAAAACTAAGATTTATTAACACAAATTTTCATTGGTATGAATACTGCACATTATTTTTACAGTTGTTTTGCACTAAGTGTTTAAGAACTACAAAGTTTATTCCTGGCAGGTTGCTATATGAGGCAACAAAACTGAAGAGAAATTATTTATATAAACTATCCTTCAGAAAAAGACTGTCATTATTTTCATCTGTCATGGAGTGGAATGAACAGGGAGAGCTTCTCCAATATAGTGACATGGGGAATAAGATTTTCACTGAATCTTTAAACTAATTTTATTCTACATTGTGTCTGAAACTTGCTGCACCATTGCATGTTTGGTGTTCTATAGGGTTTTATGGTGTTGCAAGAAGTGTTATTTATGTCTAATATAGGTCTATCTCTTTTTCAGAGAATTAAACACTGAATGTTTCCGTATCTTATATGTATGCACTGGAGCCCATAATGTACCCAGAGTCCTCAGGCTTGCTGCAAGCTCCTTGGGGTAGGAGCCACAGAAATCAGCTTATTACCAAGATACTCTGCTTGAATACGAGTTGAGCTGTCAATTTTCTAAACTCAGGCTCAGGTGGCTCAGCGCCCCACCTTCAAGGTCTGAGAAGCACATTCCAGGAGCCAGCTTTGCAGCTGGACTTTTGCAAGCTGGGTAGCAGAGAGGTCAGTGCAGCTGAGGAGCCCTGAACTTCAGCCAGAAGAGCAAAGTGTCCAGGGACAGCTCGGCTCAGACACTGTGGTTGCAACCATGGCCGGATGCCTCCGCCTTCACCCTTTGGTTAGTGAAAGAGGACATGTGATTTGGTCTTTCAACTTGAAAATCGCCATGTAATGAAAAATGACATTAATTTGGGTCAGAACAGGAAAACAAAGAATTCTAAAGATTCCTAAGGACATTTGAAATTGCATCTTTTTCATGTTCCAAAAGTAAATAATAATTTTTTAAAAATCATTCCTAAACCCAACATTTGCTTCTATGACTGTATTGTAACTGATATTGCCCCTATAACCTAATGATCTCAGGGACCATCTTTCCAGAATGCTTTCACAGATGGGAGCATTTACTCTCCTATTCTGCTAAGTAAGAGAAGTGGAGGGTACGGTCTGCCTGTCAAGAGACACACACTGCCTAAGATTAGCTCCATCCAGAACAGACTGGTTCTTCCTCTTGCTCCTGGATTTCCTCTGGTAACCAGTGATCCTTAAACAGAAACATCACTTTGGTTTGTAAGATGTCGAAAGTGATGTTGACGCCCACCAAAATCTTGCTCCTGGAGCAGGAACCTGAGGCTTTGTGTTGCATGCCCTGAGATCTGGCATGAAGGGATAGGAAGGTACAAAGCTTTCTCGAGCCGTGTCGCAGGACTTCAGGAAGACAAACCTAATTCACTCTTGGGAATGTTGTCATTTGGAATCCATCCTTGGAGTGAGCTACCTTCAGACTGTACTTGGAGAGAGCTAGGTGATGTCACCCTGTGGGAGAACTGGAGAATAAACTAATATTGAGGACAGAAAGTCACGGGCCCAGCATAACAGTTGCCCCCAGCCTTCTTTTATTTTGCAGCACAAAAACTTTCTGGAGTCATTTAAAAAAAAATCTTCATCGTAATCACCCATGACAGCCCATGAAGTGCACAGCCACAGTGATACTCAGGGGTCACAGCTGCACTGAAAAGTGATACACAGGGCAACCCACCCTCCCCTCCTCCCCTTGAAAAATGCAAACACAACACCTACATGCTGTTTATATCCCAGCTGCATTTTACTCTGGCCTTAATGCAAGTGAGAGACAGTCCTTCTATCACAAGGACAATTTCTTAGCTCAATAATTAAATTAAATTCAAGGGGACAAATTTTATCATGTGGTTGAGAAATTCTCAGACTTGTGTTAAGGATCTATCCAAGATCTGTTACGCATAGCATGAGCTCTTAATATGATCTTCTCCTCTAGTCATCTATAGCACTAAATGCTGATCTGAAAGTGATGACTTTTACGCTTCTTGCTGCTGAAATCAGAGCTATGACTCCTCACCAGCAACACAGCCCCTGAGAGTTAACTGGAGTGTCTCAAGGAATACCTCTGCTGCAGTGTTGCATGTCACTGATTTAACAGTGGCTAATGGATTTGCTATTACTTATTTTATTTTGGGATGACAATGATAGATATTTGCTTTAAATATAGATGTACTCATTCCGGTAAACTGAAATGCAATGTCAAAACTACTTGGAAGTATCTCTTTAAACACGTACGTAGAGACAAAAGATTTCTGCATTGAAAAGGAAGAAATTTTACCGGGTGAAGAGAAACACATGACAAAGAAAACATATGTAATCAGTTCTAGAAATAAAAAAGGATTCGGACACAAAACAAGACAAATATTTTTCCCTCCTTCTCTATAAATTAAAATTAATTCTTTCTTAAAACAGGAAAGTGATTCTGGATTTTGGAAAATGGCACATTAATTCTTGGTCCTTGATTGGCCAAGCTCTGTACAAGCCCATCCCCATGTTGCCATCCACATGTGCTTTTCCAAACATTGCTCTCTCCCTGAGGCTTGAGAGTGACATTCAATAGAAATGGCTTTGGGGAAAGCCTGCTGCTGCAAAGACCTTTCATCAGTGCCCTCCTGCCACCTTCCCTTTTTACTGAATTCACCCCACACACAGCTCTGAGAAGCTTAAGCCTCTTTCACAGAGAGCTCCCTGTGCCACCTTTCTGCCCTGAGGGATGCATTGGTGGTCGGGTGCAGCGCAAACATACTCAGCAATCAGTGTACGGCCAAAGTCTGCTTTCTGCCATTGCACTGCTAATTTGCACAAGACAAGGAGACAGAGGCTGCTTTACAAAACTCATTTTTATTAAAATCTTTGAGATGAAGAATTGCCCATCAGTATGAACAGTCGCAGAATAATTGGCTACTGAATGTACAGCATAATTGACTTCCGCTAAAACTGGGGCCTTGAAGGATAATTGCTGATATCTTTTTGCAATATAAAAAATGGCTTGCAGATTATGAATAAATAAAATGGAGGGAATTGAAACTTTTTTAAAAAAAAGTTCCCAGCACAAAATGTAAGAACAGTAAGTTACTACATGAATAAAGACCATTATTTAAGAAGACAATTTCTTGTAAGGATATGTTAAATTATACACTAAATGACATGTTACTATGCCTAATACTAGAGTTCAGGTCCACGCTATCTTAGATGCTGCAATAAGGCAGCCTAAGAAAGTGAAGATGGTGAAAATCATAGTGTCTCTTCCTTTGTGTATGCCACTATCAATCACCCGGCTGATAGCAAGGAAAGTTGTAGGTAGGTCCTGATCCATCTCTCTGCTCTCCAGTCTGCCCAGGCATAGGCCTGCTCTGGTCCGAAAGCTGCAGACCTGAGGCAGGGTCATGCAGAGCACAGGCTTCATTCACCCGAGTAACTGGATCAAGTCCAAGCATTTGTAATGCAGAAGAAAAGTAAGTTGCTGTCCATCTTCTGACATCTGTGCAAACATGCCCATGGTGTCTGAGTGGAAAGTAAAATCCTTTGGATTTCTGTTTTCACTGCAAGGTGTGATTCAGCTTCTGTTTCTTTGCATTCTGGAGCTGCTGAGAGAAAAACACGTGACAGGTCCATCAGATTGATATTTCCTTCACGTTCCAATTATCCATATTGTTTGGGGTCTTTGAACTCTAAAAGAAGGACTACCTAAAAATAACAAAAGTGTCCAACAAGCAGGTCACTTGAGATAAGAATGGCATATGTTCTTTATTTGATCCTAGAAGTACCTACACATTTCACTCTGACAAGACAAAAAAAGGATGATAGGAATTAGTGTAAAACTAACATAATCCTTTAATATTTTTTTAATTGGTTGATTTTGAACTTTGTTAAATTTTTTTTATTCAGGAAATGAAGAAATCACTAATATCATTCAAACTGGAATAATACTGCTAAAGTTTTCAGTGTACATAATACTAAGATTTTGCAGTTTGCAATTAATTTGACATTTAGAGCTGTATTGAAGGTCAAATCCAAATGACCTCTGTTATATGGCCAAATCTGTCCAGTAAATCTTGCTAGGAATTTTTCAATTAAGTAATTTTTAATTCAAAACTTTCCCTGGAAAAGATTCAGTCTAGAATGCCAATTAAATGAAAGGGAAAATAAGTGAATAAGTTATATAGAAAATACCCCAGGAATAAGTAGTCATGGCACAAGAGAAACTCCACTTCATGTCCTTCCCGCACTCCTGAGTTCATTTTCCTATATTATTGCTGTAATAATTTCTAAACATTTTGATAGGAATTTTAAAAATATTTAAAATATCATCGTGTAGGACAGAGAGATTATTGATTTTGCAGTTTCTGTAGCCTGCCTATCAGAAAACAAATAGTATAGTCACAGAGCACATGTGTAAAACTGAACACATTTCTTTTTACTGAATAAGAGTAATCATGAGGCTTACAGAACAAATCTGAGTCAATACGATCTGTGTCATAACTTCATTCCTTTCCAGAGCTGCCTTTATGCTTCAGACAAGCAATAACACTGGTATCTAGTACTTGTTTGAATTGTGTAATTTCAGATAGAGATTTACAGCAGCAGCAAATCAAAGGATGGTAGCAAAACATGGCAAAGTGGTTTATCTTTATCCACTGTTCCCTTAGAAGGTTATATGTGGAAAAGATTACTTGTTTTACTAGTGGTTTCCAAAGGAGCCACAATATAAATACTCAGCTATCTCCAGCGTTGCATACTTAATTCAGTGTTAAATCTTTCCCTAGCAAACAGGGACTCAGTATTTACCTAAATGGAATAGCAGATATGAAACAAAATTTTGTCTGATTATTAAATATAATGCTTACCAGCATGACCAGAACTTGTACAATTGATTATGTGACATCACGGAAGGGAACATCCAACAGAAATATTTCTTTTCACAGTCTTCAGTGGTTTGAAAAATATATTTACCTGTGAGAAGCAGACTTTGCCATAGCAACTCATGCTTTTTTCCGCCAGTTAAGGTAATTCCTTGGGATAAATTATGCTGTTACAAACACTGCTAAGAATGACCAGTTTTGTTTCAAGCCACTTCCAACCCAGTATAAAATGGCAAGAGCAACCCCCGCCAGTGAATCAGGGAGCACTGCTCAGAGGACTTTCCTGAGATGTAAATAATTGGTCAAGAGATATGCCAGACACCTCATCCTCTCCGGCTACTGCTGCCAAGAGGCCATGTTCTTAAAATTCAAAGCCACTGTTCATTTGCTTGACTCAGTCATATCAGGCAAAAAACACAACACATTTTAGAAGATTATAGCAGGAGGCAAGAAATTTAAAAAGCCTGGGAAGCCTTCAGTGATATGATGCAGGACAGAGTATCTCATCACCTGCTGCTGTTGACAAAGGAACTGAAGAAACTGCCTGTATTCCTTCAGCCTGTGACAGTGTGGATGTTTCCCAGAAAGAGAAATTACAGAAAACATCAGGGTGGGCATAGCATATTACTCTCTCTCTCCCTTCTACACGAAAGGGTAAACTACACCTAAACCATCCCTCATGGAGAAATGTCTACCAAATCAAAGCACAGTGGGCTCTCCCTTCGGTGCCCATCCCTCAGGCATCCCAGCCAGCCTGCCCTGTGCCCTGCTAAGCACACACCCGCCAGCAGCTGAGGCGGGAGGTGTGGCTTTTCTCTGCCCTGAGGACAGGAAGAAGGAAAGGGCCAGCCTGCCAGGCTTTTTTTCCTCAGCACTGAAGGACAAGCATGGATGGAGGGGCAGGGCCAGCTCCCGCCATGCAGGCAGCCACAGCAGCAGGAGCAGCAGCAATGGCAGCAATCTCCTCGCAGGCCCCTCCCGCTTCCTTCATCCCAGCTTTTTCCCTACCCACACTAGTAGGAGGAGACTCTGGTTGGGGAATTGTGTCACCTTCAAACACTGCCAGGCTCAGGGGAGCGGACAGGCTACTGGCAGGGGTAGTCCAGCCCTCCTGTAACTTCTACGGAACGTCAAACACATCCCTGAGCCCTCCAGCCTCAGGACAGCCCCGTAAAACTGCTTCACCCTTTTTTGTCACTCGCAGGCTTCCAGGGACATCCTTCCCACGTGTGAGCTCTAACCCAGGGCCTTCATCCCTGCGGGAATTTGCCGTGCCCCTGTGCCTCCCCCAGCGCCCCAGGAGCTTCACCTGCAGCCTCTGCTGTCCCTGATCCGTGCCCGGCAAGGTCCTGGCTCCCGGAGCCTGCCTGGATCAGGGCTTCACCCCAAGCATGGCACATTTATTTCCCTCTCACACCCGGACAAAGAGCCCATTAACGGAGATATATGTCTGCACTTCCATAACACCTTATCTAACAGAAACAATCTTTCCTCTTAATAAATTGCTCATGGCACAACCATTAACAGCGAAGGCTGTGCAGCACCACTATTTGTTTTCAGAATGCTAACACTTGCTTCTACACTTTCCGTGTTTGCCCCTTCATCCACTCTCCTTTGTGTCTGAGCTTTGCCTGAGCACAGGAAACAGTTCAAATAATTATTCCTCTATGTGGACAATAATGGATAGCCTCTCTACAGTTACAACTGAAATCAGCCTGTCTTTTTTTACACTTATACAATTTCAATTCCACAAAATTAATTTGACATGTAATTTTAATCCAATATTACCTCCAGATTCAGAGAGAAATAATTAACCTGTCTTTAAGCTAAATTTAAAGTGCACAAAGGAAAAGGCAGTAAAAACTGGTTCAAGGTTTGCATTTTAAAGTAACATTCCTTTGTCTACCTCAAGCTTCTTAAAAATTCATCCTTAAGGTATACTTGGCAGTAGTTTTATAATTACAAAGCTATTAAGCTTTCATAAGGAAAAAATGAAACTGTTTTTTTCCTAATTAGCTAATCATAAATTTTTCAAGGAAATAGTCTTCTGCTGGAAAATGATGATTTGAAGAGGCAAAATCATCAACAGTAGTACGCTGATTATAATATATTCGTCTTACAAAAATCAGTACAGCTCCCCAGTTAATTAAGTCTGTCCTTTGATAGCAAGTTCACTTCTCTGCCTGGATAACTCATATCCTACCTCCCACTACTGCCTTTATATATGCTGCACAGTGAGATGCCAGGAAATCAAGCAGTTAAAGTGCTCATCACCTTATTAATTTTATTCTGAAAAGTTGAGAGAAACTTCTGAATCATCATTTCTTAGTAAATTTTCTAAATTCAGTGGGAAATATTTATGTCTGTAAAGGAATATTTAGTGATTTGGATAAACTCTTCTGAGACAGATCTCTGACCTCTCCAGCTAATACAATATAATTGTAGTTTAGACTTGTAATTCATTTTTCCAAAGACTGTGTAGATCTTGTGAATATTATCTTTCGATTAAGGACATGTGAAGGCCAAACTGAGGATACATTCATAAAAATGATAGCTCTTCATTGCAAAGGAGGTAGTAATATCTGGCTTCATGATTATACAGAAAATTACAGCCTTACAGAAAATTACCAGCAGACTGGAACTGTAGCTTATTGGTTAACTGCAAAGTGATTTTTGGCTGTATTTTGCTCGATACACACAAGCCCTTCCTTCTGCTTGCGAACCTGTCTTAAAGATACAAAACCATTTTTCTCCAGATGTTTTACAATTCAGCATGATATGCATATGTTCCATGTGGGTTTTAGACATTAATAGAAAAGAAAGGCTTTGCACAGAGAATGAGGTGGCTGTATTCAATGTACAGAACAAACAAAAACCTTTCTGCACCCATTCAGCCACACCTCCCCCCCCATTCTTGCATGTGTCAACAGTAACTGAATTTCCTGTCACAAAGAATTTCTACCTGCTTTTGGAAGCTGTTATGAGAACTCTTATTTAAAACATATATTTGATATCTGATATCAGGCTGCCAAAAGGCTCCTCCAGCTGTTTTAGGCTCAAAGCAAAATCCTTTCTTAGAGCCCCAAGAGCTCTGAAAGGCGAATCTGTTTTTATTATCTAAACTGACTTAGGGATTTTGCTAGCAATAACTTGATTGATTCTTGAATTCCTAAAGTACAACAACAGCTATCTTTCTCCCTGATCTGTAAAACTAAAGCTAAAGGTGACAAGCAGGAAGAGAAAAGGGAAAAATACAAGAAAACAGTGTATCTCCAGTGGGAAAGGTTTCCACTGCTAAGCAGAGTGAGAAAGTAGCAACTGGGTAGTGAAGACAGGAGACCTTATGAGAACATTTACTTCTAAACCCCACAATGAAGAGAGGAATTTTTCTACTATTTCCTATCCCCAGAAGAGACTTATCCTACTTCTCAGGAGTTATATTCCAAGCTGATCTCAATTCTTTCCCCATGTTCCTAAAATAAAAAACTGAGAGAAAAAGTCCCATTTCCTTTGCCTAGCAGTACTCCGAAATAAGCTGTTTCCAAAAACAAAGGTGTTTCATTGAAGAGATCCATTGTTCCTCCATTCAAGTTCTGCGTTTTTCATTGCCTCTCAGTCACTGTGCCTAGAGAATGTGAAAATGACCTTGATACTATAAAACTAAAAAGTAAAAAAAAAAAATGCATGCCCCTCTTTTACTATTCATTCAAATAGCAAGAGGGATGCCCCTCTTTTACTATTCATCTTCAAACACACACATTTAGTGTCGGACTCTGAGGACATTCTTGGGCGCCTGATCTGCAGATAAAGCTGCCCTTTTTGCTGTACCACATTTCTCCACCACTTTGCCTCTGGACTCAGAGGGCCAGAGACGGATGGGAGTTGCAGTCTTGAATTTTTACATCAAGAGGGGAGCACAATTGAGTAATGACAGAGTACAGGAAAGCAAGAGAGAAAGGAATCTTTGCAGCACCTTCCCTCTGCCGTTTAGCTATCTGTTGCCTTACAAACACAGCTGCCTTGAGCTCCCAGTGAAGTCAGCAGAGCATGAGGGGCACCCCTGAATGGGGATACCCCACATCTGAGCTGCCCCTTTTGAGCTGCTGCATCTCTCTCTTGCTTTCAGCACATACTTTCAGTTGGTTCAGAGGAGCGTGAAGCAAATTCTCTGTTTTTATTCATCCTGTGTGGTTTGGTTCTCAGAACAGTTTTGGCAGATGTGAGCTGGGTTCACTTTGGAAACTCAGTTCAAGAGCACTCCACAAAGCTTTTCACTGGAGCGTCACTCCAGCTCCCACTTTGCTAAATTAACCCACTCTGAGCAGCACCTTCCATCCCTCCTTGCAGAGACCACAGGGGCATCTCCTGTCACTGAGGACCTTTCTGGCTGGGAAAGGAGACACTTAGTGTGAATGACAGCTTTTTACTTTGAAGGTGGAACAGTCCTCTGCCCTCTAGACTGTGTAGGAGAGTGGGAGCCATTTCAGCAGCTGAAGATGTGTCTTGCAAAAGCATCACAAGCTGTAGGGTGCTAGTGGCCCATTGTGAGGCTGAAAGAGGGCAGAGTCTTTTAATATGGTTTCAGGATGGGATAAATTAATGATTTCTTCAAAAGGTGAAAAGAAGTGCGAGGTGGACGGGACTCATAGGAGGACACAAAGCAAGCCTGCTGCTCAGGAGACTCATTCCATTTTTCAAGAGCCTGAACAGCTTTGCACCACACTCTGTCTTTCTACTCCTTGCCAGGTTTCCCATTGCCAGTCTCTTTTTCTGGCACCTCCATGCAAAACTCCAAGCAAGTGCCCTTCTGTGTCTCACACATGGGCTCACTTAAACAGCCCCTGGCAGTCACATTCACTAAAAAGATTAATTTTCCCTCAGCTCAGGACCGAGCATAATGATGAAGACTTGCAAATGGAAGGAGTAGATAATGCAGGCTTACCGAGGTGGCTCCTCTAAAAATACTTGGGAGTGTAGTTGAGCTTTCTCACATCTGTGTGTGAGAAAGCCTGGGGATGAGCAATGAAAGTTTCAAAGAGATGACTTCTTGTCCAACTGAAAATGTGAGGTGTGAAGATAAGTTGAGAAAATTCTGCAACTATTATATGGAAAATAGCCACTGCCTAAGGAGAAATAATATGGATTTGATAAAATCATGTCAGGCTCTGTCATTTTCCTTAGGAAGAATTTAACTCTGTGAAAGATGTGAGAGTTACAGGAAAATCAGTTTGGATGAGTAAGTTCCAGGTTGTGAAAAGATACCTTCTTCAATGAAGCAGCAAAAAGAGAGTTTTCGTAGTTAAGAAGAGAGTAAAATCAAGAGGACCTGGAGACTCCTTTCCTTAGAGAACAATAAGAGAAGGAAAAACAGTTCTGCAGGAAAATATTTGGCAGTCCTATGTCAGTATTGTTAATATTTCAGATTATATCAATTAATTATTATGTAAATAGCTATTTAAGCAAAATGACAAGTGACTGTGATTTATTATGAACACTGTATGTGTAACCACAGATGCACTGCCAGCTTGACTCTGATAGAATAATCAAGTCCCAAATTAATAAATGATGATGAGAGATATTGTTGACTGACATGTCATCCATTTTGGAGGCTGGCTTTATCCAATTTGGCCTTAAATGAAAGAGAAATTATTTTCAATCTACATATCCATTCTGTTTGGTTAGCAGATTGTCTACTTTTGTTTGCAGAATTGCATGAGTTCCTGATGACAGCTGACTCACACATACTGTAAACTAAGAAATATCAAGTAAAATGCTGTTTGGCAGCAAAGTAACTAAAACATATAATCACTTAAATATTGACACTTGACTTTTGTCATATGACCAGCAGCATATTTTTTATATGTCTTTTTCTTTTCATGATAAATCTAAAGTGCTTAAGAACCTGTTGGTGAGCAAGCCGTATTTTGTGTACTGTGGAGATATCTCCAATATTCTAGATTTCAAAAGCAGCATGGAAGCAAGGGATTGAATTGAATTGAATTGAATTGAAGGGAGCCTGCAGCTGCTCAGTCCAGCCACCAAAACACTGATGTTCTCTAATAAATAATCCATATTGCTTTAGAGATGGAAAAGAGAGACAGAAAGAAAAAAGTATCAAAAACCTAGGGCTTCCTAGTTCTATAGTATCCGCTATTTAATGGGAGCTAATGTATGTGAGGACATAATTCCAAAACAGTGAGGAGAATAAAGATGAGACCAATCAGTTTTCTCATCCATATAAAGGAAAGAAACATTATGCCTCATGTTATCTTTAAAAGAAAAATTCCCTTAAATATCTGATACTAGCATCATGCTTGTATACAGATTGTATTTATTCTCAAATGTTATTTTTGTAACATTATTATGCAGAAATTATTAAAGGGAATTTTATATAGAAAGAGGAGCTTTCTAGTCAGTTAAACACAAAGGTTTTCTGAACTCTATTTTCAGTTCATAAGCATGGAAAGTGGATCTCCAGATGTGAACTGAGGAGCCAAGCATCTTAATATTACTAAGAAATTATTTCTCACTTTGAAGTGTTAAAGGAAAATTATTTTAACTAAATAGTTTTTTTGATGAGAGTTAGATTTAATGACATGGAAAATTAGTTAATATATTTTAATTTTACCAGATCATTCATTTTGGTGTTATAATGTTTTCTTCTGACATTTTGATGTAATTAAAATTTCGTTCAATTTTAATGTAAAGACGTTTAATAAAGCTTAATAAAATGAAACTAAAAATAATATTTGTGAATTGTCAAAAAGCTGAATTTCCCTTGGTTTTGACCCCATTAGAGTTGAAATTTTGCCAGCCAAACAACCAACCAATCAACCGACTAAAGAAACCAATTAGTTTCACATGCTTAACTTGGAAGAGCAGCGGGAAAGCCATTTTGTATGTATCTCAGTGGTATAGTAAGGGATAAACACTAATGATGTAGTAAAGTTTGTTCTCTTCTCACATGCTTCACACATCCTAGTTGACTTTTTCTTTTCTGTTGCACCACGAACATATCTCACCATTAAAGAAATTGTATGGTGTCATACTCCCTTAAAACTATAGATCCTACAAATCTTTTTCCAAATTTGCTTTTTTTTTTCCTTCACATTATCATATGTGGTTGCAACTGTGTTACCACAATTGCCAAAATGATGTCAAATTAATTCAGTCCTGAGTTTAAATCCTTCAACACTATATTAGGATAATTGTGAAAAAATATGGAGACTTTGAAGAGCTACTACTAAAGTGAAAGATGTGTTGCTGTTCTTAGACAGGATTACTGTTCCTTCATTTCCTAACAGAGCTCAGTTGCACCTTCTCTGACTAAATGGATCTTAACAATTATAGCTTGACTGACAATACCACAAATGGCTTTACTGGGAGCAAAGTCAAATGATGAAAATCACAGAAAAAAACTGTATTCAAGTATTTTTCTAACTGATGTAGATTCTAGGCCACTGCATTTTTAAGGTAAAAAGATATTTTTAAGTATACTTTTGATTTTCAAAACACTGAAAATGGTGTGAAATGTATGTTCTGATAATTTTTATAGTTGATAGTCTGTGTAAGAGGTATATATAGAAGGATTTTGTTTAAAAACCACAGGCAGTCCTAAAATATCTGATGGGGGTATTGAGCTTTTCTGGTTGTCATTAACACTGACCCACACAGATGTGATCTGGGCTGTGCTGTGCTTCTGGCCTCCTACTAGAAGCACAGAAGAAGTAAATGTCCTTAAGGAAGAACACTGGCATGTCTCAAAGAGGTGCTATTTTTCCTCCTACTCCTTGTTTATGCTTGAAGATACAAAATCACAGCATCCTTTTGTACGCCAGCGCTGTTTTGCCGTGACTGTGAGCAAGCAGACCACCAGCAGCTCTATGGTGCAAAGCTGCCACAGCTGCACAGGCTCTGTCCTTGAGGATCACAGAGCCTGGGCATGCTAGGAGCAGAAACAGAAGCAAGAATTGGATAGAAATGGTAATTCCTACTACCTGGTCAAGGTTGCCAGAGTTGGGCTCATCTACTAAATGCTACTTTTCCTGAGAACTCATTTATATTTTTTACAGCATTTCATTAAATGAAAGAATAGTTTTAGTCATTGCTCCTGATATAACAGTTTCTTGTCCAGATGCAAAAGAAGCTGAACTTCACTGCAACTGCTTTTTGTTTCTGTGAAAACTATAACACATTTACCTTCACATGGTTTACACAAGTATGATAAGAAATGCATATAAAAACACTATTTTCTCTTTCTTATGCCTCTAATGTCAATATGCTGTGTGAGGGAGGAAACTGAGAGGAAATTGAGGTTTTCCTCTGAAAGATCATAAATCTAGTTCTGTTACTCATTAATGAATCCCATGTTGCTCTTAATTGCCAGTAGATTTGCTGTGTAGAATAAGAGCACGATAGAGATTCAGCAAGACACACAGGCAGCAGGTGATCCGCAGGTGTGACTGTAGCTTGCTAAGGTGCCTCATAAATATACTGAAAAAGTATAAAAATTTTAAGGGAACCAAGCCTACTTGGCCTGCATTTGTCATCAAACTGATATTAAAACCAGAAGTATTTTCTACTTAGGACAAATCCTCAGAGAAAAAGAATTCTCTGCCTGTTAGGATCAGTTTGGTGATGAAGTTGACCTCCTCATTGCTTTATCAGCTGCTGGATTTGTGAGGGCTGGTGCTTAGCTGATGGTCCTTTTTGCGGAAACTGCTGACAGAAATTATCATAAAGACAAAGCAGTTTTCACAGATTCACACATCTCATCCATAAAAATGGAGAGTTTTAGGCCATAAATAGCCATTTGAATAAGCTGTATGATATATACAATTGCAAAAGCCCGGTATGTCCTATCACTGACAATTGCACCCCTGGTGCCTGTGAGAATCACAGAATCAGCTAGGTTAGAAAAGGTCTTTTAAATCATTGAAACCAACAGTAATATATTTGAAATGGCTAAAATGTGAAAAGATGATTTTACCTGAGTTGTAGATGAAGAAATTGCATGTTTTGCATTTTGATAAGAGGTGCTGAAATAACATGCACAGAAACAAACAAACAGGAGGGGGATGAACTGCAGAATGACAGAAGATAGCAGGGGTTTTTGTTTAAGTTGCCTTTTGGATCTAACAGAGCTGTTATTGGCAAGACAATGAAGAAACACATTTTCCAAAATTTCTTATCACATCCAGCGGGTACAGGCTAGAACAACTAACATTTCTAACCCAAACAAATATGGGCTGTTTCCAAAGGCAGACCAGTTAATTAGTTTTCACATCAGTACTTTTCAGCAATGACAGCGAGAACTCTGTTGTATCACTCTTGGGTTTATGCCTGACAGCAGGCGAGGGAGAGTTATGTGAAAACCCAGGATCCTGTACGCTTTATGATACCCGAATTGCTGCTAGGCACTGGATGATGGGAGCACTGTGTGAAACAGAACTCTGCAACATGCATGCTCTCTGTCTTGGGTGCTGCCCAGGCTCCAGAGTGTGTCACCCACAGGGCAAATAGAAGCACACAAAGCCAAATTCACCTAATGCTTCATCTTGCTTAAAGCACGCTGTGTGCTCTGTTTTAATCAGGACCTTAATGCTAAATCATACAAAGACTGTTTGGATGTCTAAAGCACACTTCTTTNTTAAATACAGGGAGTTATGTAGAAAAGATTAAACAGATAAACACTGTAAAGGGTCTTGCAGCTGGGACAGCTGGGGGCTCATGGTTCTCTCCTGCTGTGCATGGATGGGCTTTGCTGTTCTGGAGTTGCCAAATGAGCAGGCTGCCATGAAATGTCAATATTTTGTTACATCCTTCTCTTTTGTCTGTATTTTAAACAAATTTTATTCAACCAATTGATAAATTAAGAAGTTGGAGCTGTAGCAACAATAGATATATGACCACCTCTTCAGGACACAGAACTCAGTGAACTGAGTGTGGTTTATCTGAACAAAATCTCTTTATTTGCTTGGTAGCAGGACAGGACATACAGGTGTTACAAAGGAAGTAGGCATCTTGAACATATGGTGCACCTCGTGTTTGTTTTCCCCTGCAGCACAGACTTAGCCTTTAATTTTTGCTTCCAGCTCAGCTGTGGCTGAGCTTGGGTTTATCCTCTCGTTCCCATCTACCATCCTTTCTGTTTGTTTCCAATATCATTTTGCAGAAGAAAAGCTGCGATAAAGTATGGGTTTCATGTTGGTCTTTCAGTCTTTGCTTCTGCTTGTTTACTCAACTTCCAGAACTTTATAATCTCTTTTGCAATTTTTAATTCCTCTCAATTTTTCTTTATTTTCTGTTGACCTTTACACCATTTCATCCTTGGCTCCTCCTCTTGTTAAATAATGTAACTTGGAGATAAACTTGGAGATTTGGGGTTTTTTACAGTTCTTTATTGAGCTACATGAGAAAAACTGAAAAACTGGATTAGAAATTTGTTTTTTCACCAGTTTAGTTTGTTGAGGACTAAGATTTTTATTCAGATTGATTTTCAGTTACAGTGGATCTACAAGTCAATAATCTTGCTGATAAAGTATGGCTTCAAAACAGCAGGATATTAAGAAGTCTGTGTTAAAGAACAATTTAGATCCAAGAATCAAAATGTTCTTTTGAAAAGATAAGAGGGGCTCAGCACAAGTCAAAGGCATCAAGTGAAGCAAAGCTTTTACAGTTGTTATGCTTTTCATTACCAGAGAATTCATTGGCAATGACTAACTGATTTATTACTTTCTTTTTCTCATTTGGAAAAAAACACATTAACTTGGTTGCAGGTGGAGAAATTTTACTTGTGCTGGCATCGGAAAAGGTTTTAAACTTTGCCATTGCAAAGTGCATGGTCCCATAAAAAATGTTGTTCTAAGCTTTGTGAGCAAAACTCCTGCAACAATTAAAGTTCAGTAAAATGCAGCGCAATGAATGCCTGAATCACATCTGATTAAATCAGGAAATCAGTAGTGGTGCACACCTCTGGATTAGGCAGAGGTGAGCATACTCTTGCTTGCTGCACAGTAACACACTTCACATCCAGCCAGCAGAGGTGAAGTGTTTGATCTCAGGCTCCCGTGAGCAGAGCCTACCTCCCCAGATCCACAAAATGCATTTATGCACAAACCATTTTGTGTAATTTTTTCTTCCTCCCCTGCAATACATTAATACATGTACAAAATGCCTTAAAAAGCATTTTAAACAATCCTTATAGGAACTGATATTTCTTATCTAAGCCTGTGACAATGTGATTTTTATTTCAATAGGAGCTGTATTCAGTCCTAGAATCTGATTTATGGGCACCTGTAATATGCAGGTATTGCTTTAATTACAACCATGCACAGATACAAGAAAACAGAGCCTCTCTATATTGTGATGAACTTTAAGTTTGGACAGGCAAAAAGGTGATGTGATAGCTCTCTTTATTGTGTAATAATGGTAGACAGATTTTCCTTTTGTGTCTAGTGGTAACTTAATTTCATGCTCTACTGTGTAACTAGATTCTACAGACTACTAGAAAGTATGTGAGAGATTAAATTATTGATGTCAGCATGTTCCTCATACAGATGTTTACAGAGAAAAAATTACTTAAGAAAACAATGATTGCCTTTTAAAACCATGAGAGCAAATTCATTTTTCAAGACATAACTTTAAAAACACAATAATCCTGAAGTTACATCAGAACTACATAATCTAATTTTTTGTCAGACTTGAAACAAGTGTACTTGGAGCAGCTCTGTGCAGAGCAAGAGCTAAAGCACACTAGATTCCTTCTGCAGTATTTTGGACCTTACTGCAAAATACTGCTTCCAAAATTTCCCACCTCCCCACAAGCTGATTCACTACATTTTAAAAACAAATCTAAGTTCTACTGCCTTTTTACTGCCTGCTGTCAACAGGGGATGTTATAAACCTCAGAGCAAAATTCATCCTCTTCTGTACATCTTGTTGTGTACACATAGAGACTGGCAAAACCTGCACCTCTGCCTACAGTAAAAAATCCTTTAAATCTTTCTGTACAGTTTTTGCAGAGGTGCCCTAGCTCAAAAGGCCAGAAAAAAAAAAAAATAAAGGTATTCTGCTGGAAGACTTTTATTCAGCTGAAACCTGGGGGCTCTTTAGGATTCTTTTTTTTTGCCAACTCAGAATAAAGTTAGTTCAGGAAGTCCTTTCTGAACAGAGGTGAGAATGTTATCATTAGCTACCATTTAGCAGGTTGGCTCCAGCTAAAGTGTATCTTTTGGCATCCTCCTTCAAAGTCCAGGAAGAATTCCTGTAATTCCCATTGCAAATTTTTAGCAATGTTTGATACATAGTAAAGTGTTTGAAATAAGATCATCCTAGTTAATGAAGAAATTTATTTTGGTAACTGGAATAAATATTTGCTAAAAAAACTTGAATAAATACGTATTTGGTCGCAGGTATTTGTGATGTTTGCTAAGAAGGTAGGGAGCTTAATGTCTCATTAACTTTGTGCGTAAGAAGTTCATTACTACAATTGTATAAGCTTTGAGTTTCTAACTGAAATATGAGGTCTTGGCGGTATAGATCTTTATCTGAAGAATGAGTCAAAAGATAAACTTCAGTGTCATGTACTAGAAATACACCACCTTTCACTTTTTCTGAGGAAGAGGGGCTATTGGCCTGCCTCTTTTTCACACCAAGGTTTCTGAAATCTGGGGCCCATAGGTCTTTGTTCCTAGGTAGGACTAAGCTGCATCTGGTGTTATATTTGAACAGAATTTATATTTGAATTAGAATAAGTGCCTTGAATATGCAGCAGCTCTAGGGATCCACCAACCATAATCTCTGAACAGTGAAATCAAGAATAAATTATCCAGCAATGGACCATGACAGAAAATCTGGATCAATATCAGATGAGCTGGATCCCACCCACTGAGTTTTCCCATTGTGAAAAATGCCATCATCAGAGGAATGAAGAGACCATTACAAAAATAGTCTGTTGGGTGTAAAAGAGAATTTTTATTGTACTTAACTTGAAACAAGAATAAAATTTCCTATTTCGTCATATGCATAAAGAAGAGTGTTGGACTTTAAGGTGGGAACAATCCAGCACTATTTTATAATGTTTAACATCTGATGAACTAAGATTCAAAACCAGCTGGATGGCTGAAGAGACTTTATAGACATTAGCTCTCATAATACCATAGTATCAGTTGATCTTATCAATAAAAATGAATTCTAAGATAAATCTACGGAACAATGAAAATGTAATGTCCAATCCAGTCATTATGGAAATACTGTCTTGCATATTAAATGAAATGAAGATAATCACATCTGGAGACTGCTTAATTGCACCACACCAACTTTATAAATCCACATGCTATACGGTGACCTTTCTTTTATACTTTATTTTTTTTTTATTTCCCCCCTTAAGTGTACGTCTAGCTCTAAACGAAGGCTAAGGAAGCACCAGGACCTATCTGCCTCATTTGGTGTCTGTTTCCTGACCCCATCATGGCTTTTGCAGAGCTTAAATTGGATGAGGCAAACATGAGAGGAGGCATCTTTCACAGGTAAGCTGTTTTGATCTTTTTCCACTGTCATAATTTCCATAACAAAAAACCCCCACCCAGACTATTCTTTTTTCTTTCTTTGTTAGTCTGAAGTAATGGTTCAAATTCCACCCAGAGGAATTGAACTAATGATGTCTAAATATCAGGCATGTTGTTTTTTTCTTTTTAGCTCCCTAAATGTAGAGTGAGTATTTCCTACTTCATGGAATAAACCGTGCACTGTGCTTTTTTGTGTATTTCCACATGCCATCCTAAAAGCCTATCTTGTGCAATTACTGTGTGACAATAATGTGGTATTTTTTGTAAGTGGAGGATTTGTGGAGAGTTTCTCCATTGCTGCTAGGATCTCTAAACTGGCTGTTTTTTCTCTCCAGAAATGACTGCCTCACTACTGCATGATAAAGGTTTCCTTACACCCAAGGACTCAGACTGTTGAATTGTCTAGATGCTTAGTGACAATACTTGCTAAAAGAAAAACTTTTAATTATCACAACATTTGCCACCTTTTTAATGATACTAATGATTTAATATCTGGACATATTATGAACCTGCAGTACAACATATTACAAAACTCCCAATTTTAAAACAAAGGACAGTTTTCTGATATCGTAAATCTAACATCATAATGTTCTCCAGACAATTCTCCCCTTTTTATGAAGAAAATCTATGTAAAAAGTGATGTCAAATATTACCAAATATAAGCTCTGGTAAAATGCATATGGCAGAATCAGTCACTACATATATCTTACAACTTGAACTGGTCAGAGATGGCCTGGCAGAAAACTTTGAATCTAAAATAATACAAAAGTTTCTGCAAGCATGCCTGCATTTTCTGTCTGCATGTGTCTCTGTACACATGTACCAAAGAAGTGTCCAAAGGAGGGCAATAAAGTTGGAGAAGGGTCTGGATCACAGGACTCAGGAGCAGTGGGTTATGGAGCTGGGATTGTTCAGTCTGAAAAAAGGAAGCTCAGGGGAGACCTAGAAACCTCAGCTCATCTGTTACAAAATTAATCATTCCATTAATTAGATAGACACTCCCAGGGTTATTTTGGTAGAAGTTTTATCTCTCTCTTAGTTTCTTTTATTGAGGATTATTTACCTTATATCAATGAACTAAATATTTGTTGGTCTGAGTTAAGAAAGTGTGATTTTCTCTCTTATTTAGCAGTTACACCACGCACCAGCAATACAAGAAACCAAAGTTCGGGTCCTTGCCCTGATCAATGCACATGTGCCAAATTTGTTTTTGACAAAAAGTGGGACTTGCAATCCTCAAAAATCAATGGTCAGTCTTAATGCAGACACTGGGAAATCCACTGCTGGTTTGACACCATATTTCTTTCAAATCCTCAGAACAAGCCTTTGGAAAAAGGATACTATAAACTGTACCTTGCTGGGTCTGCTGTGAGCTGCAGTCGTCCATGCTCCACTTACCAAATGCTGCCTTTCAGTTGAACAGTTAACTTATCACCTGCCTCCAGCACCTTCTGCAATGAAGCAGGGGATTTTTTTCAGTGAGAAAAAATGAGGAATTCGACCAGTGCAGTGCATGTAGCAGTGAACTAACAAGAAAGTTTACGTCAAATTAAATAAGACAACTGACCAGAATTTATTCTTTTCCTTGAATTTCAATAAAGAAACCGAAATTCCAAAACATTTAGATTTCACATTTTCTGATATTTGGATTTCCATTCAAATCATGACTATGACCTTAGAACCATGTACTTAATATTTGATTTTGATTTTGTTTCTCTAGATTTCAAAATTAAAGTCTTGCATCTGAAAATATGGACTTGAAAAAGAAAACAAAGGAAGTAGGTAAGTTACGACTTATAAACAATATGAAAATTAACTATGGTTCACTACTTTCACAAATAAAACATATAGATTTTATACAGATTTTTCTTTTAAGATGAGGGAGAGTGAACCATTCTTGGTCTGCAGAACTTAGGTAGGTGTATCATTGAACATGTTCCAGTATGTTAGAGTACCTTTGCAAATATTTCCCTATAATCGTTTGTTTTTCTAATACTGAGATGGAGCTTAAATCTGCCAGGCTGTGTTTCTCCTGGCATAGAGTGATGGCATAAAGCTGATGAGTACGAGTGAAAACTTGCTTTTGTGTAAGTGAATCCTTATGCAATACCTTCTGAGCATAGCAAGGTAATAAAGGTTGCGATGCAAAAGTATATGTGGGAAAGCAGATGTGTTGCAAAAACCTTCCTCTGAAGGAGCGCATATTACAGATTCAGCAATGTCCAAATTCAAGAAGTTGTTGGCCATTTTTTTGAGCAAATTACAATTTCTGGAAGTCAGAGTTTTATCAAACATGCAAACTGAGAAAACAGCCTTTGCAAGCCCCTTTGCTCTTTTTGAGAAAGAGCTCAGAGCACTGAAATAATGATGTGCTAAGCAATAGAAGTGGCGTTTTCTCAAACATTACATTTTGCAGTCTGCAATTTTCAGCCTGCTCAGAGACTCTTCATCATGCAAAATAAATTGAAATATTGCATGAACGATTTTAAAGGTGCTTTTATCCAGGGCTGAGTACTCTAGCTGAAATGCCCTAAATTAGACCATTTTGCTAGCACTATGCCATCTGCCTTCAGAACCCTCCATGGCTATTTGCATTCCCAAGTTAAACAGGGACTATACTGGAAAGAATCTGGGACAAAAGATGGAAATAAAAGAGATTCTGCACTATTTTAAAATTACCAGAAGACAATCTGAAAGTAAATATCTCTCCCTGGTCAATAGTGTGGAATATATCAAGTGCTACCAGAGGAGATCTGAATGCACAGTGGGTCGCCCAAGAGACTCCTCTTACATCCCAAATGAATGACAAAATCCAGCAAGATAATCTTACCTATAATAATTTTCTTTCATTAGAGTTTTCATTCACCATACACAATACAGATAGGAGGAAAAAAAGAAAAAATCCATCCACAAAAAACAAACCATAACCCACATTTGTCAATCACTTGTATTTGGATATAAACAAACTGAAGTGAGGGTTGGGTATTTGTGGTCTTGTACCTTTTTACCTCCACTGGTTTTTTTTTTTTCTATTTATTAATTCTGTGCTGGTTTCACTAGTGCTACTGTCCTTAGAGTTGGGAGAACTTTCACATGTTTGCATCCTGTCCTGCCAATGCAACACCCAGCCTGGGAGGATGCTTCCTTGATGTGTGAGCAAAACAACAGCAACCAAGTGATGTCAAATATGCAGCAGGCTGCCTATTTAACTGGTCAGAAACCACCACCTAAAGAACAAAAAATGTTTCTGAACAGCACAAAATCATATTTATTAAAGATCAGGGGAAAACATGTCAGAGTTCAAAGACCCTAATCTACACAGAGTCTCCTAAGAAGATTAAACTAAAATTTCTTACAATTTTTTTAATGCAAATAAATGATATTTGGTAATATTTCATAAAGAATAGACTGTTACTGTGCATTAATATTTTGACTACAAAACAATGAGAACTAAATTAAGTCTATTTATCCATGTAAAGGAGAAAGAAAGAGGAAATTAATCCACCTGAGGACATATACTTCACTAACATTGCATATGTTGATAGAGACTGGTGTGTATTTCACCAGAATGTAGGACAAAATAATGATTCTCAGCCTGGTACTAATTTTTATTTGCTCTCAATTCCATTGCTGAACTGAAAAATTAGTTTGTAGACTTCTGGCCAGAAATGTTGTATTACCCTAGCAAAAGATTTTCATCCTGCAAAGTTAACCTCACTCCTACAAAACAGCTTGTTGATAGGTGAGCTGCTTCAAACATCTTTTTAAGTTTGAGTTTTTCTGAGTTTAAGGCAATGGCATGCTAAATCCAGAGTTCATGAAACTTGTGTGCCAGCCTGCCTACATAACATCCATGTTATTCTTTCCAATAATTTATAAACATATATATTTGGTGCATTTTGTACTTCAGAATTAAAGCCTCCATTAAGTCTCAAGAGGTAAAAGATGCATACATTTGATTTACGGCATAATTTGATACTGCATTTACCTTTCCAGTTCCACATGCCTTCCTAGAAGAAACCCTGTGATCTTTTTTTTTAGGCAAAAACAATTCCCAAGCTCAAGCCAGAGCCAGCATGAGGAGATTCTCCAACCAATGGTCGACAGTCAGGATAGGCAAATTATCGGCTCCTGCCCATAGCAAAGCTGTATTTCTAAAAAATGGAGTTTTTTTTTACTCCACCTGTTACTATGAGGGAGAATCCAGAGATTAAAAAAAGCCAAAACACAATAAATCACCTTTAGTTAGGTAATTAAAGCATCTTTAGCTCATACACCAATACATTCTTGATGCAAAAAGAAAGACCGAAGCAGATATTTTTTTCCTGGATAATAAAGTCAGTTTGTAAGGAATTTGATTGATACAGCTGTGGATATTAAACATGCATACTTTGGAAGCAGCACGTCATGGAGTATATTGTGTTCTTGCAGCAAAAGGTAAACACAGTAACATTTACATGGCCAGAGCACCAATTTCTGACTAAATTCAGAAAAGAACTCTATGCAAAAGTAAAACTTTGGATGTGTACGTCATAGAAAATAGCAATCTTTTCCCCTGCTGCTTCTTGAAGTGTAGCTTGCTTCAACACATTTGCATTCTGCTTGGATCTCCCAAGTTAGCCGCAAGGAAGCCTGGGGATCACGCCTTCAGCGATTTCCAGCTAAAAGAGGAGTGGGCTTTTCTTCTACTTTGTTGCCATGACACCTGGAAAATAATTGGCATGTTATCACAAATTATGGCTTTCAGCAGCTGTGGCATGCAAGGATTATAGCCTTAGCAGATATATCAGTTCCCCAACTGAAATTTTCAAGAGAACTTCATGATGCATGAGCAGTATTGAAATGTGGGCTCAGGGATAAGAGAGAAGCCTCATATTTTCACCTGGAGTGACAAAACTACTTCTGACATGTAAGAGAGCAAAGGATCTTGCTTTCAGATCACTTCTTTTTCCTGAACTAGGATACTCAGTGGTCACCACTGACATCTTCGACAAGTTCAGTTGCTCAAGTGAAAAAAGAATCTCTTAGTGGCCCTGGTTTTCAATGGAAAAATTTGCTTTCTATTCTGCAGTTGTTCTTGCAACTGAGTGAACTTAGTCTGCTTCAGCTTGATCATCTTTGTATGAACTGTACCAAAAACTTCTCTACCAAGGAGAGAGAATTCTGAAAGAGTTACTATTTTGATCCAACCTGGTTAATTATCCAAAACTCAGTCATCGATGTATAATTTACATGGGCTTCTTGGAAATGATAAACTTTATTTTAACAAATTTTCACAGTGAAAAGTCATGAGCAAATAAGCTTCTAGCTAAAGCCTGGATAAGAACATAATGCAAAAAAAAAAAAAAAAAAAATAATTCACCTGTTTTATTCTCCAGACTTTTAGTTTATTGTTTGGGATGATTTTTTTTAATTGCAAATTCTTTGGAACTAGGGTCATATTATGTGTGTGCATGTGTGTGTGCATGTTCAGCAAAACCTGATTTTTAGTCTTGGCTAGATTTTCAGTAAAACCTATCAGCTCAAAGCTCTCTGTTAGAGAGTTCTGCTTCCATATTAGAAGGGCAATCAAGACTGTAATAAGTATATAGTCTGAAGTACATTAATGATGACAATTTAAAATGTAATTTCATATCTTCCCCCCTTTCTGTCCCACTTCTGAAGCTCTGAGCAGAGACAGCAGAATGGAAGGAAGGTGGGACAGAATTAATCGACTCTCATCTGCCTCTATTGTGCCATTTTAATGACAGATTCACCTTTTGTGTTCCTCTGTGAAACAGAGCAAGACAACAGAAGATCAAGTTAAATAAAATAGTAGTAAAAGTGCAAAATAAGTCAGAATAAGAGAGACCATGGACATCAGCTAGAATAGATTAAATGGGGAGAGGGGGAACAGAAGTGGACAGGTGGAAGTGTACGGAATGTGAAGCAGATAAATCTTAATGCAACCTGAGAAAATGCAGCAAATTTAAAGGTGCAGCAACTGAGATGGAAAAAGCAGTCATTAAAAAGAAGAAGGCTGTTATCTCAGAGTACAGAAGCAGAAAAGAAATGGTGTCTAAGAAGGTGTAGGAGAATTATTCATCAAACAAGGGCACAGGGGGAGAGGACACAGGAGTAAGTAAAATAACAATGAAAAGATTGGGAATTAAGAATGTCACTGAAGCACTGGAAAGCAAAACAAAAGATGCCAAAGAGCTGGAGATAGGAAAGATAGTGTCAAGATGCGAATGAGAGTATAAGTAACAAAGGAGAACACATTTGATCGATAGAATGAAACTATGGAATAAATATAAGATATAAGCACACATATAAAGAATAACCAAAAAAGACAACAGACTTGTGCCATGTGAGTATGACTTAAGTTTGCCCTAAGAACATTCCTAGTTTTTGCCACTGCTGGTGTGGAATATGTTGATTAAAAGTACTAATATATTATACCAGTGAAAACATATTTCACAGTGAAAATCTGGGTATCCAGAATAAAATGGACTTGGTATCTACAGAGTGTGAGGACATAGCTTCAGATAACTTGTCTTCTGTGCTTCATTATGCTCCCTTACCTATGGCTTCATCCTATCCTGCTGATATATGCTGAGTGGTACCATGACCTGTAAGTGATTTGAGTGAAATCAATAGGACCTCTTGCTGAGCAAGGACAGGATTGTTGCTTTGCCTAGGGTCAAGAGAAGAATTCCCATTACTTCCAGTGAATAATGATCAGGCAGTAAGATAATAGCTGTGAGAGAAAATGACAGAGCTGCCCACTATGCATGATGAACACATGCACTGGTATAGGTGCACAGCAACACATTATGTTATATATAAATGTAAAATATTAACAGCACTCAGGAATGTTTCGCCTTTCCACCCCTAAGCGCAGATGAAAACCACTGCAGAACAATAGGATATCAAATGAATGCCTTCATTTTCAAAAATATTGCACTGATAAACATTAGCCACCCCTTATGTCCAAAATGTATCATTTGATCTTTAGCACATCCTATTTATAATCTGATGTTAGAAAAATTATATTCACTTTGAAACATATAATAAATTTTTATGAAAATCACATATTACGTAGTGAGTAGCTTATAGATGGATAGCAAATACAGGCTCCCTTTGTTTTATTACAGTGTAAATAAAGAAAATGGGTCTTGAGGAAGAGCAGCTGGAATTCATTTAATTACATTTAGCTAATAAGCTTACACCACCTTGAAATTCTTTTTTCCACCAAATCAGCAAAATATTTAAAGATCTTTGTAGCATAAGCAATAGTCAATTGACAAACTTTTTAAAACTTGACCCTTCTGGTCTTACAGTATCTTCTGTTTTATATGGATAAAAAGGAAATAGTCTGTGACTTAAAGACATTAAAAAAACCCCAAAAAACCAAAAACAAAAAAACAACAGGAAATTTTTGCAGAAGTGATTTCACTGTCCTGAACTGAGAACATTCATTTGATTAATCTGTAACTTTCTATCCACTTCATGCAGTAAGTGAAATATTGAGAGAGGAAAGAGGTTGTTTCTTTTTTAACTGAAACTCTCATTTTATTATACTAATTTGTCAGTCTCTTAATATTTCAGAGGGTCATTGCTGAGCACAGAAACTCACTAAAGGTTTGAAATTTTGATAGCGAATGATCAAATTACATTTGTTCTCAAAAGATATGTTTACTGAACTTAACTTTCAGAGTACACCTCTAGGGGGAAATAACCTGTAGGTCACTCAAGAAACAAAGCAAGTAGATAGGTAATGGTGAAACCAGAGAATTCAAATATCATGATAAAACAACCAAAGAAGACTGCAAAGACTGGATAAAGATGTGTCTACACTTATAACAGCTGGAAGCTTTCTGACTATTCAAATGAATTGCCTTTTACTATCCACAGTATTAAGTACTGAAACTTACATGTTTTGTTAGCATGACTACAAAATTGCACATAAGGGAACATTTGGAATGATGAATCAAGAGGAGGAAAATGAGATATAGTAACAAGAAGATAAATACTATTATTGCCTACCCATTCCTGTCAAAAATGCCTCCTACTGAACTCTATGCTATTGGAAATCCATCCAAGCTTATGTTTTCTAACTGACAAAAAATATCACACAAGGATCCTCTTTCCAGACAGATCTTTGCTAAATGGATCTTCTGTACCTATGACTAACTTTTTTTTACAGTTGTTTTGCTTGCAATGAGCCAACACGCTATGGAGACATATTCATGAGTGAAAGTAACTTCATATATCTTCATACAGGGCTACAGTCATGCAGAAAATAGCAATCAGTCACAATAAATGTAATTAAAAAAATAATGCCAGAAATGAATTGCTATGAATTTTGTCACACTGTCTGGATTTGTGATTCAGCAGGATTTCACAAATTAAATAAGCTGGGGCCTAGTATAATGAACTTGTGTGCTTACAGACAGATTCATTTACCAGATCCATCATGTGGGCGCCTCACAAGTCAGGGTTGGACTCCAGCCCTGCCACCCCAAACCACCAACCTCGTGGGCATGCAGGGAGTGGGCTAACTGCCTACAGATGGTGATACACCCTCATCTTCTCTGTCACCCGGCTGTTGTCAGAAAAGCAAAAGCAAAAGCTTCCACCAAGACTTCACTGAATTCTGAATAAACATTTCTATTATTCTTTTAAGAAGGTCTGTAAGTGGAGGTGAGGCTTTTTTTAGTTTAGCAGAAATGTGCTGCTGTTATATCACCTGCAAGAGAGGGCAGTTGTGGCGGTGGCATCCTGGCTAATTGGGGCAGCAGATTCCCAGAGTATTCCCACCATTATCGCTGGACTTTAACTTGTACTCTCTCTTCAGTATTCATCTGGGAAAAAACATTGAGTCCCCCTAAATTTTGCGGCAAGGGTAAAAATGCTTGGGGTTAAGTACAAGGTGTGGTATCCTAATGCAGAATAAATGCATGAACTCCCCCCATCATATTCTGCATTAAATCAAAACAGATACCCTTTCATTTGTTCAGAAAACCGTTCTTCCAATTATCCACTGCCAGTTTTCATCTGTATCTCAAAATTCTTCCAGTGTCATGAATTGAGAAAACATATAGGATCTGAGAAAATGTCTTATGCCTCTTCCCAACAACAGAGGTCATATTTAATTTTATCGTTTTTAAGGAAAGAAGCATCTTGAGAACTGTTAGTCATCACCTCCTCAAATTTGGTATCTCTAATGATTTATTTTCTGTTAGACTATCTCATTTTTTGTAGTTCTACAGTATTTCACGCATGGTCCTGAAACTGTGTAAGTTCTGTAGACTGTTGCTGTGTTATAAATAAAATATCAATGGGGGGATTACAGAACAAAAGAAATCCCAGTATTTATCAACACCTCTTCCACAAGATCCTCAAATATACTAAAGTATCTAAGCCCTGTTATAAACACATTAAATCTAATGCAAAGACTAGAAAAACAACAAGGCTTTTCTAGTCAGAAGTATATCAGAGTATATTTAATACAAACAGTCATTTAGGTTGATGCATTTGCACTGTGGGCTTAGTGCCCACAGTGGAATGCCACAGAGGATAAAGAATGTTGAGGAGGATTTTTAATAAGCTGACTTTCCAAATGCATCTCCAGCTCTTTGCAGCTCATTCCAAAACTCAGACATACAAGGCTGTCACTAGAAAACCTGTTTTCCTTTGTGAGCAGGACCATTCCTAATATTAACTCCATATAGCTATCAAAATATTTTCTGTTAGACATGTTTTATCTAATGAGAAGGGTCACTTTGGAGAGGAAAAACATATTAGAAGCTGGCTTTATGAATCAAACACAACCCTAAAACTTTGTAGGATATTTTACAAATCACACCAAAATGTTCAAATCTCAGTGTATATTTTTGGAAATTAAAAAAAGTATGGGGTAAAAGTCAATTATCTTTTGCAGTAACATTCTCTGGTCTCATTTAAAACAATGATGTCTAATAGCTCCCATTCATTGGGCAGGGATGGAATTCAATATATATACTGAGATAACATATGATTTACCTGAACCCTTGGAGGCTATTATTTATATTTATTTTCCAAGCCCTAATACCTCTGTAAATACACATCTCAGCATTTTTTCATGCATGTTGGATCAATGTGCAGATGGCCTGCTTCTAAGAAAAATCCATTTGCTCTGGAAAAGATTCAGAAAGTGTCATTAATCCACACTCTACACTACAATTGCTTGGTGCTCCAATAGGGTGCTAGAGTTACTATGTCTCACAGATGCAGAAAAAAAATAAGGTTGTTATCACTTGGTAAGATCACATCAGGGAGCAGAAGTTCTTTTTAGCAGGCTCTGCTATCTATAGATTCTCCTATCCTCCCAAATCTCTTTTGCCATCCATTATTTGTACATCTTTGTTCTAGATGTCCTAGAACAAACCATCATAGTAGGAGACCAGTCCCATTGAATTTAGAGGAAATACTTACATTCTTTAAGATTGCCGGCATTTGTTGCTGCCTGGTTAGTAGCACTGAAGAATTTTTCTGCAAAACAAAGGACATAATTCACTTCTAAGTATCTAATTTTAGGACTAAGATGTTTTCGATACTGGTATGAATTTATGATGTCACTCACTGATTTTCATATATATGGTGCAGCCATTCTTGCTTAAACATTCTAATAAGATGAACTTCATTTCTCTATTTTTCTGACCTCTTTGTGCAATGTTTACAATCACTCCATTACATAATTTCACATTGTAAATGCTTAAAAAACGCCATGCACAGCAACAACAGGAAGAACAAAAATCCAACCCTGAGGAACTTGTCCTTAAATATTTCAAAATTCTGTCAACAACAGTAATCTAATCAAGGGTATAAGGAACTGGTAAATCAGGATCCCTTGTTGTTTTTAATTGCAACCTTGCAGCAACTTGACTCTCACATTAAAAAATCTTCCTGTCCTCTTGGAGCAATTACATGTGTGTTTAACAGGAGGTCTGAATTTATCTGCATCTTTTCTAACCAGTCTCCTGAAGAATGGGAATGAATCCACGCTCTTCTCTGTATCATTATAATTTACTGTGCTCACCAATCAAAAACATCTGAATGAAATTGTGAAAGGGGAGCCACATAGTCTATATGCAAAGGGAAAACATAATAATGTAAATTTGAGTGTATTTCAGGAACTGAAAAAGCAAATAAAGAATTCACCCTCCAAGTGAACAGTTTTGTTGTTTTGGTGTGGTGTCCTTACATCATCATGGACACACACATATTTCATGAGACTCTTCAAGGCACTCCACATCCATCCTAGGGGAAAACGCTTTACGGAAAGACAAGAAATTGCCTTTTTGTTGCTTTGCTTCTTTATTTTGCTAATACTAGAAGGCAGCTAAAAGAAGTCATTCATGAGGCAGCTCAGCTGTAATTCTGAGTGGACACTCCTCCTCAGCCCAAGACAGGTCCTCTTTGTGTCTGGGGACCTAGTTCTTTCCAGAGGTTCCCATGATACATACTTCCCTTACGGGCAGCACAAACTTCCTCACTCCTGCAGAATGCCTGCAGAAGGGGCGTTCTCTTTTAAGAGCAGTTTTCCATCGATCAGATTTATCAAATGAAGCCCCAAATGAATCAAAGTAGCCATGTAAGATTCTGAGTGTGTGAGCTGAGGAACACACTGGCCCTTAGACATGCTCATGTCCTTGGTATCGCTTTTGCTGCCCTTGGGGTGGAAGGCAGAGGCTAATTGTTTTTGCAGGAGGAAGATTAGAGCTACAGTTTGGTTAGATATTACTTTTTTTATCTTCAGAGAAACAAAGAGACCTGAACTGATGATACATTAACTTTGTCTTTTTTCTGTACTATGGTCCCCTGTAAAGATAAAGAGTACTCTGTAAAGTGATGATTGGGACGACTGCCACTAGCGAAAAGGAAACTGAAATCCTAATAGATTATAAGAAGACATATATTAGAGTAGCAAATGATACAGAAGACCTGTATATATGTACTGATTTTCACTGGGTTGATTTTATTCATAGCAGCTTATGTGATGCTGCCCCAGATTGGTGACCAAATCAGAGCTTATAACACACCAGGGTTTTAGTTGTTCCTGAGCCAGATACATGGATAAGTATTTTTAAGATGGGGGCTTGAAAATAAGAATCAAAAAGGTAGAAATTTGAGTTTTCATCAATTTTGATATCTAAAAGCATTGGTTTGTCTTAGTCATTTTGTATGCTAATTGTAGCAATTTATCAATGTTGAATAATCTCATTACATGACATAATACTAAAAAACAACATAACTGATAGTTTTGGACTTTTCACTGTCTTTTTTATTTTCCTTTTTATATGCAGCTAAGTTGCTGTATCATAGGTTAATTAAGAGATTTATCTTTTCCTGGATGAAATATTGATGAAAGATTCAGCAGTTATGATTGATAAAGGTCATGATAACATTGTGATTTTTTTCATTCTTGATGTAATCTTTAAGCCAAGGAGGGCAGCAACAAATTCTGAAAGACCATTAGCAAGTTAAGAAACAAAGCAATAGCTGGACTTTCATTCAATTGTATTTGGTTCTCTCTAGATTAAAAAGTATGCCTTGGAGCCCAAGTGTATTACTTATATATATTTCATGATTTTTCTACTGCTGATTTTAAGAACAAAATAACAATTGCTGTCACCTCCCACAGTGTGTGTGGATGCACTCTGCATCATACATGTGTCCCAGGTGGAAAACAAGAGTAACGAAATTTATTTTTTTTAAAACAGAGCTTCCCTCCTCTTTCAGCCTTATTCTAGTGCAAGGTTGCAGATAATAATGCCTGACTAAGATGTCTGATTTTTCATCCATTTGAAAACACTTTTTCTTTAAGTTGCAGTTAAATACTACAAATTTTCAAAACTGAATTTTTTCGAACTGAAAATCAAAGAGATTAATGGAAGAGGACAGAAGGAAAGGATGCAGAGTGGGAAGAAAGGAGTGAGTTTTTCAATGAAGTAATGTTCTCATCAGAGATTGTTCTGTGACTCATTTGTTTGGAGACACAACAATAAAGTAGGACAGTGGGATGCTGAGATGCTAATCAGGAATAGAGACTGTTCTTTACCACATGCTGCAGTGTCACTTCAGCTCTCCTCTCATCTCTGAAACTCAGTCCTCAAGACATACATTCAGTTGGGTGATATAAAAATAAGTCTTAAATTACAGCCTTTACCATAGTAATTTTTTCTTTGTAAGTTTTATACCTTGATGCTCTTCTGCCTTCCATGTATCTGTCATTGCCTTTGTTCTTGCTGTGACATGGGGACCAGCATTATCCCCAAATAAGGAAGAAGTCAAATGGTCCAAGTTGTCTTAGATTTCTTTTCATTTAAGCCTCTATTCTCAGACATAATAATGTCTCCTCAATCACTGCTGTGATTTGGTGGGATCTGACTCAAGATCAGTCTTATCTGCTGTCTTGGTACTCAATATCACATAGGTTTTATAATGTCCAAACATGTAGAGATTTGCCTGTCCTTTGTAGCTATTTTGGTCCAAGCATCTCTTCTGATATATCTTTATTCATTAATTTTTAAATACTTTGCTCCAAGAGCTGCACTGAATATTGTTCATTTTGCCTTCCATCTCACAGTTCATTTCTTCATCATGTGTTTTTACTCACACAGGTTACAGAAATTTAAATAAACACACATAGTACTCCTATGGTTGTAGCCAGTGTGGCTAGAGTGGTGACTGACATAAAATAACATACAGTAAAGGATCAAAGGAAAATAAGAATGCAGAATGAATTGAACAGAATTTATTTGTATTTCCATGCAAACAATTCCCAATACCAATTGCCTGTCTGGCAGAATTATGTGCCTGTATATAGAAAAGCAAACTAAGTAGGTGTAAGAAATCACACAACAGATTTTAAAGTGGATCTCCTAATGATCTTTCTCTGCAATAGCTCAGCTGTAATATGTTTCCCCTATTTTACTGGCAACAATGTAGAGGATCTGCTTTCCGTTCACATGCAAAAAAATGAAATCCAAACAAGCAGTGAAGGCCCAAGTCAAAAGATTTCTCCAAATTTCAGCATGTCCACTACTTAACTAGAAAATAAATGTTTGTCAGATATGGCAAGGAAAAAGTTGAAGGATAAGTCCAAAGGTCCAAATTAGGTTCAAAGGTCCAAAAGGTCCAAATTATCTGGAGACAGAAGTTCAAATCTATTGTCCACTGATTTTTCATTTCAGCTGTTTTCTTGAGTAACAGTCTGCATTTCCTTTTTTTGCACATAACCCAAAGCCTGGCACAGGTGGGCTAACAAGGGCAGTAACTGCAGGTGAATGTTATGCTGGGCACTGCTTGGGTAAGTGACTTGATGATCGTTGTGAAAAAGGCCTGGGAGAAGACTGGGAAGCTGGTGTGCTACAAATTCTAAAATATTCTGCTAAGTACTATGGCTTTATTCCAGGAAAGAGAATTATGGATTCAAAGGAAAATGAGAAACTAGCCATGGCTCTCTGATCATAACAGCTTGGTGAAGGTGTTAAAATTTGACAGATCAGGTTTGTGGTTTGGGATGACAATCTAAGGGTTTATCTGGACATTGTCAATACCTCAGGTATCAGTTTTCTCCCTGAGATCCATGTTTCTGGCTGTTTCCCATACTCTGGGGCAGCAGCTGCACCCTGTCATCAATGCATGACAGAGTAACGAAGAAGAAACTGCTTTTCCTCTGAACTCTGTATGATTGTGTCGTGGCTTAACACCAGCCAGCAATTAAATCAAATAAAGCAGGTGGAGGTGGAGATCTGGGTTAGATGAGTGTCCAGGTTGAAGGACTCTGGGCCAAAGGGCAGCAGGCCTCCATCCCCACCTGCTTGAGAGTCCTGGGCATGATGCCATATGGTATGGAATAGTCCTTGGATCAGCTGGTATCAGCTGTCCTGGCTGTGTCTCCTCCCAGCTTCTTGTGCACCCCAGTCTCCTTGCTGGTGGGGTGGGAAGCACAAAAGGCCTTGATGCTGTGTGAGCCCTGCTCAGTGCATTGTCAGAGATAACATCCCTATATTAGCAACACTGTTGGAAGCACAAACCCATAACACAGCCCCATACCAGCTGCTGCAAATAAAATCTACTCTACCCTGGAAAAAACAGTACAGATTTTTGTAGATTGTCCTTAGCAGCTGACAGTTGGCATTTGAAGGAGGGATGAACAGTGAGATGAGAGGGATGGTGGTGTTATTAGCGTGAAGGACACTGAAGCTCTTCTGCATGTAAGGAATGTCACTGTATCCTTGTCAATCACTTGAGTAGAAACAGTGAGTCAGTTTGTGGTCTCCTAAAAACTTCCTTCATCACTGTACCTTTAGCATCCAGCATGACCCTATGTGCTGTAGGATTCTGCAGCTTAGATCTGTTTCACAGCCGCAAGTTGCATCCCGCAGGTGTATGTGGGAACAAATCCTCACAGTGGCGGTGGATTCATTCATAATGGGATGTTTCTGGCAGACCAAACAGTGTCAATTATGGGGATCTCTCAGACCAAGAGCCACAATTAAAATTCATGGATCTGATAATATCTGAAATTCCTAGGATGTTTTTGATGAGCTCATTTTCAGTGGTATGTTTAATATGCGTTAGGAAATCAGCTCAGTGGGCAAAGATGCTTCCAGAAGGTGCATAGAGAGATTGAAAAGCACTGATTTTCTCACTGCTAATGCAAAGCATCTTCACTGCTCACATTACTACCCAGCAGTTACCTCAGCAATTATATAACAGGAAGGAGGCTGGAGGCAGTCAGTTAATATTGACCCCGGTGCAGCATAAGCCTAGCAAATAGTACATTTTGCATTTGCTGCTGCATTTGTATTTGTCTGTTGCAAAGGAAACACTTAATCAAGGCTGTAAATAGATTTTTTTTTTATTTTAATTATTTCTTTTACCTAGGAAAGAAATGTCACTGAATC
The DNA here is from genome assembly GCA_013397895.1 of Origma solitaria. NCBI lineage: Eukaryota > Metazoa > Chordata > Aves > Passeriformes > Acanthizidae > Origma > Origma solitaria. The sequence continues at coordinate 108,852 of VZRL01003992.1, read as the reverse complement.
TGAGATGTTAACATTTGAGAATGCTAACAAATTCTCAAACTGTTCTGGTTATCTGACATTTCACAAATTAGTCAGTTGAGAGGAAGTGCTTACAAAAAATTAAGTTAAAACAGCTACAAGTCTAGACATTGCTATTAGAAATTGTACAACAAATGATACTACTTTATAATGTTCCCAGTCAAAAATTTTCTATCAAACCTTTTCTTTTTAACAGAAGTTATTGACAAAATGCAACCTTTTATGGAATATTTAATTGAAAAATGTAGATGTACCATTAAGGGATTAAACCACTCCAAATTAAAAAAAATTCCTGGATCAAAAAAAAAAAAAATCTCCCAACTTTCATGTTGTGACAAATAAAAAGCAAGGGATAAAATAAGCCTTTCTTTCCAGACTAGACAAATTAGATTTTTATGATACCTCTTTCACTTGGGCAAGCAATCTATCCAAATGGCGTCTGGAAATCCTATTTGTAAATATGTCATAAAAATATATTTTATTCATCAAGCTTCAGATATGTCTTATTAAATATTTCTATTTTGTAATCAGTAGATACAAAACAAAATATTTTTTCCTATTTCTTCCAACAGAATAGTGACTGTATGGAGGAAATCCACCTCATTTCTCAGGAAATGTCCAAACATTTTCCATGTTAAAATACTTCATTTATATTTCTAGAAAGAAGACTTTTCCTTTCATTTTACTATCTTCAGTGGGAAGGCAGTAGCTTTAAATCAGAATAAAATTTAGTGTTAAACAGGCTAGGTGAAATATAAAGAATGAGACTTTTGGTGCATCTGATAAAACCATTGTCTAACTAATAACCAGATATGCGCCCCCAAACACTAACTACTTTGGCTTCCAGAAGTAAAAATGTATCTATGCAATTAATGACTGTAAAGATGCAGTTTCAAATGTGAAATTTTAGAATCTATTTACTTCATCTAAAATGCAATCATGATTTTTAGTTTTATTTTTTAAATTTCTGTGCATTTAAATGTAATGTAGTGTGGAATTACATGCATAATGATGCTGAGATGAAATTATTCTTTTTTGTACCTGCTTCAAGTTATCTTATAGAGGGTATAAAATAATTCAGTCCAAATTGTACTTTATTTTAAAAAAGTTTTTAAACTTCCTAAGATCTAAGGTAAAATACATTTTACATCTTTTTGCGCAAGAGCAGCACTGCATTAGCACTGCAGTGGCACCATGGGATACTGCTTCATCTTTCTCTGATGTAATTTGCAATTTTGATGTTTCTTCTGTGCAACTACAATGAAGACATGGAGTTCTCCCATCTGGAGCTCTGTTTGCTCCATTTCCTATTTGCCATTCTGCAAAGCAAAAACTTGGAAGTCCACTCTTAACTTTTACGACCTCTCCCTGCAGCTGCTGAGCTGCAGTTCCACTGGAATGCACAGTTTATCCATGAAAAATCTGAAATGGGAAGTTTACTTTGAATTTCCCTCTTCTTTCCTCTCTTTGTTGAGAGTTCTGCCTGGGCTCTGAGTCAGGGTCATGCCTTGGGCCAGCCCCACAGAATAAGGTCGTGGTCCAGTCCAAACCTTCACACGTGGGACACAGCAGCTCTGTCCCTGGCTTTCCCACAGCACCTCTGCAGCTTCATCCCAGTTTCCTAACCTTCATTTTCAACACCAATTCCAACATTAAATTGGTATGAAGATAAAACAAGTAAGAAGTGTTCATGCTGGCCCATGCTAAACCTGAAGATTACAATGGTTGCAAGACAAAATTAACCAAAATACTATAGAGTGTATCAGGCTTTTACAGGCTGTGAGATGTCAACGTCTGAGGACAAAATTAATTTTGACCTGATCACAAAACGGATTGAATATTGACAAAAATGCTGTAGGCTCTGTGGAAGTATTAAAGACCAAAACATGATGTGATGTTCTGATCAAGACAATATCTGACCACAAACATTTCTAAAATGAAATATTTTTCATGACAAAAAGACAAAAAAATTACTGTTCTGACTAGCTCAATCATGTGAAAGCTGTGAGCATTGCCACCCTATTCTTGTACATTTTTCCCACACATGATATTGCTATTGATTTCTAATCAAAGTGGAATTAATTTAAAACATGACTCAGAGCACACACTGAAGGCTTATAACAGCAATGTCTAATCCTTATTTTTCCTGGCTCTGAAAGCTGGCTTTCAGTTGCTTTAAGGTGTTCATAAAGCATAGTTTATTGAACAGCCAGGTGGAAGCACCAAATAAGCAAGTTTTGCGCCTTGAGGCTCTGAAAATGTGGTGTACAGTTAAAAAGGAACGTAGCTATTCTGGAAAACAGCTTTTAGTTATCTTTCCTAAGTATTTTAAAAGGGATCATGAATTCTTCTAAGACTTCTTGGGTTTCTATTCCCTTGAAACGCATGAGTCCTTTCTTGGTGTGCAAACTAGGCTATGTTGTGATTCCAAGGACTCTGGGTTTTCCTTTTTTTTTTTTTCAGTTCTGTTTAGGGTCTGCTTCACAAGCATAAGATGAATAAGTTATGACAAAGAAAAACTACATGTCAAAGATTAATCCATGGGTTGAAGAGCTCTTTGAAATATGTAATAGTAAGACTGGCTTAATCATATCATTGTGATTTGTTTGTTTAAAGATTTTTGAAGGGTTTTTAATTATATTGATCAAAGACTTGGGAGATTTTTTAAATGGTCAGACACAACATTGATAAAGAGTTGTTTTCAGCACTTAGCTCTACCCCACAGGGGCTGTAGTTCATAGCTCGTAATTACATTGTTTCCTACATCCATTTGGCTTTTTGCTGGTTTTCTGATTAAAAAAAACATAATGGATATCAAATGAAAAATCAGCTGATAAAATGAGGCAAATATCAATAGCACATTTTCATTGTGCATATCCAAACCAAGGAAAGGTCTCAGAATTGTTCAAAGGGTTATATGACAGATGTTATGGAATTTGCTACATGAGCACATGAACACACCTGAATGTGCTGAGAGGGGCACAGAGGGAATGTCTGCAGCTGCCTTGGAGCACGACTGCTGCTGTTCATGGACACCTGCTGCAGAGCCAAGGGAAGTGTGTGCCGAGGGAAAGCACTCTACCCTTCCTTTTCATGGGCACAAAACACAGCTCGAGTGTAATGTGATTTTGTCTCATATGCCTCCTGGCAACAAGATGGTGCTCTTAGTGTGTTATTTATGAGGGGTGACATGCCTTTGTGAAAAAAAACCAAAACAGAGATAGCAGAAGTATCCCATGTACTTCCTTCCCCATCTCACAGACCTTCAGGGAGTCTCTAAGGGATTCACTATGACTAGTTGGGCTCCTGAGGTCTAGTGCCATCTCTAATTAAATTTAAACAAGTTAAATCACAGCCTTTCATGTCCTCTTACGTGAATCAATCTAATTCTCTTCTGGGATTTCTAACAGCTCTGTGAATTAAATTGATTTTTATTTTTCCTATTCATCTGCATATCTACATGAATAAATTTAAAGTGAGTCAGTGCTGTGAGCTGGGTTAGAAATTTACTTCATATGATTTCTTGAACGAGACTGAGAAATGTTCAGCACTTCCAGAACTAGGTTTTCAAAACCTAGAGGAATTTAAAGAACTTGCTTTATTGTTGAGTCCAATCCCTCTGCTGTCATAAGCAGATGTAGTACGTGTGGGCTCTTTTTCCATTTAGCCAAAACAACTGGCCAAATTTTCAGCATAAAATGTTGTATTAGGAGTCATTCATCACAGATTTGCCTCTGATAGCAGAGGAATTACTGACCCCAGATTCTTAATGCCATGGGACATAGGCCTGACAGAGAAGATAATAGCCAACATTTAGAGAACTTGAAATAATAACCAAGTCTTTCAGACAAACACAGAGACCAAAAATTTTTTGAAAAATAATCAGGACAGCAGCTGGACAGATCTGGATGTACTCAGATCTGGAAAGGACAAAGCTTTTTTTTTTACACTCAATCATTGAAAATAGATTTATTGTACTTTTCCTTTTGTGTGGCTTAAATTTCCTGCAAACTGAAACCAGTATCATGTACATTTCAGTAGTCATGGCATTCATTAAGGACCAGCTGTCAAGTAAAACTGTAACAGCCCTGGGTATTTAATTGAGACAGGCTCCAGGCAGTTGTTGTGCAAGTTATGATGAAGAGCCTTTATCAGGACTGAAATGAGAGGATTGTTTTTGTCACACAAGTCAACTTGTCCCTTCCTGAAATACTTCTACAGAATGTTATAAGGCCTTAGTTAAACCCTGAGGTTAAGTCAAAATACGTAAATAAATTGATACTTTTTGATTGTTTTGGAAGATAAATTGTATCCTTGCTTACTTAACTGTTTCATTAAAAACGTTTCTTATTTATTATCTATTATATTTTATGTAGAGAAACAAGGTGTATGAAAGTGACTTGACTCAGGAATCCTATCAATCCCTGATAGTTTGGAGGAGTAAGCAGGAGAATTTTCTCTTGTTCCAGCCTCTCTAGCACTCTCAGTGAAAGCAGTGGAAAATGTGACTTTGCTAGGAAAGAAAGAGAGATCAATATTTCAAATTATTTATTTATATAATTAGCTGTCTTGAAATAAATCAAACTGTAGCTCCAAAAAGCTTCATATTTCTTAGAGACAGCTGATCAGATACTTGCAGTGAAAGCCACTAGCAAATCCCATGTGCAGTATTCACCATTTGTGTGGTTCATTTATCGTTCTTTGCTAAGCAAGTGGTGGAAGGGTAAATAATTTTCCTTACGGAGCAATCTGAGAGTGTTTTTCATTAAATGTAGAACTACAAGAGCTGCTTACAGAAGGGAGGAAGATTGGAACTGGAGTTAAATTTCCAGGGAGAAAGTCATTGCTCCAGCACGAGAGACATTTTGAAAACTTTCCTAAAACCTGATCGTGAAAACCTCAGTGCCCCAGGTGCACCAGATTTCAGTCTCCATTTCATTGTGTTCACCACAGCCTGGATTTTGTAGAGTTATGAACAAGTGTGGCACAATGGTTGGACCATAAAATATCACAAAAGGCTCTGCTGCCACTGATCCAAACATTCAGCTGAGCCACAGCTAAAAAATTCTGTGTCAGCTTAAGTGCCGTATGCAGCACTCTGAAAGCCTGAGGTGTGGATGAGGTGTCCAAGGTCACCAGTAGGAAATTATGTGAAGAAAGGCTCCATCTAAACCCTCTTGAGGAGATATTTAAAGGACAGGGACCCATTTGGACCAATCAGAGAGAAAAGTATTCAATATGTAAGAAACATCCTGGAAGAATGCACAAAGAGGTTTGTAAAGCAGAGAGGAAGAGACTGAAGGACAGTGCCACTGGCCAGCAACACTGAAGTTTTGATTCTGTCTAGGGATACAAAAGTTGATTTCTGTGTGGAGCACCCATGAAATATTAATGAAGAAAGTGTCACTGCTACTGCCCAAGTCATATAAGGAAACCTCAAAATATGAGGTGTATTTTCAGCTCTGTGTGCCTGCTGGCTTTAGAGCACAGAAGAAACATAGAATCTGTGAGCTCAGTTGCCTCCCTTATAGAGCCTGTGCAGCTCCACCCAGGACACTGTGTCCTTGCCATCTCTGCTCAGAAGGGACATCAACCAGAGACAGCACTGAAACACCACCTGATGACGCAAAATTATTGGGTGCAGAAAATAAACAGTATCTTTGTGTTAACAACCCAAGCATTCAACCCTAGATATAAATTACCAGGTTCTCCCTGGGGAATTTAACAGTGAGGTCTACTTAATTGCTTGGTGCTCAGTTAAGGGTCATATTTAAAGTTTCTCTGACCTAACTTGGTTCAGTTCATAGGACCAAAGAAATTACCTGTAAAATTTTTTTAAGATATTATAAACAATATTGTAACAGATAAACCAAGAGCTAGAGCCCATTCTGGTAATGCTGAAAGACATGGATATAAATATAGATATATAAAATGTTGCATTTATGAAATATGTTCATTTGCTGAAAGTTGTTACCAATGATCTTTGAGTACAGATTGAAGACTGATATTTTAATTGCTTGTGACATTTCTATATATCTACTCTTCATGTTTTCAGATTTGTGTCTGCAACACAAATGGTGAGGGAAAGTTCACAGTGTGGTACATGTGGAAGGCAAAGTGTCTCTTTCTTCCTGGAAATTCAACACAGGAATGCCTCTAAAAATAAAATCCCTGGAGAGAAAAGAAAAGGGGGAGAGGAGGGTAAGCAACAATTGTTTCTTTTATCAATTCAAAATGAGTAGTGACATTTATACAGTGTATAAATAAAAATATCTTCAGATTTATGATGTCTCCCATGTCAAAACAAGTTATGAAGCATGGTTGCTATGATCATAAGCTTTTCTCGACTCTTATCCTTTATTTGGATTAACAGTCTTATATAGGAGGCAGCTGGAAGAATGAGTACAAGAAAAAATGAGAACATATGAAAAAATGAAAGCATAAAAGAACAGGAATCTTAAAGAGCAAGGAAATGCAGGAGCTGAAATTAGAAATGCATAAACTGATTTTAGAAAAAGAATAGAGACTTTAAAAGAAACTATGTTGACACATTGGAAGTTTACATGTAAATCTTGCTTAGCTGCTGATACCAAGCTCTAGAGCTGAACCAATCTTTAGATTCATTTGCAGTGTTTTTTTGTTTTCTAGCTTAATCAGATTTAGTTGCTTTAGTTGCTTCGTCGCTTTCCTGCTTAGCAGGAAAGCAATAGAACAATTGCCCCTCTTATATTATTTGCTCCCCTCTACATTTACTTTATAGCATATCTTTGTAGGATGTCTCCTCTTACTCATTTTCTCTCTAAATGAGACAATATTTCAATTTCCTTCCATAGAGTAGCCTTTTTGATAACACTTCTTATCTGTTTGTGAACCTTTTATTGCTGTCACGTCCTTTTCTGAGATAGAATGATGAGAAGTCAGCCAAATATTCTGAAGAAGAATCTATAATTGATCTTCATAATGACAGCATCATTTTCTTTGTGTTGTTTTCTAGCTTATTTTTCACATCTTGTTCTTTCAAGCAATGCTTTGGACTTGAACAATTATTAGAGCAGAAGACATGAGCAGCTCAAATTTCCTTTCTATTGTACAACAGCCTGATTTTTTCAATAATTCAATTAACTGGCAGCTGTATACCCTTCCTCCAAGCATTCTGACCTCTCTGAAGGTGTTCAGATCTTTCTCTATTTATTTACAGCTCAAATGTTTGCTCCTCAAATATCCCTGCTGAAGTAGTCCATCATGCATCACAAGATGCGTACAAATCTCCTTTCTCCTCTCAGCTCCCACAGAGTGAGTCGCATTTCATAGATTTCCAAAAATAATTTAAAAAAACCCAACAAACCAAAAACTCAGAACAAAAGCAAGGACATGAGATTTCAGGTTCACTTTCCATTATAATTCTCTGAGGGGATGCAAATGCATCAGCTCAAATTCCTTTTACTAACTTCTTTCACCAGCTGTGGGAAGAGAGAACTTGCGATCAAATGTTCTGACAGACTCAAAATATTATTTATACATGATAATAAAAGACAATTTTTGGAAACAATAGTCCCAAACTAGTCCCCTCTTTCCCCTTCATCTGGAAGCGAGCACCCAGCGACTGACAGCAGCTATGCCAAGGGAAAACCTGTATGCCTTTCTTGTGCATATCTTCCCACCACCAAGCCACCTACAGCTTTCCCTGGCACCTAACCAAGCCCTCTCTCGAGTGTCAGTGCTTGTATAATGTGATGCTGCTCCTCTCTTTTCCCCTCTTTCTTCCCTTCTCATTTCTGCAGTCTCTCACCCTCGGCAGCCCCCGGCTCCTCGTCCCCAGCTCTCTCCTCCCACTGCAGATCCCCTGACTTCCGATGCCTTAATTATTTTTAATTTTTTACTCTTCATGTGTCTGTAACTCGCTGTAGTTCTGTGCTTCTTACAAAGTGCTAAATATCTCTGTTCCCAGCACCTTTAGCCAAAACAAGGCTCTCTGAATACAGATTCATGGACATATTCGTTGCCTTAGGGCCCAAAAATATGTAAACAGCTGTGAGATGGGGGGAGCAGGCCTGGGGTGGTTAACATCATCACCTAAGGGTGAGATTAGAGAATTAAAGGCCAATATGCTAATGGACAGAACTTATAAAAGGTGAAGGGCTCGTGACCCAGTGTCCATTTTGGGTGTCGTCCCCAATGGGGGACTTTGCTCGCCCGACTGTACCTTCAAGGCCTTTGCAGGCCTTGAATAAATTTGTCCAGTTTTTATACTCCTAATTCATCTTGGCCTCTGTTTCAGGTAGCCTTTCTTTCAGGCATCTCTTCTCTGTCAGCAAGCTGCACTGGCTCCTGTGCCCTTCACCCAGGGGTAAAAGTGTCTGGGGAAGGGGACCATGCCTGCATCCTGTCCCCTCCATCACTCCTGCTGACCTCGGTCCAGATGATGTCCTGATCTCGGAATAAGCCCGCCTGCAAATGCCACCCCAAGAAGAGCGTGGCCTTTTTATTTGTACAACCACTTTAGCCTTCTGCTCCCCCAAGACTTTCAAATTTAGAAAGTGCACACAGCTAACACAGTTAGCAATGCTTTGCTGTAGCCTTTTCCAATTCATTGCATCCACTGCCTTTTCAATAGCCTCGTGGTATAACTCTTGCTGTTCTTTCTCCAGGTAGGATTTCTCTGCTTCCCTTAGAAGAAATCAGGGCAAATTTATGCTGCTTGTTGCCTACAACTCTATCATTTTCTGTTTGTATTTAAGGGCTATTCTGTTGTCATTTTCCCAATAGAGTGGAATTTTATAAATACATAAATATATTAAATGTGTTTGTTGTAAAGTGTTGCCCACATTTACTCACACACTGGTGCACCTCTCGATTAAATGACTCATACAGATCAATGACTCAAAGACACTTTATATGCAGATATATTCTGTGTTTATCCTGCAGACCACCCACTGCCAGCAAATACAATTATAATTTCATAATTGAAAGAGAGCTGGAGAGATGCAGAAGGGTGTCTGCCTCACTTGCTGTGTATGTGCGCATATGTATGTACCAGTGCATGAATCTATAAAATGGATATGTGCATACTCACTGAGGGTGAGAAATAAAGGAAATAAAGTGCATTAAAATGTCCTGGGTAATATGATTGCAACACCATCAAAAAGTAGCACATTGGCACCAAGAGCACCGTGAATGACTGTGGAGGTCTCCATTCAGCACACGGCTAATGGTACTGCAAAGCTGCTGCCCTGGTTTGCCTGGCTTTGGTGGAGCATTTAAAGCACAGCACTCAGGGAATGGGATGGAGAAAGGTTCTTCCTCACCCACATGAACACTTTTCTGTCACTTCATATCTTTTACACAGTTAAGATTAATTAAGGAAATAATTGTAGGGGATTAAATAATAGCATTAAATTCTGCAGGAATGTGTTTTCTCAGGCTTTCAAAAGTAAGGCAACACAAGAGCAGCAAAATAATATAATTAGAAATAATTACTTTGAAAGAAGACACCTTGCTGTGATGTGATTTGTAGAAACAGCTACGATACAGTCACAATGACTAAGTGTTTGAAGTACTAGTAGATGTTTATTCCCATACCGGTATGGCTGTGAATTCTTCAACAAAACATCTTTTGAAATAATCATGGTGATTTTGTCTTGATCAAAGTTTAATTTTCTTGAAAAAAATTAAATACGGCATAAATTTTCTGTCATTTGTGAAAGGTCATAATAACTTATTAATAAAACACTCTTTTCTGTTCTGGTACCTCATTTTTTCTTAAGTATAAAAGTAATTTGTGTTTTCATTGCCATTAAAATTGAACACTGAATTACACAAGAGAAGAAAAAGGATGTATTTGCTCTGAAAAAATAAGAGAAAATGTTTCAGTGAGGTAGCTGCTCTCTTTTGCCCCGTTAATAAAATTGAAGTAGAACATCCTAACAGCATTAACAAGAACTAGCATTATGCTAGTGACTGCAGTTTCTCACAGTGAAAAAAATTTAAATAAGAGATGTGACTTAAAAGATTTGAAACAATTCTTAATTTTTCCAAACAAATCAAAATCCAAATGTTGAATTTCCTTATAAAAGAATGCTTTTGTAATATCAGAGGCAGAAACATGTTTGAAAGAGAGTGGAAATGAAAATAATAATTCTTAATTTCACTAATTAATTTACATACATATTTGTGGACAGGCATTACAACATGAAGACAAATGTAGTACATAAAGTAGGTTACTATTGTTCTCATGTCAGCAGGAGAAACTGGAATACTTTTCCAGGCTTCATAGGAAAATTATCACAGGGAAGGGGAATGGATCCCATGGAGATGGGAAGCAGAAAACAGTTTTGATAACAAAGACTTTCAGTGCCTGGGAAGGGCAGAGGGGCAGCCCCATGCCTCCTTCTTTCCACGGAGAATTCCATGGGCATGTGAGTAAACTCCCAGCCAGCCAGCATGGCACCAGGGGACTGAGAAGAGCATAATGCAATGAGTTAATATGTTAGATGTGATGGCTTGGAAAATGTAAAAATCCAGGTGCACGCATGCAAGTGTGGGGAATATCTCTACAGATAATGATTTTTCGGTAACTTTTTAAGAATAGTAAGATAGAGAAATTTCAGTCAGTTGATAGGTACACATGACGTATAAGTTACTGTGTAGCTGATTGCATGTGTATTTCATGCCATATATTAAAGGTGTTAGGTATAGACAGCAATACTTCTTAATGCGCTTATTCTTCAGCCATCTCACCAGATTATTCCACTGTCAGGAAAACAGTGCCATGTATTTTCTAGAGGAAGAAATTTAGCAAGGAAATGTCATTTGAATTTATTCTCCTATAAACTTTAGTTAATGAGTTGTTAGATTTTCAGTCCATGTAATTTGGATAATTATTTTCCCATTTTTCCAAATAACCACTTTTAAAGCTAGAGGTCTGCACCGGACTCATACGGTGGTGTATCTGAGAGGGGACACCATGACCTGTACATACCCACACCATGGAGAACTTCACTTAGGATCTGGGACTGGGGCTTTTGTTTTCCTCTCATGGACCTTTCCATTTTCATCCAGTTGCCTAAATCAGGTGCTGAGGCTACAAAAATAACCCCAAGCATGTCTTTTCCTACCAAAAAGTCCCCTAACAAAGAAGAGCTGATGGAGTGGGTACAATGGATTTTATATTACGAGATTTTGTGGTCACTTTTAATTTATTTTCAGTTTTTTGGAAATGCAATGCACATATCATGACCATGGTTTTAGAGCAACATATCTGCTTTATTTAAAAGGATGAAAAGGTGATATATGCTCTTATATTAATGAAGACTACTGTTTTAGTTCCATGAAAGTTAGAATAACTATCCAAGACTGTGATTTTGAACATATAAGGTTAGAAGAAATCTTCCAAACTTCTTTAGACAATTTAAATATTCAGTGAAAAAATGTACAGTTTCTGCAAACAGCCTGTTAGCATCAAATTTTTACCGCCTGCCAAATTTGAACAGCTTCTTTTTTTTCCTTTTAAAGTCAAGATTCACTCATTCAAGTCATTTATGTCAGTGTCTGGAGAAGATGATGCAGTGATTCCAGTGAAATCACACGTGTTGTGTAAAATCTACAGGCCCTGTGCCTGATCAACCATAGCATTCATTTCACATCTTATACATTGTGTCATTGGAAAGGGAAAATATTCTCTCTTCTGTTTCCCCAGTTTATAGTGCCAGTGCATCACTGTATCGCCCAGAGTATGTCCCAGTCCACTCTCCAGTAAAGGTAATGAAGTGAGATCACCTACATCATGCTTTTTGGGAGTTAAATTTCTCTGACTTATTACTAAGTCAAGCATACCAGCTCTTTGCCAGAAACATTATTTAAATCTTATTTAACATGCTACAAGGGTCCTGCCAAGAGGGTGTTCAAAATATAAATTAATATTTGAATTGAGAGGCTTCCTAAGGATGGATAATTGAAAATGTGCAGTCTTCATAAAGGGAACAACATAGGCAGTGGTGGCAAAACATTGAATTGGTGTGTTGCAGTCTTGAACTGCATGGATCACCCACAGGGGTGCAAGAAGAAGCAATTTTTCATACTTATCTTGCAATTCCTGACTGTGATCATGGGTTTCAATTAATGTGGAGCCCTGGGAACTGTTTATTTACACAGGCATGCTTTCTGATAAGCTATCTCTGTCTTTTTCGTCTTTGTTGCATCACACTGAGGCAAAACATTGAAAAGTCCAAACAGAACTAGTAGCTGCAGAAATAGCTCTTGAAAATGACCTACCAGTGAAAATGTGTTTATGATGAAACTTCCAAGCAACAGAGTAATTTACCTGATTAACACTGGTTATTTCTCCTCTTTTTTCTCTGTGAAGCCTGTGTCCCTACAACTTGCTGAAGTGTAGCAAAACCCCCACTGATCAATCATGGTCACGCATGATAGCTTTCAAAGAGCTTTCTTGCACTCTTGTCTAGCTTAATCTAGACTTAAATTGGGTGCCGCAAGCAAAAAATTACATACTATATTTAATCTGTCTCCTGAAACATCTAGTTCTGTTCAAGAGCTTCCTTCACATGCGATTATTAAAATATGGTGTGGTGTAAAAATGTCCCCTTCCTACGTGACAGCCCACACCATAAGGCTACCAGGAATTTTCTGAATATTTTCAAAATATTTGCAAAGCCACCTTTCACTTTGGCAAGAACTACTGAGAACTTCACTCAGAACAATCTGCGACCCAAAAAACCTGATGGCTGCTGTTTGCTGTGGTGTAAGAAGGAATTATTTTTCCAGACTAAATGCAAACAATAAAGCTCATAGGGCAGGTGAGCCAAGCAGGTCCTTTTGCCTCTTAAATTATTTTTACTCTCTTATTTGGCCTTAGCTCTACTGCAGCCCTCCAGTCAGATTTTTCACTTGCATCAGCCTTACTTTAAACACTTTTCTCTCTTCTGTTGCTCTGATGTCCTAATCAAGATTGCAATGAAAAAAAACACATAAATTAGTTTAACAAGACATTGTTACAGTCCCAACATCTTTCTGGTTTGTGCTCTTTGCCCCAGTCACTAGGTACAGGCATATTTGGCCTAGAAAAACAAATCAAAACAGAATTTTTCACTGACTAACCTGATGGGGATTTTTTTACGGTAAAGTATGTGAGGAAATGGAGTTTGCAATTGCATCAATTTCTCTTGACTTTTCAGGCAATTTATGTTTGCACATTCTCTACTTAAAGCTTTCCTACGACTGCAAGAGCTTCATCCAACACCTTCCTGCATTATAGTGTAGGACTTTTCATCACAGATTAGCCAGGCCCATTCATTATACAGTGCTGTGCTTGATTGTACTTGCCCTCAAATTTTCAATTTGCATCGTCCAGTTAAGTTTTAGACCCACTGGAGGCTCAGAATAATTATCTTTAATTAAAGCTGGGTTTTGTATATGATTGGTGATGACAATAATTCAGGAACAATAATAGAAATCAAAGGTGTCTGTGGTGATTCTAAGTGCTTTTTCTGGTTTTGGCTGGAATCAAGCTAACTTTCCTCATAGTATCTGGTACGAGACTATGTTTTGTATTTGTGCTGGAAACTGTGTTGATAACCCCAGGACGTTTCAGGTATTGCTGATCAGGGCTTGCACAGTCACTCCACCCCACCTGCAAGAAGATGAGAGGCACACCGGAAGCTGGGAGGGGACACAGCCAGGACAGCTGACCCAGACTGACCCAGGGGACATTCCAGACCATACGGCATCATGATCAATATATAAAGCTGGAGGAAGAAGGAAGGGATACTCGTTTAGAGGGACAATGTTTGTCTCCCCATGCAACCATGATTTGTGACAGAGCCCTGCTTCCCCAGCAATAGCTGAGCACCTGCCTGCTCGTGGGAAATGGTGGATTAATTCCTTGTTTTGCTTTGCTTGTGTACATGGCTTTTGCTTTACCTATTAAACTGTCTTTATCTCCACCACCAAGTTTTCTCACTTTTATCCTTCTGTTCTCCCCCCCATCCCACTGGAGAGGAGTGAACAAGTGGCTGTGTGAGGCATAGTTGCTGTCTAGAAATTAACCATGATGGTGTTATTTAAAAAGCTACATTTTCAGCTAGAAACAACAACCAAAAAAAATTTCTTTGTGGCATTAATCAATCTCAAACTGTCCCCTAGATGAAATGCACTTTTCATTTTGGATGCATAGTTTCTTCCAAAGCATTTATGCTTTTGTCTGGCTAACCACTACATTCCTCCTACCAAATTATTAATTATACAATTTATCAAAGCAAGTAGTCAGATAAATGGTTTGTCCTGTCTCCTTTGCCTTTTTGCTGTCTCAAATCTTCTTTCCACTCATGTGGAAAGATGAATATCACAACATCTTCTTCAGCCTTAACCTGAAGGGATTTGGGGATTGGTGTTCATGACTTAAGGGTGGAAGGAAGGAGTGAGCTTTTGGGGCAGTCTTTACAGGGAAAGCTAATGTGAGGTACAGTGCTGTTAACTATCCCAAACCTGAATTTTCTGATAGGAAGAAAGCCTGTAGGGAGTTTTGGAGGGAAGCATACTTGATCATAAACTTTTCTGCACTGTTGTAACACTCATTTCGCTACAATTGCAAACTCATTTGACACTGCTGAACTGGTGGAATAAGCTTTTGAGAAATTAAGTTATTAACAATTTAAAAATAAAAATTTATACTTTGTCTCTAATTCAGCAGTAAGAAAATCCTTCTTCTGAAACAAAGGGACCTGGAGTCTGGCAATTCGTATTTCACACTTCTTGACTAAACAGCAGAACTGCCCTCTAGAACTCTGCAGAACCCCTTCCACTGTCCATTACTAATAATATTGTTCTAGACTACATTCTGTCTTAAATTCCTCTGCTGTTTTTCAAAATTGTGTGAATCGCACATAGCTCAAAGCTAAGTTTAAGTCTTTGCCTTTGTCCTCATGTACAGCCACTAGCTATCCAATTTGATTAGCTTTCCCCGAGGAAATGAAGAATTATTTGTTTTGTTTGCTATTCTTTTCATTATTCTCCTTAGAAAAATAATTATTTCCCTATGGCCTCCAAGAGACTTCATAAAGTGGTTTAATTCTGCGAGTTCAGCAGAAATTCAACTCTTAATAGTTCCTTCTGGGCCAAGGAATAAGTAATGAACTCAATCCTGCTACACCACGTCTTTATTAAGAGTGTGTTTTGGAAAGTGGAGTCTGAAAATTTAGTATTTTCATGGTATATGAAAATATAGTCTGTCTTGTTTGAAACCAAGTGATCCCAAACCAGCTCTGGGTTTTAATTTTGATCTTCTGATTGCTATAAAAAATGCATCTGAGTAAGTGAGGAATTCTCCAAGTGCTTTCCCCTCTTACACTGGATTCAGTGCAGTGACTCTTTCCCAGACCTGTGTCCTGTTCTGCCTAAAGCTCAGCCCTGACGTGACCACCTCCAGCCACACAACACACTGACTTCACCTAATGATCCCATCTCCTCAGTCCTAACAATAAAGGTGATAAAACGGTGTGCCTTTCACTCCACAACTCTTCTCTGTCAAAATGATTTGGACTAGAAAAAACTTTCCGGTGGAGGTAAGCCATGTCTCCTTGGAAGGCAACTCGATGCTCCTATGTACCATTGAGCAGTACAGCTCTGGATTTTAATTTTTATTTTGCTTTGATCCCTTTCTGCACATGGGTTGTACTAATCTAACATTGTCACTTCAAATTTCACAGGTGATGAAATGAAGCACTCGCTGTGTCTCTGAAAGCTGGGATGACATTATTATGCTGCTTCTACCTAACAGCTGATGGTTTTCCCCTGCCACAGTGAAAGTTGCAGCAATGTACAAATTCATATCTCTGTAGCTGACAGGACAAAACATATCCAAAAATGTCAGTATCGGCACAGACAGGTGTTCATTTTGATCAAACATTCTAGATGGAGAATTCTCAATGTAACTTTCCATGGAAAAATATTTAAGGGGCAGAAAGAATTTGGAGTAGGTTAGAATAAATCTTCCAGACTACTTAGGGTTTTCTTATTATGCAACAGTTCTTCATGAAGAAAATTTTACAAAATAATTTTAAAAAAGTTTAATATGGTTGTATTGGTTGCAATGAGGTGATACAGGCAGCTTATACTTTACTTGTATACCTTTGTTATCACTTAACCCTGCATTAGGACCACATTTTTTTGTGTACTGATGACATCAAACAGAAATGAGACAGGTTTCAAGGGGAACAAATTTAGGTTTCAAAGCCATGAAGGGCTCTTTAAAGCTGTGTCTACACTAAAAAAGAGTAATACTTTAGTCACACTCCACTGGCTAATAGAAGCTGTTCAACATGCAACATGATGAGAGTCTTCTGTGCAGAAGATCTCTATACATTTTTTAAGTATAGAACAGTGGGTCCCTGTTCTGGCTGCCGGCACACAAATGTAGGTGTAATGACATTTGCTACACCAGCCCCTGATAAGCAGTACTCAAGGCTGCATAGAATTTTCTGAGTTATTTTGAGAGGGAAGTGTTGCCTTTCAAGTGGAAGAGTTACAATCTGTATGATATTTGCTTTCTGTCTTTGGAGACAGTATATGTGTGCAGAATGAGAAAAAATATTATGCTCTCATAATGATTTTGTCAGGTTAATTTGATCCAATCCAACATGAGATTTCTAATTTCAATTTAGATTCTATTACTTTGACAAAGATGCTGCATATGTAGGGCAAAAATAATAACTACATTATATCACCTGCCAGACTGAACTGATGGAAGTGATGAATTCTGAGTTGGAAGCCATTACAATTTTAATTAAAGAACTCTGATGCTGTCTGGCCATATTACTAAATTCACTGTCTTATTGTTAAATGATTTTTGCTATTAAAAGATAAGAAAGTTGTCATATGTATTTTTTTCATTTTAGTATGCTTTCAAATATGTTAATAACATTCAAATGTTGCTCTTAAATAGATAACTTTTAAACGTCTAATTTAAAGGCTTTTGAAAAAAAATTTACTCATTATTTCTCCTGCTATTATTTTCTTGCTACTGTTAAAAGAACTGATTGCTTTCCTTAGTCATATATTGACCAGAAGAGCATCTGCAATTATAATCACCTAGTATGCTTTCTCCAGAATAAATACTAATAAATTTTCTTTTAAAAAGTTAAAAATCCTGTTACACAGTTGGTCTAACTTCATAAACTCATCTACAGCCATTTCATTCCTTCACTGCCACAGTGGGAGCATAATGGACTGTGCTTACTAATAGCATTTTACATAATCCCTGCACTGTGTCTTCTTGTTCAGGCAGGCAAGTAAACGCCTACTGCTACTGACAGGTACTGCCCCAAAAGAGTGCTGGAACAGTGCAGAGGTTTCTTTTCTTTCAGCAAGAGGCCTTAGGAAGTATTTTTACATATTATCCCTTGGAAATTGAGAGGTGGCAGCTTTTGGTTGATATGGAGGGGAATACCACAAACATTAGAAGCAGCTCAAGATTTTAATTTCTTTTGCTCCCTTCTAATCTTTGCCTTCAAGCGGTACTCCCTGGAGAGCCTGGGTTCAAGTCTTCCTCACAGTGTTTTTAAGGTCAAGGAGCTGAGTTTGACTTGCAGCTGAAGCAAGCAGTGGAGTCTCATTTGGGGATGCACAGAACTGCCAGGGGTATTTCAGAGCTCAAGGGAAGGTGGATGTTCATGGGTACACAGTTGGTGTCACAGATTTCTGATTGCTCATGTCAGCCCACAGGTCACATTTAGATGCCACCATTGTCCCAGCTCTCCACCACATACTAGAGTTCCTGGAAGAGGCCATGTTCAATAAATGATAAGGCAAAAGTGGAAAGAAAGTCTTTGCCAGCTCTTTTTTCCATCTAATCCCATTAGGTTCAGTTTGAATACTTTACATAGTTCAATTTCTATGAAGGTTAGAAAGAAAACAAGCTGGCCTTTTACCTAGAAGGCAGATAGAGGTTTGAAAGAACTAAGGACTTACTCACCAAGTGCCGATTTCCCCTAACCCTGAGATGCCAGGGTCTGTGTTCTGGGGTTGGGATCTGAGACCTCAGAGCTTCACAGTAAATTCTGAAACATGGGGCACAGGAGGGACCTCTCCATAACCCCCATGCAATCACCTTAATTCCTTTCCTTCCTGAGTTTTTGAGAACTGGTTTTGTTGTTCTCACTTGTTGTAAGCTCTGTGCTTGCTTGATAAAGAAAGGTATTGGCCAACTGGAAAAAAATGAAAGGATGGAATGAAACAAAAGATGTCCTAAATGTATAAGCCTTGGCAAAAGCCTGATGGTCTGTAAATAGCTGAAGAATGGAGTTAAAAGATAGCGTTGTGACAACAAAACTCATCTTTTATGAAATATCAGGCTTTTAGCATCAAAGTGTTGAGATACGTTTATAAATGCTTAAAAAGAATGATATATCGGAAGCATTTTTCTCTCTTTCCCCTTATCTTCCATTTTTCCAAAATACCGCTGGAGGAATAAGTCATCCTTTTCTATCGATTATGTAATTACATGCTAAAATAGAATTTGAAAATATTACAGTCAATACCCAAAGAAGACACTCTTAAATGCAAAATGCGTCCAGAAAAAGATGATGATCAGAATGAGAGCTAAAGTTGCTGAAGTCATGATCAGATATCAGTTCAATACCCTTGTAAACAAGGAGTGTCCTTTTTGTAAAGCTCTGGATGTTGTCTTTCTTAACTGAAGAAAGTTTTTTGGAATTGGTATCTGAATTTGGTATCTTCCATGGAGGCAAATGATGTACTTTGTGAGTTCGCTATCTGGAAGTTGGGCACTGCAGTATCCAACAAATAGAGAAAGAAAAAGAAAACCACAAAACTTAACCAAGAAAAATAAGGAAAAAAAAATTATGGGTCTCTTCTGCAAAACAGAATTTCATAGAAGCTAAAAGTTTCAAAATCAGGATGTAAGGAGGCCATATTTCAGGTTCAGAAGTACCCATGTAGTACATTCTTGAACAGAACACTATTTTCATGATATTTCTTGCTGACTTATTGGGCATCGCTGACTCCTGTCTGCTGATGACAGTGGTTAATTGGCTACTTTTGTCTCTTGTGCCTGCTTTCAATCCTTAATACAAACACAGCAAGTCCCTATCAGTAGTCTTTTACAGATAATTTCAGATGTTCATTCTTTTGACCAAGAGCAAATGAAATTCCCATATTCACCTCTCCACAATTTAGCAGGTTGTCATGTTAAAAATAATTAAAAATATCCACACCACTAAAATTTAAGCACCAAACTTACATTCCTGAAATAAATAAGTACAATACAGCCAACTTTGCACAAATAAATAAAAATAAAACAGTTCACCATATGGGACTCTGTCAAGCTCTGTGCCTGTGGGTGTGGGCTAGTCATCCCAAAACACCTCGTTGTATATGACTGTTTTTGTTTTTAAAACATATAAAGGCAAAGCAGCAACAATAATAATAATAATAATAATAATAAGGACTAACCCAGTATTTTTCACAATGGGGTGCTTCCTAAGCAGCAGATATATATGAAGCAAGAGTAAGACAGGCAAGTGCATCCACCCTCTTTCTGTTCACCCACATATACAATGGCAGATACAGTTCAAATGACAACATGAGTTTAAAGTAATTTCTCCCAGCTTTTCTTTTTTTTTTAACTGCAGAATGTCCTCTGGTCTGAAGAATAAGGGCTAGAGAAGTTCTCTTATAATTTACATATATCGATAATAATGTCTATTTAATCTGCAGTATATCTTTTTGACAGACTAGCTTTTGGATGGTAAGCTTTAAAAGATGGAGAATCCTGTATTTTTCTAGGCAAATTAGTACAGTATTTTTTACTCTTGCTACTAAATTGCATGTAATTTCTATTCTGAATTTGTCTAAATTCAATTTCCAGGCATTGGATTTCATTATCCTTATTTTACTAAATTAAAGAAGTCATTATAGGAAGTCTTCTCTCCACTGAAGTACTTCAGAAGGCCATGATCAGATCACATGTTAGACTAATTAACTACCCTGAGTCCCTTAATTCTCTCTAGACTTCAAATCAAGTTTGTAGCTCTTTCCTGAACTTTTCTAATCTTTCAGCATTCCTTTCCAAAGTGTGGGTAGAATCAGACATGCCCCTGCTCCATAGGAGCCTCACTGGGGTGACAAAGGACTGTTACGTCCCCATCCTTTCCTGGCAATTCTCAGCTCAAACTTTCGAGGACTGAGTTGACCTTTGTGGCTTCAATAAAGCAAGGGGAATTTGCATGCAAATTATTTGGCTCCTAGATGTCTGACTTTTTATTTAGATATGCCGAAAGACATTTCTCTCTGATAAACCTGCTTAACTGCTTTGTCCTTAGCAACATATAGCAATTTACCTGTTTTTGTGTAATTTACTATTTTTTCCGATAACGACATATTATATTTTCTCCAGATCACGCTTAGGGTTAATGAAAAGCACAAGGAACTCAAAAAATACATATGCATAAAAGGATTATGCAATTGGAACATAATGAAGCAATTTTTAGGTTGTACAATGAAGACTGTCAGCTTGTTAGCTTTGTGAAACAAAATAAGATAAATGACCATACTATTTGAAGATGTTTGAACTCAATATGACACACCGTTACTAAACAAATTTCCATTTTTAATTGAAAACTGATTCTAATTTGTTTAGCAAAAATAAATTCCCTGCTCAAGCTCATGTGAACTTGCATGAACTGTACTTCAACCCTTTGGGCTGCCCCAAGGAACATTCCCATGCAGCACATACACAGCTCAGGCTGCACACCATGTCACATAGTCAAGGTTGAATCCTGAATAGTCTTCTGTGCTGCCAAATTTCTAAAATTTTTCTGCAAATCTTTCTTCACCAGTGAGCCTGAAATGTTTAAACAGTTTCAATTCCCTTCCTGTGCCTGGATTTTATTTGTGATGTTTATTTCAATGCTGTGTTTTAACTTCCTGTACCTTTAAAAAGAGGTATCCTGCAAACTTAATCAGGAAACCTAATTCCTGAACAAACAGCAAATGCAGAGACGACAGCAGACCCCACTTTGCAGTGGATTTGACTCACTTTTTCAGTCCTAAATACATTAAATGTTCACTCCAAAATGATGACTTAAGTGGAGGAAAAGCTGTTATTTGAAATTGGTTTAGTCTGAAAGTGTACCTGTAAATTTGTTTGATTTCTGTTCAGAAGACCTAGTGCCTAAAAGCAGTCAATTAAATATCAGGCACCTAGCAGGAGTGGGGTTTGGCTGTCTTTTTGGAAGGGCAGTGCACTAAAAGTGCCAGAAAGCATATCTGGGTCTGGGCTGTATCCCAGCTGCCACTTCAGTCCTTCCTCCTTCCTGCTTTGGGTCTTGTTGAAGAAGTTGAGGCTGGAGAGCAGGGAGTCAGAAAGATCTCAGTGTGATTTCAGTTTTCATTTGGGGCTTGTTGAACAGGGTGTTTTGAAAGAAGACTACTTCCTCCTTGCAAATGGAACATGAATTTTACCTGCAAATCTGAGAGAAAATGATAAGTGGAATCCACAATGCTAGTTCCAAAGTCATTTTCTGGAATACAGTTATGTTTTCAGAGCATTTAAGAGGGTACCTTGACTGCTAATTTCAACACACTTTAACTATAAAAACTATTCATTTGAAAAATACATGTGACAGATTTTCTGTAGATTTATTAATATAATCATGATGAGCAAATTAAATGAAGATTTCCAGGGAGGGTAAATTCACTTAACAATATGGAGAAAAAGTAATTCATACTTAAATAAGACTCTGCTAAGGATGACCATACATGAACCCACAGGTATTTTTCATATTTTGGGAGAGCGTTTCCACTGATTCAGAGTTCTTTGAGTTTTTGTTTTTCCTTCATATAATAGCTAACTGATAAATAACAAAAAATTGCAAAAGGAGTTTTTAAGACTGCCAGGGTGATAGGTTTCCTACTCAGTATAGTGACACGATTCATTCCTGGCTGAGAAGTAAGCACTTTTAATCATACTTAAGAGGTTTCCATGAGAGGGAAGGTACAATCATTGTATCCAATACAATAAAAGTTAAATTATGTCCCAGTCCCATCTAATTAAGATTATATATACTGAGGAAGCAGCAGGATGCTCTGTCAGGACAAATAGATTATTTTCCTATATCAGAACGCATAACTGGAGGAACAACATGCTCAGACATTACTCTGTACACACACACAACCCGAAGTTCAGGAAGATTTTTTTCCAGGATGGAAATGCTATTGCTTCTTGATTCCTGACAAATTAAGGGATTTCTTCTCAGGTAGACTGAAAAAAAAAGTAATGAGATCATCTGAAAATTTCCCAGGCTAGGGAAAGGGGTTCCTGTCCTATGTCTTATTAGAAACATAAGTCATCATTTCCTTTGACGTTAATGAAAGCAGTGTAGTTAAATCCAGGGTAATCATTTTATGAGACAGAGCTACATCTCTCCAGGATACTCACACAATAATCAACTGAAGCAAATTTTCAGTAATGTCAGAGCAGCAGAAGCAGATTGGCAGAACATACCAAAGCCATGGTAGATAGGCTGTTACACTTAGTTGTCACATGTCCATCAAACTAACTAGCTTAATTACTTCCATTGAAGATACCTGAAATAGAGAAAAATCACTTGAGTTTAAAAAATAGTTATTCTTACAGCTGTTACTCTAAGTGTTGTTTGACTAATAATCTATCAATATAATATAACAAACATTAACTTAGTCGTACAACTGTTCCCAGAAATGTGCTCTTTATTTACTCAGATGTGAAAATAAATTCAGCTATTCCCTTGATAATTGGTACAAATGTATCGTTATGTTAATGACATCTCTCGAGGATGAGCTACAAAATGAAGTTTACCTGGGAATATTTCCAGCAACATATATAATTGCAGATTTCAGAAAACATATTCTTTGAACAACGTGCACTGCTTCCTATGATCATCATTCTTCTGCATAATTATCTTTTAATAGTCCCTTTAGAAAGCTGATAGGTCTAATCAGAGCTTGCATAATGACTAACATTTTAGAAAATTAACAAGTCTTCACAAAAGGAAAACATCTCTGGCAAATAGTACACCTCAGCTCATTACTGAAAGACATATATGAATGTATCACTGAGAGTATTCCATTCTGGTCAAATTCATGTTTTGCTAAATCAAACTAAATTTGACTATGGGAAATCTGGACATTTATATCTTCTTAAAAGAAATATTAATATTGCTAAGTATGAAATACACAGGGAACAGAATTCTTACCAGGAGACAGATATAATCATCTGTCTAATCGGCAAAAACATTGGTTAAAAACAAACAGTCTTTGGTTAATGGCTCCATCCCAGTGCTCTTCTGCAGGTGGTGTAGTTCCAGAGGCAGTACTGCACAGGGACAGTCACAAACCTGCCACTTCTACCAAAATACAACCTGGAGCTTTAACTGGTGTACTGACAGCCCTCTGGTTCTGTCATTTTTTCTGAGACTTACTGAATGATAGATTTCCTCATTTGCTTATTAGAAAAATGACTTGCTAGACATGCTTTGATTATATTCAACTGCCTTTAATTTTATAGAGGCAGAAGTGCCTTTCACCTATAACACAAAGCTTGCCCCTTTCTTGGCCCATGTCTAATATTGCTCTCAAAATCACAATTTCTGATACTGAGAGGTATTCACGCAGCCTGCAGTCTGACTAAATTTCTTTCCTGAATCTTATCATGCATAAAGAGATAATCTAGACTACTGGCATATGTGAATACAGATTATTTTATTATTTGTGCCTTCTTTAATTGTATCAGAATGCTCTTAAGACTAATATGCAGATGGATATTTACTGAATGTAGTTCCAGCATTTTGAACAAACAAGTCTGAAATGTTTTCAAAGCATTTTGATGGGTAAAAGTACAAGCAAACAAATGTTGTTTGTGCAGTAGTGGGTGGGGGACTGTTTCATGTGCACTCACTTTTTTTTTAAATTAAATTTAATTTGAAATGCTATCTGTATAGAAGATATTAATGCACATTAGATTGTTGAGACACTGTGGAAAACTGGACTGAACAGAGTTAAGAAGCAAGGTACAGGACTACCCAGCTCCTTGTGGTGTGATGGGTGCTTTGAGCATTTCCTTGTTCATTACGTCTTTAACCTACAGAAGATCTTCAAGTTATAGCTAAACACACTTCTTCTAAATGATGATGTATGTGATTTTAGCAAGAAATAGAACACAGAAGGCATATTTTGCCATAAACACAGAAAAAAAAAAAA
>VZRL01003992.1:65100-84541 GCA_013397895.1 Origma solitaria | reverse complement strand
AAAAAAAAAAGAAAAAAAGATGACTTTGTGGTTAGGATGTCATAGTGAAATTCACAAACTCCAGGATGTATCCTCCTCTGAGTCAGATTTCACTTCATTACTTATGTTAATGTAGAGGCTACCATCAAAACCATACCATCTGAAAGTTATTGTTTTCAGGGAGAAAATAATTGCAAGACAAGAATCATAGAATACTGGATTGGAAGTGACATCAAGGATCATCAAGTCCAAACTTTCTTGCCAAAAGCGTTAGACAAGGTGACCCAGCATCCTGTCTAGCTGAATCTTAGACATGTCCAACACTGTCAAGTCCATGTCTTTGCTGTCCTACAAAGCACCGTGTCCCTGAAACATGGTGGTGAGGTCCCCCCTAAGCCTTCTTTTCTCAAGACTGAACTAATGCAGTTTTCTCAGACTTTTCTCAAATGACAGATTTTCCAGTCCTTTAGTCATCTTTGTGACCCTTCACTGGACCCTAATAAATTCTCTAAAACTAATATTTATCCCTCCCATAATGCCCATTATGACTTCCAATCAGTTCAGAGGAAATTACTCAACATCTCGTCTGTTCTTTGCAGTGTAAAATAAGCATAATGCCTGTTAATCCACCTGTCAGGTGGATCTGAGACAAACACACAGATACCTAGAAAGAAGATATTTCAAAAACACAAATCCAGATAAGCTATCCCCAGTCTTAAACACTGTCTAGGTGTTATGCATGCCTCTTCCTGACTCATCAGACAAATTAGATTTCACTCACCATACCTTTGACACCGGACTTGTGCCACCACCGTAGCTGTGACTTTCTGGATTTGTTTCTTTACCCTTCACACTGCTGTTATTTGTTTTCAGGCATCAGACATGTACATCATGTAACTACTTAAAGCTACTACCTGATTATTTTAAAATACAGTTTTTCAACAGATTGTTAAAACTTATTCAGAAGAAGAGGAATAAAAGTTAAACTTTTATCTTATTTCTATGTCTTTCAAACATATACAAAAGAGACGGAAAGCATTGGCTTTCTGGGTGTGTTATTTTAAAATAACATTCAAAATATAATGCAATCTAGAAATTATTCACTAATGTAATTCTAGATTTTTTTCCCCAGAAAATTATTACTTCTCAGATAATTCAGGATGATTTAAATAAAGCTTCCTTACAAATTCCAAGTATATATTTGTACATCAAAAACTCCTAATCAGAATAGTATAAACAAAAACTCCCAATAAGAGATAAATAAAGAGATAGACATAGACCAGCCAAGTAAGATTTGAATCACTAAAGGTGCAAAATCCAGATGTTCATAGTGAGATATATAGCTTATACTCAAAAGCAAAATGCCTTTGAGGCTTTCATTACAATGCCTTGGGTAGCTAAATTTTCTTATAAGGAATTGACGGGTGTGTGCCTGAAACAAAGTGGTCAGCCCTGGACTGACAGATTCCTTTACAATCCCAACCCAAAAATATCCTGCTTCTTGCTTCCTATTCTCTTTCTCCTCAGAAAAAAAAATTAATGGTTCCGAAGAAGTAAGGAACTAGCTCCTTAATTTAGCACAGACTCAGCAATTTTTAGAGGCTTTACTACATTTGGAAGAATATCAAACAGTGACTGTTAGAAACTAACTTTTTTTCTTTTGTGATCAAATTGTCAGATGGGGTGGTGCATAAATCCTGGATGGTCGTCTGGCTTTCCCCATGCCCCTGTGCCGGCACTGCACTTAAGACACCTCCGTAAGACTGGGACAATTTCCCTATATGCCCAACTATGTGCAGTGTTGGTAAATTACAATTGCAGCACTCTTACAGTGTAACTTTATACATGGTCTGAATGCATGTGATGTGCGTGTGAGCACATGTGTTTGTGTGTGCATCTGTGAAGAGGAAAACCTGTGCGCAGCTGTTCCGCGCTCCCCAGCACAATCTGCAGCAAACATTATCTGTTCAGCTGTGCCTGTACAACAGACACTCTGTCTGAGCAGAGATACTCTCTGAGCATGAATTAAGTTACCCCCGGTATGAAAAGCAATTTATTGATCCAGCCCCTGATAGATACCCTTTTGACTCAATTTTTACCTACTGTTAGCAAACCATAGAGCTTTAAAGGGAAAATTCAATAACTGCTGCTCCTCTTGGGTACTGTGTATCTGAACAACCTAGAGCTTTAAAAGCGTATGAAGTTGTAAGAGGAGTCCTATTCCACACTGGGCAAAAAACGGTAAAAAAGAAACAGAGAGGTAATGGTATCTTGAGTCTTTGGGAAGATCAGGATTTAAATCCTTGCTTCTTGTAAGCCAAATTTGAGAGAAAATTTTAAGAAGTATCCCAATTCTTTACCATCAGGCTGTAAGCTATCTAGTTTCCCACTCTTCAAAGAAAAGAACAACTTGTGTCAATCTCTGGACAAAAAAAAAAAACAAAACAAAACAAAACAAAAAAAAAAAAACCAAAAAAAAACCCTGCTGAAATCTTAGAAATACTTCCAGCTTTAAGATGCATAACCACTCTTGGCAATTTCCTTTGGAAGAGGTATTCTTCAAAAGAAGAACGTATTCTTCAAACGAACAATGCCTTGATTTATGATGACAACCGGTTTATGAAGTTTTTGTCACACCAGGAAGATTCCTGCTTTTCTATTTGCTTTAAAGTGAAGCCAATACACTTTTGAAAGCTTTTGTGTCATCCTAGTGAGGTGTATTAGCCAGGAGTTGGGAGGAGAGCCTCCCTTTTTCCATATACAGCTTCCCTTTTCCTCTTCTCCCCCATGCCTAGGTGTATTCTTTCTTCCAGCATTGCTTAGGGAAAAAAAAAATCCTACTCTTTCTTCATTCAGATGAGTGATGAGAACATCTAATCTTTCTCCAATATGTGCGACAGGTTGGACTTGGGCCCTGGTTTCGCGGCTGGGTCTGGCAGCATGCACGCCCCTCTGCAGGGACTGGCTTTGGCGAGCTGCTCTCGGTGTGCAGCCGTTCACGGTCATGCTACCGACGGTATTTCTTGTGAGTAACCATTTGGCCTCTCTCCATGTAGCTCACTTTGCTTTCATGCCAGTTAAACAAACAACGACAACTTTCTTTTCTCTCTATTGCTTTCTTGTGTTATTGCTGCTTTAGTAATAGCAGGTGAGTGGTATTGGCAACAGTCTTCCCACAAATGCCAAAATACAAATTGCTTGCTGCCACAGGACAGTGTAGTGTTCAAATTCCCAGGACTCATTGCTCTAACACCAAACATAAGGACTTCTGTTAAGATAAATACAACATATTAGTAAAAAAGCACAGTTACCAGCGATAAAGGCCTCCAAGTGCCCATTATATAACAGGCGTAAGCAGGGGTTTTTGACCTCAAATACTCACGTGCACTCAATATTTACAAAGAATTACATTCTTCCACAATAGCAGGAATACGAGGAAGTTGATTTTGTCATGCTCAGATTTCATAAAATAACATCTTCAAGTATAACTTCCCTATCCTCAGTAAAACAAGAAAGCTTTTGTGTATTGCAGTACTAACACAGATCCTGAGGAGCATCTTAAATATATTGAGAGGAATAAATGATTCTGTGATTTTAATATGATTTAATACAGAATACAGCAAAAATTATATGGCAAGATTTGCCAGAATTTCTTCAGCAAAATCACAGTAGCCAGAGGAGCCACTTACTATGAAAATCATACCATAGACTTTGATGAATGGTGAAGATAAATTATGTGAGTTAACAAAAAACTGGGATCAGAGTATATGTGATGGATTCAGAACAGGAGTTGAAGTTAAAGAATGACACATAGACAGAAGGAAAGATTTCAGAGTACCAGGAAATGAAAAGCCCATATTTAAAGGAATAGACAGGTAGGAATTTTATTCCCAGTTCTCTGCTAGACTTGCAACATGATCTTGACATCTCTGACATTTCTTGATGTCTCTGTCAGGTTTGGTATAATGGTGTGGTAGTTTTCTTGCAGCAAATGCCTGTTAAAAAGATGATTTCCATTGATTTTTTTGTTTATTTTCATTAGAAACAAAAAAGCTCTGAATCTCCAAACATGACAAGTAAAAAAAAACCTGAAAACTTAAAAAGAAAAAGTTAGAAATTCCAAAAGAATTCTCCCTTTTCATTCCCGTCAAGGATTTTCAAGGAATGCAAGCACTTTCTGAAAAAAAAAGTGTTTGTCAAGAAACACATCTTCCCATTAAAATGAAGTTTTCTTAGAAAAGCACAGAGCAAATTTGGCCAACCAACATCAGTATGTGCCTACTCATCCATCTATCTATCTATCTATCTATCTATCTATCTATCTATCACGAAGCAAGAGTTTTCAGTGCCTGAAAGGATGTGGCTTTCAGCTGACCAGGTGGACTGAAAGACACAGAGCATGTGACAAGCTCCCTGTTGAGGGTACCCTCCATCTCCCTCCAGGCTCTGACCAGCAGTATGGCACAGCCTCAGATGCATCCATGACAAACCTCCTAAGAGCACACAAAATAATTTTTTCTTAGCAACAACTCAACAATTCCTTCAGTGACATTCATTCATTTCAATCACTTCGCTTTTAATTAGCCCAAATGATTGTTCACTGCTTTCTCACGCAGCTCCTGCTGCCTCCCGTATAAACGGGCAGGGTAGTGACAAGACTGCCTGCTCAGCTGACAAGATAGAATTGTTTCTGGATTCATTCAAATTGTAGCACATATAATGACACACATCTGATATGGATGGGATGAACACCCCACAGTATCCAGAGAGTTAACTGGCACAGCTTGGAACAAAATGTATGCAGGACATAGCAGATCTCCGGAACCTGAGATGGAATCCTTCACCACAAAGATGATAAAACTGGCTACTATGTCGTAGATTAAGTAAAGAGGAAACACTGCAAGCTGGTGAACAGAGCACAGAGCTCACAGGATCTCCAAAGAGTCTCTCTGAAACGCCTTCGTTA
This sequence comes from Origma solitaria, assembly GCA_013397895.1. NCBI lineage: Eukaryota > Metazoa > Chordata > Aves > Passeriformes > Acanthizidae > Origma > Origma solitaria. Next base: position 79,596 of record VZRL01003992.1, on the reverse strand, counting down.
CTCCCTCATTTCCTGATGAAGCCAATGAAATGTCACTAACTTCTCAGTTTCATCACATGTTTGTTTCTGCTTCAAAGCTAATTCATTGGGTTTTTTATTTTCTGGCTTCCTGGAGATTCACATGGCAATCAGTTTGTTTTGTTTCACGAATGCAGGACTGGTTTTCGGTGCTAACTGTTCACACATCCCTCCTGAAGATGTCTGTAGCTTTCAGCCACTGGTTTTGACAGAGCCAAAATTGAGGTTCCCCTAATATTTTCCTGGGTTCACTGAGCCTGAAGTTAGTTTTTAAGAAAGACAGGAAAGGGAGTGTTCACTGCTTTCACTCTGCCTTTACACCCTTGGCACGCAAATAAAACATGGACAGTAATTTATAACACCTCTAAAATAATCTAGTTGTTATCGTTTTGTGCTCGTTGTTTCTACTGAATCCAGCCGAAATAAACTCTTATGCCATGGCCACAGCTGGGCATTACACCTTTCTCATGCAGAAAAAAATCCTAGGTGACTATAAACTTGATTCCTTCCTGAAGTCATGTACAGGTAAGTGGATATGATGAGGGTGATTAAATTTGCTTATAAGGAATTGATCAGTGCCTGCCTGAAGCAAGGTAGTCAACCCTGGGCTCACTGACTCCCTTACAATTCCTTACTTAATTTTTCTGAATATATGGCTTAATCATCAAGTCAAGAGACATTCCAGTCTAAGCCAGGCAAATGGTTGCCTAGTTTAGTGACGTGGCTGTCTGGCTTGAGCAATAGCTTTTGCAATGATAGATTTGAACTGCAGTTCAGCAATACAGAGTAACCAGCATAATCTGTCATGACCAAGTATCATTTAGAACTTCTCAGCCATAGTTCCAAGGCCTCACAGTTCCCCCCAAAAAACCCGGCTTTTTCTTTCCTATTCTTGTTTTCCTCATATTGAAAAACTGATGGTACAGAAGAAGTAAGGAGCTAGCTTCTTAATTTAGCACTTAGGCAACACAAGACAGTATTACTCAGCAATTTTTAGAGGCTCTGAACTCATCTGCTTCTTATCTCATTGTGCTCATTTTTGCTTCTGCTGAATCCAGACTAAATAAACACTTATGTCATGGCCACAACTTCACAGTTACACCTTTCTCATGAAGAAAAAATCCTAGATGACTGTGAGCTTGTTTTCTGTCTGTCTTGCGCGGCCATGTATAGGTAAGTGGTTATGAATTGTTGCTATCCTAATTTAATATTTTGCACTTACTTTGGGAAGACATAAATACAAGAAAGCAAAAAGCACTGAAGAAAGATTAAATCACTAGAGAACAGGATAAATCTTTAACAGCACTATGTAATCTATGTGAATTAACTAATCTAGAGCATTTAAATTTATTAGAAATAGCAAAGGTCTGTGCTGATATCTTTTTTAATATTTTTTTCTTTATTTTCCATCAAAGGTTACCTTTGATTGCTACAAACAAAATTAATCATGTGTTCTTTAAGAAAATATTTATTATAAAGATGACTTGCCTTTTAGTTAATCTTTTTCTGACTGAAGTCATTATTTTGATAATAGAAAAAGTAAACTTTTTAGGCAGAGGCATTGTTTAGAAGGGAAAACAGACTTACATATATGCAATTGGATACTCAGGTCTTTTGAACACAAAAGAATTTTTCAGTCTGAATCTAGCCCTGACATGGATGATATGGAGTTTTTCAAAAGTAGTTCTTCGTAATGATTGTTAACTTGTTCCAGGTAGTCATGTCATGGCTGTCCAAGAATCTCAAATGCTGCTATGACATCTCTGAACTCCCTTGCCAAACAATAAACGTGCTCCAACACTGTCTCCCTGCTCCATGCCCAGCACCAACAGGACTGATCAATAACACAAATTCCTGCTCACACCAGATCTTGAGCTTGTATCAATTCCTTGGTATATACAGAAATGAAAAAGTATAGCATTTTTTGAGGCCACACTCATGGGGGTTTGGAGGTTTGTGTTTCTGGTTTTTTTTAAATTTTCTATCTATCTATCGATCTATCTATCTATCCATCCATCCATCCATCCACCCATCTATCCATCTATTTTTGGTACACTATAAAATTAATAAATTGAAGGCAAGCACTACTGATGATCTAGCTGAGCTTTTATTTCTGATCTGAGAATCCTAAGATTCAGTTTATCAGTATTGATACTTGCCTTTAGTTTCATTAAGAGACAGTAAAGCAGCACTTCTGGAAAAAAAAGTAAATACTCTTTGTCCCATATTAGACACACTTTGAACCATTTAAAAATTATTATCTTATGTAATATGGATTTTATGGGGACCTGGGATACAAGACAGAAGTAAAACCCGAGAATATTTCCCCAATGAAATCAAAGAAATCTCTGTATTTATAATGTGATGGATCATGCTGAATATCAGCTGGAGACATTGCTAAATTATTATATGACTTAAATATATAATACAGTAAATAAAGAACAGCATTACAAGAAAAGACATTGTATAGGCAATTCACTCAATTTACGAGTATGCAAACCATAAATGAGAAGAAAAACACATGTTAAAAATGTTTATGTTAAAAATTAGAAAAATTCTCAAAAAAGTGTAAAGATATGCTACTAACCTGTGAAGGAATAAGCCCTTTACCTAACATAGAGGATACCTAATTTAGAGGTTAAATTAGCTTGTTAAAGGTTTGGGGGTATGCACAGATGGAAAATGTTTGAACATAGCTTCAAGATCAGACAGACACCATGTTGGAACAAGCATTTAGTTGCTATTAACATAAAAGTAATATTTTTAGAGTAAATAAATCTCTAATATAAAAGAATAATCATAGGTCTATAAAGATAGATCCTTAAACTACCTTTGCTGTTTCTATCTTGGCTTATTTTTTATTCTGAAACATTTCCAGTTTGATGGTTCCCTGTCACGTAATTTCCTGTTGACAAAATGAAAATGAAGTCACATGTATGGTGCTTATTATGGTTCCTCACATTTGCTAAGCTTTTACTGACTTTATATTCTCGCTGAGGGATATTTTATACTGTTTTTATATAGTCTTATACCATTTAACACCTATAGACTGTCTAAATGAATGAACATTGAATAAAAAGGTAGTAGCAGAAGCGTAGCAGGAACAAATGCCACAAGTGCAGCCTGCTCTGAACATCTGCTCAGGAAACTCTGTGTTAAGAGAGCTGATAAAAAAAAATGCTGCCCTTCCTAGGCTTCATCCTTTTGTACTTGCTTCCTTTATGTTTCCTGTGCTATTTGCACCTTGATCTCCGGCAGGCTTACAATTCTTCAGAACTAGTTTCACAGGCCTGTGGAACTACACAGTGTGTAATGTACAGCGTTAATCTACTGCTCTCAAATCATATTTATTTCTGCGTGTTTGTGTGCTATAACTTGTACTGACAGAAGTTCTTCAGACGTACTTCATAGTCAGAGGTTTTTCAGTTATTCTTTGCTCAAGTGAATACTCAATATTCTTCCTGGGCCAAAAGATAGCAGAGCATATTACACTAAATTATTATGTTTACATTTACAGTTACATAATATTTCAATGCCACAACTAAAGGCTGTAAGGTATAGAGTTCTTGAAAAAAAATTTCTACAGACTGCAAAATTTCATTATTCCTGCTGCTACCTCAGGATCCAGGATTTGTTTTCCTGAGGGCTTCCTAAAAGGCTACCTAAAAGGGTCTATGTTTCCTTTCTAAGAATTCTGAACACAATAAAGAAGTTATTTAGAGCAGTTATAACTCCATGATTTGTCTTTTTCTATTAACATTTCATACCTAGCAGTCCCTGTCTAAAAATACATAAATTTGGAGTAGTTCCTTTCCTACCTTTTAACTGATCATGATCTCTATGAACATGTGCATGCTTAGCAGTATAAATATGTACATTTTAGGCCTTGGCTTCAAAAACAATGAATCCAAATATTTACAAAATATCCACAATAGAATCCTACATTTATTAGTGTGATTCATGTTTAATACTAGTGTGTAATAAATCCATGTCTGTGTTGGTATAACTATTTGCTTGCACTTTTTAAGATTCTCAGGAAACAAAAAAGGAAATTGTTGATCTTCTCTCTCGGATGTGTTACCCTGATGAAAAATAATCTCTAGAAAAAATCTGCACCAAACTTTGAGAACAGGTTGCCATGAACAAAAATGAAACATGTGGGGAGGTGGAAGTTATGATCTGTCAAATTGCAAAAAGCACAGCCAACTGGAAAAAAAAATAGGAATAATAATAATGAGAAAACTCCATCTTTACTGGTTGGGGGTTTTTTGATATAAACTGTGGCACGTCCACAGCCTGAATTTTAATCTGCATTAGTGCAAAATGCTGTTCAAATCTGTTCAGCTCTTGATCAATTTTCCTAACTGATTAAAATATCTGCTGGAATGCCCCAGAAGAATACATTATTTTATGGGCATGACTTTTGCATATGAATATGAACATAGAAAACATATGAAAAATCCATTACTGACTCTGAAGCAGATAATTAATCTCAAACTGAAAGTTGTTAAAAAAACCCCAACAACTTGATTTGTGAACCTTTTGACTGCATAATTCTCATAAATTTAATTATACTAATTATAAATATAAAATTCAGAAGAGTGGTATTTCAGCACTTAGAGGTTGCCTTTTTAATTCAGAGCCCCCAAAACAGATCACAAATAGTAATTTATTAACCCATGAAGTAATGAAAAAAATGGTTTCCCTGTCCGTATTTCCATTTTTCTTTGCTGCCTCAGCCTTGGAACAAGCATTTTGCTGGGCCCCTTGGAAATAACTTCAGCCATACAGACAAACCATTGCTTCTGAATAATTTCCACTCGAATATACATATCTTAGGGAAGCTGCCAAATCCTTTTCCTACACTGCTCAGCTGCAGGGATTTTGCTGCAGATACGGCATCTAACTATACCTCAGGGGACTTTTATGAGAATTTGTTAAGACTCCTGAGGATGAAGGCCAACCATAATTGTTCATTATTTTTTCAGATCTCAACAGGATCTCAGCTTATTGCTCTCTAATCTGCAGCAAGACGTGCTCTTTTGAAGTGATATAGCACCAAAATACACATTTTTCTGTACTGAGTGCATTGGAAAATCATGTGGTTTTAATTAGCTGTAAAAGGACAGTACAGCAGCTGGTACTACAAAGCATATGAAAAGATTTGTCTTGCTTTGGTTTTGCACTTAGAGAATCAAAGAGTTAAGTGCCTGCTTTTGTACAGTGAGTGATGAATGTGAATTATGTGGATTGGGGAAGGCGTGGGGTTTTAAACACAGACTCTTCCCATTTCACTTTGGTGCTGCTGGGTGGCTGCTAATTAACTCCTGCTCTAGTGCCTGTTTCTGGATCGTTACTGAAACTGTGTTAGTCATAGACTCCCTGAGATGTTTTACAACATTTCTTGAATAACAGGCAGCTGGTGTACAGTGACAGCACACCACACAGGCTCCACTCGACTGTGTACTCTCTTGTATCCTCTCAGGCAGGGGCTGGCAAAACAGAGAAACTTGCAGCAAAATCTCTGAGGGGTAAGAAGGAAGCATCTCCAGAGTGGGATTTCTGCCTCACTGTTCTGTAAACTGATGTGGTCTGAAAAAAGAAAACAGGAATTTCAGGTGGCCAGGTAGCACATTTCCCTTCCGTGAATGTCTGCTTTTGGAGAAGCTAAGGAGCAGTGCCAAATGGGCTCCATTAATACTTCTTGAAGCTGTATGAATTTGTCTCATGTATTCAGTGGTACTCATTCTAGGGAAACAAACTTCTCTCAGGCTCCAGCTTCCCGGCAATAGCATCGCTCAGATGGAAAACATACTGCACAAGAGCATTGAAAAATGGAATGTGCAAGCAGTGAATATTAGAAGCCAATTAATATTTTCTCTGTTTTGCCAGGTTGTATATACACAACTTTTATAGACTTACAGAATGGCTTAGTTGGGATGGGACCATAAAGATCTCCTGCCATGGGCAGGGCCACATTTCACTAGACCAGGTGGCTCAAAGCCCCATCCAACCTGGCCTTGACAACTTCCACAGATGGGGCATTCACAGCTTCTCTGGGCAACCTGTTCCTGTGCCTCAGAACACTCACATGTGAATAATTTCTTCCTAATAGCTAACTAAACCTACTCNGCCAATTAATATTTTCTCTGTTTTACCAGGGTTCGCTTTCAACCTTTGAAAGTGTATATACACAACTTTTATAGAATTACAGAATGGCTTAGTTGGGATGGGACCATAAAGATCTCCTGCCATGGGCAGGGCCACATTTCACTAGACCAGGTGGCTCAAAGCCCCATCCAACCTGGCCTTGACAACTTCCACAGATGGGGCATTCACAGCTTCTCTGGGCAACCTGTTCCTGTGCCTCAGAACACTCACATGTGAATAATTTCTTCCTAATAGCTAACTAAACCTACTCGCAGTTTGAAGCCATTTCCCCTTGTCCTGTCACTACATGCCCTTTGTAAATAGTCTCTTCTCAATCTTTCTTGTGCACTCCCTTCAGTTACTGGAAGGCTGAAATTAGGCCTTGAAGTTTTCTCTTCCCCAGGCTGGACCATACCAATTCTTTCAAACATTCCTCATAGGAGAAGTGATCCATCCCTCTAATCAACTTGGTGTCCCTCCCCTGCACTTACTCCAACAGGTTCATGTCCTTCCTGAGCTGAGGCCCCAGAGCTGATGCAGCACTGCAGGTGAAGTCTTACCAGGGGAGAGCAGAGGGGCAGAATCCCACTCCTTGGGTCTGTCCAGGTCCCTCTGGATGAAATCCTGTCCTTCAGGTGTGTCAACTGAACCACTCAGCTTGGTGCCATCATTCCCATCACACCTTCTACTTAATTCATGGATACACAGACTAAAATAGGTCTATACATTTCCATGTTTTTTCCCCGTCTCACTGTCATTTTCAGGTACTGGCAGCATTTACTAAAGCTTTTACAACTTCTGCTCCCTTCAGCATCCACCATGACCATTTCCAGTTAGCAATATTGCACTATTATGATACCATGGAAATGGAAGATGTATATGAGTCTTAAATAGCCACTATTAAAATTATATGCCCTTGAAATCTGTGCATGCCACCCTTAAGGCTCTAGAAATTAATCACATTTTAAATCATATTTATACAGTTTCATATACCATGTTCTAGGTACTAATGTGAAGTTTCCATGTTTTGATAACTAATCTGATGTTATCACAGAATGCTTTGCTCACATGCTGAGATCCTGGCTAAAGTTGCAGTCACACAACCACAGATTTTCATCATGTATACATTGGTACACCTTTCAGACTGATTCCTCTAAAGCCTTTTTCTCCTCCTCGCAATTTCTGTGCAAATTACTACACTTTCAAAATATTCCTACCAATTTTTTTCATTGTTTCTAGCAAAAAATAGTGGAAAGTGAATTATTTAAAAGGAGCAGCAAACACACAATTTTAGAAATCTTCCAGGTCAATGATCAAGAAATAGTACCTGCACCCAAAAGGTGGAGTTGCGTGAATTGGCAGAGTGCTGATTTGTTGCAATGTGAAGAAGTACCTCCAGTTCATTTGATACTTCACTGAAGAAATTCCTCAGTGTGTTCTCTATATGAGAATTAGGCTCGATCAATTTCCATTAGTGGGAAAGATATTTCTTGGGAAAAAAACCCAACCAACAACAACAAAAAAACCCATGAATTTTTTAACTCACAGATCAGTATTTAATTTTCTTAAACCTGACAAAAATTAAAATCTTGTTCACTTAAACAGAACTCGGATGTGGAGATACTAAGGACAAATGAATGGATATTTGTGTGACACTATTCCAGAACTAACTTTTGGTCCCCCAAATCTACTGAACTTCATTCTTCCAAGGTATATTTAAAAAAAAACAGCACCAAAAAAGCCACTAGATGTGTTGACTTTTCCCCATAAAGTACACACACCATAGTGGCCGTCCACATAGATCCCCCAGCAGCATCTCAAATTCAGCTATAGGGACATGGTGGGATCACCTTGGACAACTGCCAGACACCTCTACAGCAGCTCTTTCCTAAATCCCCTCCTAGACAGGAAAGGATGAGAAAATAAAATGGAAATCTTGCAGGTCAGAACAGAGAGACCGCTCACTGACTACTCTCATGGGCAACAGAGACTTGACCAGTCAAAAATTAATTTAATTTATTGCCAATTTGTTACAGTGTTGGACTGTGAGAAATAAAGGGCAAAAATTAAAACACCTTCCTCCCACCTCTCACCTTCCTTTCCCAGGCTCAATTTCACTCCTTCATTTCCAGCACCTGGCAGAGGAAGTAAGGAGACTCCTAAATGCATGGTTTGGCACATCTCACAAGTGCATGGCCTGTTCTTAAAAGCACATGAAGTAGGTCAGATTTGAGAGGGATGCAGCTGTCTAGATACTCTGAGGTAATGGAGCTTGACCTACGAATTTCCAATGTGCATTGGATGTCCATACAATGCACTGGAATTATGTTTACCTAAACTAGAATTTATGTTACCTATGTTTACCTATGTTACCTATGTTTACCTAACTTAGAATCAATTAAAATATGTGCTTCAAGACCTGAATCTCACAAAACTGAATGATCTGAAGGATTTGTTTATCAGTTTAAAATATTCTGTCATGAATGCTTAGAAAGGTGAGATGCCTCTGGTTTCTGCCCAACAGACCCTCTCCCAGTCCTTCCATTACCATGTCACCATCTACACCTGATTGATGGCACTTCAGGACTTCACAGTCTGAGATTAATGACCAAGTTCCCATGTCCTGGCCCTCTGATTTTGATGGAAGAAGTGGGATTTGAATTGTGGAGGTTAAGAAAGGAAAATATTTTTCCTGCCTTGCAATGGCTGAAAGGTCATTCTTGAGCTCAAGTTGTTTAAATAATTTATCGTGAGCTACTGAGTCATAACAGAGTTACTGATCTGTCTTTTACTACAGTGATATTCTATTTCTTCAACTCTGTATTTTTTTATTCCATGGTATTAAATAGCTCTCAGTCTGCACTAACCAGAAATGTTTAAATGTGCTGCAACTGCATAATGACACATCAGATCTATACCTTTTACAGTGTGTGTAGCAGAGAAGTGCTGTGATGGGATTACATGCTAAAAAGAAGTGTTTTGCTTGGGAACAGCATTCCTCTACTGCTTTGAGGACATCATTTATTTTCTAAGCAGCCTGTGCATACTCACTTTGCAACAGGAGATGATTTGAGACTCCAATGGTGATCTACTTTTTTCATTTCTGCAGTGGCACTGAGAGCCTTCCTACCTCATTAAACTTGTTTTCTTTATTTTGTGTACTTCAGTATTCTGTGCAGTCTAGGGGGTTTATATATATCTTATTATAGCTTTTAGTAACTCTGAAAAGTTGCCTAGAAGATAAAATTGCGAGTATTTCACAAACTTAGTTTTGTATTCAAGTTAAATAACAAAGTATTTTTATTTTCTCCACCTAACTTAAAATATCTTGAAGTACTGAAGGAAGACATTTTGGATCACATTACCTGGGAGAATATGGAAATCCAACCCCTTGAAAAGTATACCTATCAAAACGGCTTTCCAATTTCTGACTACTTTGATTGCAAAATTTTCCCTCGCCATAATTGCAAATGCTTCTAGTTGCTGTTGAAAACAGAATGCCTTTTCTCAAGTAAGACTGCACAATTGACATTCTTTTCCTAATCCTCATCCTCTTCATCTTAACTAACAATTTCCCATGTGTCACTGTGCCAACTGCTGTTAAAATGAGCATACACTCAATTCATGCTTCTGCTGGGCATTAACAGGTGTCAGGGGAGGAAGGTGATAAATACTTTTTTTTTGTATCACATTAAGAAAAAACCCTTCATTTCTGCTTACCTCATTGTTAGATCTGCTATTGCTACAGCATGTATTTCACAATTAGGAAATAATAGGCTTACAAATGTCTTCAAAATATTAATTAATTGTTTTAGAAGTGTTTTCCATTATGTGAAATCAATGTGTTACAAAAATCAAATTAGTATGTTACCAAATATTTGGCCTAGAACTTGAAATGCAGTCTTGACTAAACCAGCTTTATGTAGACAAGGCCCCATCTGAACACACTTTTCTGCTTGCATTTGTTTTTCTCACAGACAAACTGTCAGATGATATATCCAATGAAATTATCATTGTGGAAAATTGTGAGCCACTGTCATCTTTGTTAGACATTCTCAGAAGCTACTTTGAAACATGAATGAAACCATATTCTTCAGATGTATTAAGAAAACGGTACAAATTGTGTCTGATTGTTACAATGATGCTTAGTTGCTGGCTTTAGTGTGACCCCGATCATCAGCCATTAACATGAGTTTGATTTTGCTTGCACTACAAGGATCACCTGAGTTTATGAGGTGGTGTGTGGTTTGCGCTCATTTACATGATGAAAATTGAATAAAAGGCATTTTTAGGAGATTGTACCTAACTTGATCCCCTTTTTTAGACAAGACAATTTTCTTGACAAGGGTAATTCTGCAGACTTGATCTATTTGGCTCTCAGTAAAGCTTTTGGCACAGTGACACATGGGAAATTTTTAGTTAAGCTGAAGAGGATGAGGATTAGTAAAAGAACGTCAATACAGTAAGGCTTTGGACAAAGAGGAGACAATGAGGTGCGTTGTGTTGACAAATTATCAGGCTAGATGCATACTGCTGCTGAAATTCCTGACGGAGCAGCAGTTGCTTGGCCTTGGCCAAAGTGAGGTACCTGCCAGTTGAGGCTCTTGGTGAGACAAAGTATCACTGACGCATATCTGGTGATTGGACCAAAAAATGGAGTGGCCATAAGGTCACAGTAAGGCACAAAGTGAGAAATACAGTGAGACAAACAGGATAGTGCATGTAGAAGCTAAATACAGGAATTTCTGTTGTGAGCTGGGTGTTACCACTTGGAAACAAAAGAAGCAAAAGAAATACTTGTCCATACTATTTGGCCAGAAGGTAACTCTTAGCCAGCAATGTGATGGAGCTGTGGAAGCAGCAGAGTGGATTCTGGCTTGCAGTCCAGGGCACTGTCATCACCGTGAGCCCTTTATAACCGGCTGTATTTAGCACCTTGTCCATAACTGAAATACAATTTCAACTATATTAAAGGAAACTAAAAAACCACCCCCCCCCCAAAAAAAAAAAAAACCCACAAAAAACCCCCAAACCCAAAAAAACCCTCCAAAAATGCAGCTTGGACAAGCAGAAAAAAGGAGGACCCCATTTACAAAGTAAGACTATGAAAGCAAAGGTTTAGAATAGCAAAAGTATGGAGGGGGCATTATAAAGACATTAAAACACAGACTAGTGAGCTAGCTCAAGTCAGACTAGTATCATCAGGCAAGACAAATGGGAATAAAGTACTCAGAAATAAAATGAGGCTTAAAATTAGAAATTCCTAACTATTATAGATGTGAGGATCTGCTGTTCCAGAGGAGCAACAAGGACAGGAATAAAAAGTAAAAGATAATCTTTACCATCTGATCTTCTTAAAGAAACTACATGATTCCTGATGCCATGTAATGAATGAAACCCCAGACAAGGAAGTGATGTCACCCAAGAAGGTCCTTCAAGGATAACTTCGAGGAGTGCTCAGTTGATTTCTTAATGAGCTTGTTTGTATCTTTGCTGCAAATACACAACCACGGAGTATCTAGAGGATGGCTGCACATATTCTGGGAATAGCAGTGCCATGAGCACAGGCACAAAAAGCACAGTAGTTCAAAGATGCAGAATCAACCTTTCAGTGGTCCTCAACAAAATTGTGTGCTGTCCATCATTTGTCCAGTTGCACAGTGCTCCCTTGTACGTCCCCACCTTTCTTACAGCATTGTTCTCTGTGAGGGCTGGCATCCTCATGGTGACTTGGTCTTGATCCTCCAAGGTGCCCCACATGTCAGTGAAGTTCTATATTGTTCAGTGAGAGGAAAAATAAATTGAAATGTTGAGAGATGCACAACTTATGATGCCAGATTTGCTTCTTATTCCAATAGATACCTCATAAAAATAATCATGTAAGTTTTCCTGGTTAAAAAAAAAACCAAATCAAACAAACCAACCAACCAAACAACAACAACAACAAACCAACCAAACAAAAAAACCCCACCCAATCCACCAAAACAGCAACAGCCTTCTAATTCATCTTCACCTCTGTCCCTTCTTAGGAATATAATGTAAAGACTCTATTATACCTAGGAGTTGTACTGTGCAGGTTTAAACTGCTGGTCTCTGCTCAGCTAAAGATCCCGTTAAAATCAATGGATATTTTCTGTAAAGAGTATTATTTAGCAGTGTCATTGCAAAATTTATTCCCACACCTTAGGCTTCCCCAAACAGTTCCTTGCCTGCCTTGACACTTACTTCTTTTTACAAGACATTGTCCTGTATGGGTTTTTTAGGATCATTGATTTTAGTGCGTATACACTTGCTTCAAAGGCTCACTTTGCATGACTCAAGGTTAAATATATTTATGTTACACAATGGTACTGAGGCAACTGAGCCCTGCTTTATAAAGTATTGATATGTGCCTTAAAACATGGCAAATTCGAAGCCAAGCTGATCTCAGCTTGCTTTGAATGTTAAAAAGAATGCATTTTCTAAAATACATTCTGCGTTATATGCATACATGACTTTCGCCACATCTTCAGAAATTAATGAGGTTGTGGTGGCTACAAAGTGATGCATTTTTTGACACTGGACTAATCATAACTTAACTTACTATTTGGAGAGATTTTCCTCCCCCATATGAATAGTCTATGCATTATAAAGATCTCAGCCTGAGATTACCTTAGCTATATTTAGTGTGCTCACAAGTGGGAAGCCCCTACACAAATTTAACAGCTAATACAAGCAGCAAAGGGGAAAAGATGGTCGAATTTTCAGCTACATCTTCTGTGGCACAAAAATAAATGCACCATTTCTAATATAATCTTAAACGCCAAGGGTGAATCCTGTGAGCTCATCTCCGACACGTGGGGGTGCTGAGCCCTCACAGCAGCTGAGGTGCAGAAACACCAAGGACAACAGCGTTGTGAAGGGTCACCTGAGATGACTCAGTCACAGGGGCTCGCAGCTGCACTGAAACCCCAGCTTCCTATTACAGGCTATAGAGCTTTTTCTGATGCTATTTTGAGATGCAAGGTAAAAAGAAAAGCATAGGTGGGCAGTAAAGCAACACACCCAGGCTCAAAAGCAGGGGAATCTTTGCATACCAAGAGGTCTTCATTTTTTCATATGTAAGTAGTTTTAATTTTTTGCTTTTTCATCCCACAGGTATTTTTTAGAGTGTTGTGAATTGCCATTGAATTAATTTAAAACCAGCAGATTAACAATTTTTCTTTCTAAGTGCTGAAAATTGATACCTGGAATTTTATATATTTTTCCACAGGCTCTGGTCATGGCTACTCATCACTAAGGATCCTATGGCATGTTCTGTGAAAGCCCTGGCATAAGGACATAGGGCACAGATAATCCTTCTTCACTGAAAGTGTAGGGTGCAAGACAGACCCCAAATTTTTAAAATTTTGGACTGAAAGTAGTAGATAATTGAAATAATATTATTTGTAAGATTAATAGAGAATTGGTGCCCTCGAAAGGATACACTGCTGTTTTGTTTATGTTCTCCAGAGCACTACTTTGTAACTTTTCTCTTACACTTAGCCAAGAAATACACAAGCAGCCAAGCAGAACACACCCTGCTCCCTTATGCCATAGCAACGTGGCCCGCAAAAACAAATGCTAAGTGCTGAATTTTTGTGTTGAATGATTTCAATTTAAAGCTATTCTTTTACGGCAGAAGAAACATGACAGTGTGAGACACTTCAGTTTGATGCAGTAAGTTATCACATACTTCTACAGGATCTTTTAAAAAGCAGATTTCTTATGTTCTTCTGATATAACTTGTTTTAATGGAGTACAAGAATATATTAATAAATTATTTGGCTTCCTGTGAGTTTGTAGCATACCCTGATTAGCTGAGAGGGGAGAATATTTTAAGCAGGCCTTACGAAAAGTTGATAGTAATGAATAAATAACATATTAATATATATTAAAGACCTACATGAGGGTATGTGATTTGTTTGATGTTATGTCTCATTCAGAGGCATCTTTAATATGCAACAGAGAATGATCTACTCTCCACAAAGAGGACCACAGTCTTCAAGCAATAGCTGCTCACATGTCTCAATTAAAACCAATAAAAATAGAACTAAAAAAAGGGGGGTAGGAAAAGAAAAAAAAAAGAGAGAAGCCGTAGCAGACTGACGGAAGGCTTTCCCACATAACCTCATCTTCTGTGAGTCCTTGCTACTTCGCAGGTTGCTGGCAAGGGCAAGGGATGGCTTTGGCAACTCTCCGCTTTTAACCCCCTGCATCCCGGGGCGGGGGCTGCGGGCAGGCTCCCGCCCGCTCGTCCCCGCCCGGCCGTGCACCGCCAGCCCCCGCCGTGTGCCACCAGCTCGGAGC
>VZRL01003992.1:0-64228 GCA_013397895.1 Origma solitaria | reverse complement strand
CCGCCGGCTGGCGGGCCGGTCCCGCTGGGGCAGCGGGGAGAGCGCGGCGGTGCGCGGCCTCCCCCCGGGCAGGTCGCTGGTAGTCCCCGCGGCTGTGCGCGGTGTCCGCTCCGTTCTGGATCAAACGAGGCTCCTCGGGACTGCGCTCCGGAGCGAGGGCTGCTGTGCGGCTGGAGTTTGGGAAGGCATCAGGGGGTAGGGTGTGCGCTGCCAGCGCACCCACAGGAGTGTCTGAAGCAGAGCCCAAGTGTTTACTTAAAACCAGAACTAGCCGTGTTCCCTTCGCTCTGTAAGCCTCGGGGCAGAGAAACCCAAATGGACTCATGTGCGGGGCTATGGATCCACTCGTGTGGGTTTTCTTACAGATTGACTGGCTTCTGGTTGTCTGGGATTACTTTGGAAAAACGCAAATCCCAGCTAATATCTGTGCTGACCATATATAGAAGTAGTCGCAGACAGAAGTACTATAACTTCAATATTGCTGACACAGGTCGAGAAACTTTAAAAACAGCAAGTAAAAGCCGGGATCTGTCCTGAGGATGTTTTTGTCCAAGTGATATATTTTCCTGTGTTTGCATCCTACATTGGCTGAATTATTCATACTTTTTGTTTGTTTGTTTACGTGCCTATACCACTCAAAGTTAGTGAATGATATATTGATTTTATTTCATCTGCCTCTATTTAATCTGGCAATGTTTGATTTGCTTGCTTGTATTGGACCAGGACTGCAGTAGGGAACGCTGCTTTTCTCTGAAAGGAAACCTGGTTTGGTGGCTTTTAGAAACGTGCCTCAGCTTGGAAGAAAGCAGGTTGCTCATACAGTAGCAATTTTCCATGGCATGGAAGACGTATTGTAGAGTTTTCTGATGTTGTGTGTTTGTGCTCTCTTTTAATAAAAAAATACATTGGGTTGTTGTTTTTTTTTTAATAGTTCTGCTGTTGCCGGAAGCTTTTATGTATACATTATTATTGCCATGTGGAGCAATGTGAAGACTACATTTCCAGTGCTGAATCTCATTCGAAGTAATGCGCATTTGTTTTGGTATCATGTGCATGTTAACAGGGTAACTCCAGCAACAGGGAACAAGAATCCCTTGACTTAAGCTGAAACACTGAAAACAATTCTCTTGGACTGTTTTGGATGTAGCAATTTTGCTGTATTTTAGTAACAAAGAAATGAAATGCACCAGGGATAATCCAGTATGAAATTCACCTGATTTGCTGCCAGCTATATCAAAACATGTTGCAAGTTCTCTTCTTCTACCAGATGCATTTTGCCATCAAAACCAGAAATTCACTTTTGTATCCTTTCACGTTTAATTCAAAGGAAATAGTACCTAACCTAATTTGTTGCAGAAACTGTCACAATGTGTAAATTCATCTCATATTCAAGTAGATGAATAGTAACTTTCTGGCGGGAACTGATTGCACTCTTTATATAGTATATCTGTATATTGTCAAGTGCAGTGCATTTTTCTTTCTGCTACTGAAAAAAATTAATCTTACTCATAGTAATATAGTCTGCATCCAAAAGCTTATTTTTAGAGTATTTTAGAGTAGCAGTCTCAGAGATAGGTTTTTATAGTGAAAACCAGCCATGACCACATGAAACATCATAAACACCGTGCTCAATGATGCCTTAAATTACAGTTCTAAATATTAGTGTTAAGGACTAAAACGTTTGGTTAATTTGTAAGCGGTCTAAAAAATTGTCACACTTACTACACTCTTCATTCTAAACCTATAGCAGCTGCTCTAAAACTATCCAACCTCCCTTTCTTGAATTAGTATTTGAATTTTATTCTTAATGCTATGGATGTTTTCAGGGTCAAATCCTGAAATGCTAGAGAAAATCTTGTGATGACTAATGTGTAAATTTCTTCCACATGAATACTACGGCGTTATGGTTCTTATGTTCATATCTTCTATTCTCTCTCAGTCTTGATTGTAGCAGACAGCCTAATTGTGCACTTTGTGCCAGCAATTACTGTGCTTACGCAGTGTTATGTGACTCAAAAAGGAAGGGGTGCAAAAGGTGCTTGACACTAGGAAAATGTTTGAGGTGATCTGGATGACCTTAATTAATATTGTTCATTATCGTATTACGGATTGTTTGCCATTAAGAGGAGATGGTGTTCTGAGGATGAGACAAAGTATCTGTACAGTATTTGAAGGCAATGGAAGCTCTGCTCAGTGCATGTAAACACATGGTTGCTTAGTTTAGTACAAAATATGATGGAAGAGTTTACTAATATTAATGGAATCCCTTACTGTAATGGCAGATTTTCATTTAGTGAAGATATATAATTAAGCTTCAAAATGAGGAGTAGCATGTGTAAGAGTATGTGGGGGAGGATATGCAATGCCATCTCAGCATCCTTATCTGTATATAAGTACCATAGTTTGTGAGTGTGTAACAGATGTTCAAATGGATCTGTAAGCTTGGAATGAAAAGAAGGAGCCTGGTAACACCAGAAGTTGTCAATTTCGCAAATCCATTCAACAGTATTGCTGCTTTCTCTGTGACTTCATTCTGGGTCTTTTTTCTACTGAAGAATATCAGTTCTGCTGGGCCGAACGGCTGCTGTACATGTGAAACTCTGAGGTGCTGGGAGAGTGTCTATCACCTACACCTCTAGAAGCAGAAATTGTACCTCCCAGTCCATCCAACAGTGCTTCAGCGTATACAAGGCTATGTTCCTGATAGTGTTGGGGTGCAAAACATTATAAATAAATTTAGCATAAGCCTGGTGCGCCATGATTAGATTAAGACTTCATGCTCAGGAGTTATGTCTTATTTTTGTTTTAAGAGAGAGTAGGAGCAGGCTGCAACACTTTCTGCTGCTTGTGCCTTGGTTAAGTGCCAGCAGAACACAGCCTTGTCCATGCAAGCCTGGCTAGGAGATTCAGTGAGGGCAAAGAGAGAAGCCATTGTCCTGAATGTAAAATGTTGAAATTACTGTGTTTAAAACAGGTGAGAATGAACAATGAACCCCCTCTCATATTCTAAGTATGTGGTTTCATACTGGAGGCATCTGTTGGTGTAAAGGAGGGAAGGCTTAAGTGATTTTCTTTATTAAATGTTTGCAAACTGAAGGCAAAGTCTTTTCTATGGTTGGAAAATCTTTGGGAAAACAAAAGATGTCAGTTATATTACAAATGATAAATAATCAGTTGCTGAAATGAGAGCTAGAGGTAGTTTCATACTTTTCTAAATTAATCTTGATGGAGATTGTTACAGAGAAATATTTAATAATACAGCTCCAGTATGGATTATCAGAAAATGTTTTCCTTGATATGATTTGAAAATGCAGCCACTCATCAATGCCATTGCCTTTCCTTCTCTGATTTCTGTGCTTTCACTCTGAAGGTAAACAAAAACCTAACTCTTTAATTTAAAACAATTTCCTGCAAGCGAATTCAAAGTGTTGCTCATTTAGCCCAGTGCAATGTAGCATTGTAGCCACAGTATCAGAGTTCCATGCACACCAAACATCTGATAAATTGTCTGTTCTCTGTTGTGGGCATTAGGCCTGTTCTTGATCTCCAGGAGGTTGTGGCTGCTCTGCCTGTTTGTAGACAGTTCTTGTGGGGATAGTGAATGTGACTGGGGGTTCAGGATTATCTGGTTACATTCAATGAATTGATGGATTTGTGCTCTGTAATGGTACATATTTCTATAATTTCTGTATTTTTCCTTTCCCTCTCTGAATAAGAAGGCTGTGTGATGATGTGTAAGGTTAATCTCTCACCTTATTTGGATGATTATCTGTCCTTCTGCATTCCCAGTATATCCCCATGGGAAAAAGAGTAATTATGACATACAACGTTTATAATACGAAAAGTCAAAAGTTTACTTCTTACAAATAAGTTCATAGATGACTGAGAAATTTGGAAGGAGGGGATTAAAAAAAATGCTTGACATTACTAGGACATGTCTCTGTGTGTACATCACTTCTCTTACAGAAAACAAGCTAATCTTGGTGCCAGTGGTTGGCCAAGGGGCTTTGTATGATGCTGTTTGGCTGCTGAGCTCTAGCTGTGTTTGTGTGTAACATTTTTTCCATTACTACCTTGCTTGACAGCTTTAGGTGTACTGGAGCTAGATGCTGTGAGGGCTCTTCTTGGACCTTTAAGGCTCTATGTGAGGTATGAAGGGACACCTTTCCAGGTCAAGTGTATAAAGTTGTGAGCAGAGACATTGTTTCGCAGCCTCATTGTTCCTGTCTGTGCTTTCCATAAATACGAAAATACCATTTCAGCATCTAAGATTAGTGGGTTTAAAGAACACTTCTCAACATTCCTGCATGAAGGGCTGACGTATCAGCTATAGCACCTAAAGGAGACAAACCTGACAGTTTTGAAGGGGAAAAAGTGCTATCTATCATGCACAAGGATTTATAAAAAGCCTCCATTATTTCATGATGAAATAAGTAAATTTGAGTTCAGTAATTATGTGGGTTTCCAGTAGCAGGAAATACATTATTAAGGCTGTCAAATCATACATTTAAAAAAATCTCACTAAATACATAGTGAAGAAGCAAAATGTTCCATTTCATTCAGCCTTGCACTACAGGCACATAGAGCCACACTATGTCCTTTATAGGATTGAAATAACAAGTCAAGCCTTAAAAAAACCCCCAAAAAACCCTTAAATACGTTGTAGAAGGTACTGGGCTACAATAAAATCAAATAATTTGGTGAGATAATAGCAATCTTGGTGTAGAAAATTAATTACCTCTTTTGGTTTTGTATGACCTGGAAAGCACTTATGTGCTCCATGGCTGTTAATTAGGGATGAGAATAAGCAGGTCATATCTTGAAGCAACATACTTGCATTCACTAAAAATGCCAAAGAAAGGTCCCTGCAAAACACTGGAAGAACAATGTCAAATCTGTAGGGAAAAGTGGTAAATTCCCCTTCCTGATACTGATGTAGAGGAGCTTGTCCCACGGGGTGCCGTTATGTATGAAAGGAGACACATCCCTGTGGTCCTATGGGAATTCCTGAAACACAACAGAGGCTGAGTCTGTGTCGAGGTATTAAGGCAGCAATATTCATGCTGCATGTACTGAAGCATGAAATATCCATTATGTTTGCTTTTATAGCTGCAAGCTCTGTATTGGTCACCTATGCAAAATCCTACTGCCTTTTTTATTTATTTTTCTTTTTGGCCAGAAGCCTTTTAGCATTTTCCCATGTTTCTCTAGTAAAAATTAATAGTGCTAATTGCCACTTCTTTTATCATTAATTTCTGAATCAACATGAAGTATTGCTATAGCAACAAATCCTTTTGAACTTCACTGCAGACAATTAGTAGAAGAATTCAATCTCAATGTGTAATAAGCACAATTGTAAGAACTATTCGAAGGATTAAGGAACTTTCTTTTTAAAAAGAATGGGAGTAATGCAAACACTCAGAACTGTCATGAAAGAACAGAACTTGAAAATTTTCAGCATTCTCTTATTAATCATCTCCAGTTGCTGTACAAAGGTGCATAGTTGCTTTGAACAAAATAATTACAGCACACTGTCTCCTCAGAGATAAAATACATCATTCTTTGGAACACTCTGCAGATTTTCATCTCTGATAATAATGTTTTGACATAAACTGCTGCATCTGTCAAAGGATGGTTGTTCTTCAGCCCTGAAAGTGCATGTGTAGGAAAACCCTAAGTAGGTTTCAGGATTAGCTGGACAGCAAATAATCCAAATTTATGAAATCAGAATTAGATGGTGCTTTATCTCTGCTTTTTCACCAGTTGAAGCATCTTTTTCGTCGGAATGGATTGCTATTTGCATTTTACCTTGTCATCTCTCTTGACAACAGACAAGGGAAGTTACGCATATATGCACACACAAAAATCAGGAGGCGTAAGGGGTGTAGAAGTGCCAAATAGCTGAAGAACACTGAAATTAAAGGGAAAGGTCTTGCACTGCAAGTCCATGATTGATGTTATTACCTGTGATAGATTTTGAGTTAGTGAAAGCTTATAAATCTTTAGGGGGAGCTATGTTTCCAAGGATGCTGATTGCATTGAAAAAAGGTCGTGTGAGAAGAAAGTATAAGGATGGGTGAAGGGTAAGAATGATAAAACTGTAAATTAAGGAAATGAAGAGGATAGTCAAAGGAGGGGCAGTGCTTGTAAGAGGGAAGTCTGAAGGGAGTCTCTTGGGAGCCTGTGACTCTTGCACACATACAGGGTAGAGAAAAGAAGGCGGAACAGAAAGGCCTCAGAAAAAGATGGAACAATGTGACTCTAGGTACTGAGGGGAGAGCATGCCTGTGGTAGACATCCTGGGAAGGACATAATTGTTTCCTGGGGAGGAATGGTTGTCTTGTGGATTCTTCCTTCACCTCCTGAAGTGGGTGACTTCGTAATGGTGCTTCACTGGAGGCCAAGACTGCTTCTTCTGTATATTGTCAAAGTATGGTTCTTTATATGCAGTGCCCTCACCACCAGCAGACCTTCTGTGGTCTCGCTGGCTGGAAGGTTTGCTGAGGAGAAATGCTGAAAATGCAATTGCATGTAAGGCCACACCTCCGCAACTTTCTCTTGTTGGAACACCTCTTCTTGGAGAGCCCTTCAGAGCCCTCTGCATAATGTCAAAGTTACCATTTTCAAGTAGTCAAAGTTTTAAATTTCTCTTCAAGTTGTATCTCTTGGTTCTTCCTTTTATGACCCATAGCGATGTGGCTTTGTTAACTGGGAAATCTTAAAGAAAATTCTGCAATAAAACCTAAAAGAGCATTACAAAAGACAACAGTGAAGAAATGCTGAGTGTCTTTTACTTCCAGGATTCTTGGAAGACAAGTGATCCCTGGACTACTTATTTATGCAAATATTGTTCTAAAATATCTGTTGCAGGAAGCATTTAGTAGTGCAGATAGCATCTGAGCAAAGACAGTTTAGTGGCATCTCTTAAGGAGAGATGGGAAAAAAAAGAAGGGTTGGAGTCCTATCTTGGGCTTGGAGCTGCTGAGGTAAATTCAAGGAGACCTAAATCTAGTTTGAAGGCTTGCAGGGGAGACTTCTGGATTTCAAATGTCTTTGTATTATTTTTCTGATCATTGGTTTGTATAAAATTGTCTTGTATTTTCTGTGGAAAGAGATGGAAAAATCATTCTTAAGAAAAAAGACAGACTTTCTCTGGAAGACAGAAGAGATTGATCTCTAGTGTCTGGATGCAGTGTAAAAAAAAGCTAACAAAGAATGACTTTAGAGCAAACACTGGTGAAAGGGCTACATTGAAGCAAATATGTGTAAAAGAGAAACCTACAGGACTACAACTGAAGGGGCAAAGGATTGTGCTGTAGAAAATAGTGACTAAAAATACTGCTATACAAGGCAAAGGGAACTAACATAAATAGAAAAGCAATGAGAATAATTTGTAGCTCCCATTTCTGGAAACTGCAGTTCAATAGCTACTGGCTGGTGATGATGTGTTAGGCACATGTGTTGGTTCTCCTTCTCCGTGGTGTTAAACTGCAGTGTGATATGGGCACGTCTGAAGGCACTGTCTGACTTTCCTGTTGATAGACAGTCTTAGGTATGTGCCTTGGATTGACAGGTTTTTCCTTTTCAGGCATACATGCAGTTTTCACTGGAAAAGCGTAATCCCTACTAGCACTTTCAAATAAAAATACGAGTGACTGTTAGTTTTCCTCCTGTTCTGTGTCTCCATTCAAAAAATTCAGTTGTTTTGTGAAAGCACGTATATGGAAGGTGAAGATGAACTGTACTTTTCAGAAGCAGCAGACGGTGTTTATACTGTTCACTACTGAGTCAGTAATTTTCATTCTCACTGAGCTCAATGAAAGCTGTGTTTGTTTGCCAAAGGGAATGCTAAAGAGGCAAAAATGTGCAAGCAAGATTGAAAAATGGTTTATGGCGTTCATGTGGCCAGATTTTGGTAGCAGGGGGGCTGCAGGGGCAGGCTCTGTTTGAAGCTGCTAGAAATTTCTCTTATGTCACATGAAGCCAGTGCCAGGTGGGTCAAAGATAGTCCTCCTGATGGCCAAGGCTGAGCCCATCAGTGATGGTGGTAGCACCTCTGGGATAACATACTGAAGAAGGGAAAATGTTACTGTGCAGGACAGCAACTCTGCAGGTCCAAGGTCGGTGAAGGAGGAGGGGCAGAGCAGAGACTCCCCAGCAGCTGTGGTGAAGCTCTGTCCCTCCGCAGCTTATGGAAGTCCACGATGGAGCAGATATCCATCTGCAGCCCATGGAGGAGACCTGTGCCGGAGCAGGTGGATGCTCAAAGGAGACTCTGACTGTATGAAGCTCCTGCTAGGGCAGGCTTCTGGCAGGATCTGTGTGCCTATGGAGAGAGGAGCCTACGAGAGAGGAGCCCAAGCTGGAGCAGGTTCTCTGTCACTAAAGCCTGGATCAGGTTTGCTTGTGACCTTGCAAGGGACAGTTGGAGCAGTTCATGAGGAAGGTCAGTCTGTGGGAAGGACTCAGTTTGGAGAAGTTGGTAGAGGAGTGTCTCCTGCGGGAGGGACCCCATGCTGGAACAGGGGAAGTGTGAGGAGTTCTTCCCCCTGAGGAGGAAGGTGCATTAGAGGCAATGTATGATAAACTGAGTGCAGACCCTAATCAAGGGGGTGTCTTTAAGATGTGGGTTTAATTCTCATTGTCCTAGTCCAAAACAGGGGAAATTTTCCAACTTACTGACCAAGTGGAGTCTGTTTTACCCATGCTGTCAATCTGTCAGTGATTTCTCCCTGCCCTTATCTTGGCCCTTGAGCCTTTTGGGGTATTTTCTTTCCCCTGTTCAGCTGAGGAGGGGAGTGATAGAGCAGCTTTGTGGGCACCTGGTGTCCAGCCAGGGTCAACAAAAGGTTTCTAAATATAGCTGTTGGTTTGTTCATGTGTAAAAAATGGTAGGGGAATTAAAAATAATAATAAAAATTTTTTTAAAAGTGAAGTGAGTTTAATAGAGACCTTTCAGTTAGTCTTTAAAAACTGCCTAAGATGTGATAATTTTCTGCTACAATGTCTCTAGAAATTTTGGATTTTCTTTTGCGGTGATGTTAGCTTGAATACCTCTATCTTGAGCTGGATAGAACTTGAGCTAAGTTAGAAAGTTGTATTAATTTGGACACAAAACTGTTGTGATTCCTTCTTTACTATCCAAACTCTTTGGGAACTGATGAGTTTTTTTGTGTTGGATATCCAAGTTTTTGATTCATATCCAGTGGTCAGAAATACTGGATGTATATTTTCCTGGTAAAAAGTTCGTTGAAGTATTCACTGAAATCTAATTTTCATTATTATGATTCTGAAGCTGATATTTTTTACAAGCTGTATTTTTTGTAAGCACAACGTAAGTGATCCATTGTTAAAACCACATTTTTACAAGCTGCATAGAAGAGAGGTTTAAAGCTATTTACTTTTCCATCTAGTCTGGGGAAGAAAAAGGTAATTTGTCATATTCACTTCTGCATTCATTGTGCTGTATTGAAGCCAAACAGATAGCATGATTTTTACTAGTGTATATTAGTCTTCACTCCTGCCTCCTCTCCATTTAACAATGCCAATTCTTAAATGAAGATCGTGACTCTGGAGTGGCTGTTTTTTCCAGAGTACTAAGTAAGCATGTATTAAACACTTTCTTGAATTAGGTTGAAAAAAAATGAATTAGGTTGGAAAAAACCTGAAAACACTCTCAGCCACTAATTTCAGTAAGTGTATGTTGAGTCTGACATCAGAAATGTGGTTCACTAAATAGGTACTTGGAGTGCAGAACATTTGTGAAGCATGACATGCTGAAGCTTTTCGGGGCACTGAACTCTGCTGCTGATGTTATCTGCCAGGATCAGCTCTTGAACTATGGTTATGGTAAAATCAAAATTCTAAATGCCTGAAATGGAAGAATGAGGATTATGTGACTCTTGTAGGCTGACAGCAACAATCAGGAGAAAAACAAATATGATCTCAAGTTAGCTTGAAATAAAATAGTACACGAGAAAGCTCATCTTGCCTAAGTTCTTTCCCACAGTTTTAGTACATATACACAATTTTAACTTGCTGTGATATTTGCAAGCTAAGAAAATGAAGTTTCAAAGATGAATATGATCTGATATGTTGTTTCCAAGAAGAAAATATTGGAATTGAAGCAATTTTAATGTACTGATTACTTTTTAATGTAGCTAAATATCTAATACCTAGCAACCTGCTGGTATTGGCATGCAGAGGTCTTATCCTTGTTAGATCAGTTGGAAACTTTCCCTGGTACAGGGAGTCATACAGGTGATCAGTATCCTTTTCTGTGTCAGATATGATCAACTTTTTTCACTTAATATGTTGTTGCTTGGTGGATTGGTTTGTTTCTAGGAATAATGCATTCCTTTTACAACAGCTGTACAGTCTTGCTTCTGCTTCTCTTAAATGTCACTATCATGCTGGTTTTATAGAAGGTAAGGTGAGCAAAAGGTCCTCCAAAAAAACCCAACAAACATCACACCCCCACCAAAAAAAAAACCCATAATCAAAAACCAAACACAACCCAAAAATCTTACCCTTTTGATTTTATCAGATGGGAGCATTTGCTTGATATGGCTCACATAATGGGATGGGTAATAATTTATTTGCTCACATAATGGGATGGGTAATAATTTATTTGCATTGTATATTTATTTATGTAACAAGAACACTAGAGTACTGAGGGCACTTGGGTTGCAGCCTTTTGTGGTTATCTGACTTTCATGACTCTGATTCTAGTTGGAATTGGGTGTTGTAGTGTCATTAAGGAGAGTGTTTCTGAATCTTAATATTAGATATACTAAAACCCTGGATTTCCAGACTGGTCCTTTGAATTACTCAGATTTTTTTTTTTCTTTTTTTTTTTTTTTTAATTGACATGTTTGAAGCCATGGTTGTGTTTCTTTTTAGCCTTAGCAGCTTTTTTCCATTATATATTTATTTTTTACTACCATAAAAATAACTCTTGATGGCCTTTCACTTAGTTTTTCAATTGGTAATGCTGCTGCTTCTGATCTGAGCGTAAACAAATTCAAAGCTTTGTGGACTCACTGGTAACTGACTTGAATCTACAATGTTAAATTATTAATTTAATTTCTGCATGGATCATGGAAAGTCTTGCACGAAAGTCATGTCCAACTGCAGGTTAGCATTATCAGTTTAGGGAATGTAAGGTAATTACTATACTGTTTTTGACAAAAGTCCTAAAAAGAAACATTTCTGTAAGGGATTCTGAGAATTCTAATGATTAAGATGATGGGTTATGCTTGGGCCTGAATATGTTTACTAGAAAACTGTAGTGCTGATATTCCCTTTTACCCTCCCCTTTCCCTCCCTCTCCCCCTGCCCCAATCTTTGATGCCAAGTGTCCTGGATTGTTAGTGATTAAGAGCAATGAGTAAATGCAGAGAAGGTTCACTAGTCACATTTGACTAGCTCATGCAGAAGGTTAAACTTAGAAGGTGGAACATAAAGAGGAAGAACTATAGAAGCATTCGGTAGTTGTATGTATAAACCATCTGACTATTTGTGTCTTACTTAAAAATGTGGGGTGATGCTGAACACTGTTAAGCAAAAGTTTGGGTTTTCTTTTTGTTTTGGATTTGGAAAAATTGGCTTTTCACTTCAGCCTGTATTTCACTTTCTTCTCTTTTTTATTTTTTTTTTGGCACACTGAAAAGTGTAAGGATTTTTCTGCTCAGTTTTACTTCTGTTTTTCTTCATAATTTTTTTTGAGTTAGCCATTTTTTTTTTCTACCAAAGATATTACCCTCCCTTAGTTAAATTGGAACAGAAATGTGAATTCTAGAAATAGGTGGCCAGTTTGCATATCATTTTAGCTAATGATATGCTTGGAGTGTACGTGTGCAAAATATACTTCAAGGCCTGTCCTAATCAACTTAAGAAAAATAAATTGAAATAAATATCCCCAAACTATTTGCAGCTGTTAAATTATATTAATTTAAATGAGATTAGAGCTATAATATGTGTGGCTATTTTCATATGAAGATAAGCTTAAGCAATATTCTTCCTCTGATCCTCGTTCAGAGTAACAACCAGACCAGAACCTTTCATTTGAGGATTATAACTTCCCTTTTGAATTTTCAGTCGTGTCTTTTTTTTCTTTCTGTTCAAAACCTGTATGTAATTTTTCCAAATATTCTTGTTTATATGGTATTTGCAAGTTTGGTTCTGATGCAGTGATCCATATATATATTAAGACTAGTAAGAATCATGGAACTGGAATAAATATTCCAAATAGGTAATAATGCACAAAATCGTAAGAGTAGAGGTTTTTATTCATAGCCTTGAATAGGAAGGTTTGGTTTAGATTGTGCTTGTTAATAGGTCTCAAATGTGGAAAAAAACATGAATCATTGGAGAAACTTGAGGGAAATGGCACACATGGAATAGATTTGAGATTCTACAGAAGGAGCCCCAGTTGTATTGTTCCTGTGAAGGTAAGAAAGTCATATTCTGAATTGGCCTGTAAGAGTGAAAGATCCTTGATATAGTATTGCTATATTAGTAATAGAGCTAATGATGGATTTGTGTTGTTTTGGCATTTTATCTTTTCAGCAATTTTTGGACAGAGCTGAGAGAGCTGAGTAATACACAGAACAAAAAGATGAACAGGTAGTGACTCTTATTAGCAAGCTGTTGACAACTGCTTGGGGTTTCAATGATAGTAATAAGTTATTTGACTGCATTATTTAGCAGCAGCGCTTTACCTTGCTACGAAATTCTTACTATCGGGATTTAGTGAAATGTTACATCCACTGGAATGTCGTGTAAATATGTGAAAATATCTTCAGCAGAAATGTAGTGCAGAATATAAACAGATAAATGACTGTATGTTAAAGCTTTATTCAGTCAGCTACATGTAGCAAAATATTTACTGAGTGTTTGCTAGCCATCTGAACTATATCTAAATTGATGGTCATATAAAGTTAACAAAAATTTCAGATATGGGTAAAGAAAAGGTCATTGAAATAAGGATGTTACATTCATGAGTCTGTACTGTCACCACAAGATACAAAATTGAATAGGCACATTATGTTTGACTTAAAGGCTAGTTTTACTTCTGTAATTGTAAATATTGTGTGCAAACAACCGTGGGAGTATATTGTGACATTTTATCCTGAGGAGATTAATGTAAAGAAATGTGGGCTAGCTTTGGAGTGGTTATGAATTAGCCACGTCCTGTTAGCTCACATTAATTGTATCAATTTGTAGCTCCTCTGAAGTCATCTACGGAATATCAACAGTATGCACTCAGCTTCTGCCACCCCTGAGAATTTTAAATAACTATGGCTGAAGCTCTTTAGGCCTCTTGGGGGAAAAAAAAAAAAGGCACTATGTAAGCAGACCTGTGTACCAGCTGCTTTGTTTTCCTTTTGCACACCCTTGGTCTTATACGCTTTTGGTTTCTTCTGTATTATTTGTTGATCTTTCTGAGATGAAAGCCACTGAAAATGTCAGCTGAGTGGTGCAGTTTTCATACTGGAAAAGCAAGGGTGTAAGTAGTGAATTGTGATTTCCCCTGTTGATATTTAGAAGCTTTGACTGCCAATCCTGTATTTCAGGAATTCCTTGAAATTGTTGTAATGAGAGTTGAGCTGAAATACTCAAAACTTTGTATGCTACAAAGTGACTATATGTCATAATATCTTCAATAAGAAACATGAAAGAAATAACTCTGGCTTGAGGAATTTGTTTACTCTTCTGACAAAGTCTGTAAAAATTACTCAGCTAGCTACAGCCTAGGGAACTTACCTGATTTTTCAGGCATGACCTGTGAATCTCTGCAGTTCCACAGCAACTATATTACTACCTCAGAAAACTTTAAAACTCTCTAGCTTAGACAGCAGATGGACATGATGCTACCTAAGTTTTTTCTATGGGATTTCCCCTTTGCTGTTCCTGTTAATCCTCTATGTTTAGTTAAAATTCAGAGAAAGGAGATGAGGACAGTTATCTTACTGTGGAGACAGGCTGGCTTCCCAAGAGTTTAAAGCTTATAATGACTCTAGTAAATGAGGAGAAATTAGGGAAGTTTGAGTTTCTGTCATTCATAGACCTGAAGTGCAGTGCTTTCAAACTTTGGCATTACCATTATGCCTCGAAAATCTAGACAAATGTTTTAGTTTCCATGAGACAGTGCAAGTCATCTGATAGGGAGGTATGGAAAGCTGGAGGCAATGGCGGGCATGAGATAATGGCAAGTGATGTTGAAATAGCTCCCTAGCATGTATTCCTGAATTTTACACGTACAAGCATTCATGCAGGCACTTCTCAATGAAGAAATTGGAAGAAATGTCAAGATTTGGCTCCTGGAAGTGTTTGTGTATAATATTGACATGACTCTGTTATGGTAGGATGCAGCTGTATCCCAAGGTGCTTTTGAGTTTGTATACTGCTGGTTACTAATGAATCATCAAGGATTTAATTTTTTTTGTCCCCTAAAAAATGGAGCTGGTAATCTGCTTCAATAAACTCCCCTCCTCCCAAAAATTTGCTACAGTTCTGTGGCAGCTAATTCCATGTGACATTGACCCTGATGTGGGACACATGTTTGTGTTTTTTTCTGGGTGCTCAGCTTGAGGAAGTAGTTTGGAAGTGTGTTTCCAGTTTCCCTGCCACCTGTTAAAGCTTTGTTTTTTGAAACTGTTTGCTATTTCTGAGGCTGCTGTATCTTTCTCCCTAAACTATAAGGCTGTGATAGTCCAATATTTCCACAAACTGGGTTGCTGAAAAGCCTTTTGGTGACAAATGTAAGCCAGTACTGCAGGTGTGTTTCACCATTAATGTGACCTACAAGCAGAGTCATAAGAATGTCACGAGAGAAGTGAATTGTGTGTGTTGGAGAAAAGAGTGAATATGGGTGGTTGTGGACTAAGGTATTTGGAAACTCTTGTGCAGGGAATTGGGTAGATTTAGCAGTGCTCCTTTGCCCAGTTGTCCTTGCCATAATCAGGTGTAAAGAATTCCTCTGAATGCTCACACAAATTGATTCCTTTTTTTTTTGTTTGTTTGTTTTAATCTGTTTATGAATCTTCTGTGTGCAAAGCAAGTTCCTCAGTTGCAGACCACTTCTCCACCAGAAGCACAGTAGTCTGGCGAGCCAGCAGAAGGGGTGAGAACATGGACAGCAATTGCCAGACCGTCACAGTACATTAATTTTACCTTAATTATACTCTGGCCCGTGATTAATACAGGTCATTGCTGCCTCGTCACGTTGTAGATCATGCTGAAAATTGTACAATGACAAGTACAATTCCTCTGAGTCATTTTGATTCCATGGCTTAAATAATCATTGTTTAAACACAGTAAGGAAACTGTTTATTTTGAAAATGTTTCCAAGAAGTCCTAATCCCCTTTTGGGGTAAATGGAAGAATTTCTGCAATGAGATTACTCTTAACTATAGAAAGCAGTCAGGTTGAATACTGAAAAGGAAACAGAAAAGGTAGTTGTTCTGCTTTCTCAGCAAGTAAAGTGAAAGAATTTCTTTGGATTGGGTAGATTTGCTCTTTAGCACAAGGGCTGAGTGGGACATCTTTGCAGGTCAAGATATGAGTTGCTCAGGCAAAAAAAAGTGTTCTCAGGAGAAGACTTTGGACCAGGAATGCTTAGAAGCAGTCCAACTCAATGCCTGTACATGGATAAAATGCATCACTGGGTAAGGAGGGGGAATCATTAGCTTAGGATGGGTCATTCATTTGCCATATAAGGTAGCATCATGTTCTTCGTTCTAAGAAGTTTTGAATATTTCTCCTTTTCCTGGAGACTTCCTCAAACATACAACTTTTCTGGTTTGCACTGCTTGTAGATCATGGTTATACTTTTGTAACCAGCTAGCACATGCCTGAGCAAGAACTGGCAGACTTGCTGTCACATTCCTCTTTGTTTCTTAACAAGCATCCCTCTTTCTGTCTTAACTGTAAGTCGGATGTCTTCTTTCTCCATGAATTTCATATCACATGGTTTAGCTTCAACAGAAGGGTCCAGTCCTGTGTCTCAAGAAGCTAAGAGGTGCATGTGAGTGACTTGGGGCATGGCTGTCCTGTAGCTGCATCCCCTGCGATCGCTGCACTGACCACTGAGCAGCCTTCCCAGAGCCGTGCTTTGTCCTGGGCTTTTCAAGCAACCACTGCTTTGCCCAAAAGCTATAAAATGCAGAAATTCTGGAGCCTACCTCAGGAGTAGCTGGGCTGTCTGTGGAGCAAGGGCAGGAGAACAGCTGCGGCTGACAGACTCTGTGTGTGCCTTGTTCCTGTTCATCATTCAAAGCCTTTGGAGAAAAGCCCTGGCAAGCAGAACAGTAAAGTCTCCAACTTAACTGTGTCCTTGGGAAGTCAGAAATGTATGCTTGAACCCATGGGTTCAATTCTTTGCTGCCTCTGAGGATGCTGTTTGGCCTGAGTGATAATTGCAAACTGTGTGTATGGGCTTTTCTTGCAACCATAAGTCTGTATTTAGGTGCTTTTTCCGTGCTGGTTGAGTGTAACATATTTGCCTGACAGAAGATGATTCACTTTGGTTTCTGTTTCATCATTAAAAAACCTTGAAAAATTTTGTCATTAAAAAACACTTGAACAATAGAAATTTGGGTTGAAACCAATCAATTGCAAATTGAGTCTGTTTGCTTTACTGTTTCATTTAAAAGACAAAAGATTTTATACTTCTGAGTTTCTTGTGTGTTTATATTAAAAAAAAACACATGGAAGGATTAAAAGTTGAGTCACTTCAAGACAAAGGAAAGTGAATTTTTTTTTTTTTTTTGCAAAATTCACAGCAAAACATATTTTAAAAACCCAAACCAATGATGCAAACCCCTTCATGTGTAGTTGTGGTGGAGGTTATCCTCTTGAGAGTTTACTGGCACTTTCTTTCAGGAGTAATGACTAAATACATAAGTGTATGTGTATGTAAGCACAGTTCTGTAACCTCTACTACTTGTTCATATTGAGGGAGTCTGGCAGGACCTTCCATAAATGATAACTGCTCTTCAGTTTTAATTACGTGAACACAGATGTAATATGTCTTTAGAAGCTCAAAATTCGCTTCTTGTCATCATGCACAGTTATGTGAGAGGTTTTTTTGCTCATAGTACCAGATGATAGTTTGCAGTGATGAGCGAGTGGGAGTAGGAAGAAAAGAGCTCTTTTCACTGAGTCCTGTATAATTGCATTTAAAGTGATGAATGAGTCAAGGCTAAATTGTCTGGGCATATATATGCATACTTAAAAGTTCGTATAGGTAAAGTAATTTAATTTCTTAGGTAATTTTCTTTTTCTTTTTATATAAATGTTTGCAAGAACATAAAACTTGCATTCAATAAATAATAACTTTCTATCACAAGGCAAAAAATTAAATCAGAAAGCTCATCCTGCTATCCTTAATTCCATATAAAAAGTGCTTGCCTAATTTGGCCCCAGAAGCTGTTCCACTCTCTCATGTACATAAATTCTTCATTGCCTTGATATCTCAGAGAATTTTGTTCTTGTGTGGAAGTAAACCAAAATGTTCCGTCTGCTATTTTAAGCAACAAGTGGAAACTTTCATGGGTGAAACAAAGAACTGAAATATAAACTTAAACAGCTTTCAAGTTTAAGTTCAATTTTGGGGTTATAAGCTGTTTTTGTAAGATTTCACTGTAGCTTCATTGCTTCTTACAGATGCATGATTTTGCATGACTGCAAAACACTGTTAGCATTTCCCTGAGGTAACAGGAGGGAGAGAAGACTTGTCTGAGAATACTGAGGAGGTGGAAACATTCCCTCATCCATTTGAAGTCTCTCTTGGCTTCTGTAATGGGAATCAACCAATGAAGAAAGCATTTGACTAAAACCTATGACTGCCTGCTGTGTTTTTCCTCATCTTCACCTGATTTTTGGTCTCCTGTAGATGCTTTGTGCACTGACTCTAGAAAAACTCAGGTCTTGCCAAAACCTCTCTTTAGGTGCTATAAACATACTGTTTTGTTTATATCCCCAGATTTTTGCAGGATCTTGTCTTGTATTACCCCCTGTCAAAATACAAGTTATAACTACTGATGTGCCTCTTCTGAACTCCTGTTTTTGATTTGCATTTAGCTGAAGGCGTCTGCAGTTGCATGTCATGTTTAGTATGCTACTCTGCAATAGAGATAACAGCCAAATAGAGGTACTAATCTGTGGGTATGAGAGTCATAAAATAATCATACGAAGCTCATAATGATTCCAATTTGTCACTTTGGATACTGAAAAGCCTTTTCTGGTGTGCCAGTGTAGATCTGTAAGAAATAAGTATCATTTCACTCAGTAAGAAATGAGTGTCATTTTGATCATCAGATGCTTAATTGAGATGAATGAAGCTGGAATTGATACAAATGTTGTGCCCAGTCCTTTCCTGGAAACATGCTTGTGGGAAATGTGCACTGAATTCTTCCTCCATAAGAGCCAAAAGAAATTAATTAATTCACTATAGAAAGAAGATCAAATTAAATTTAGTATGTTGGACTTAAATATTTTTCTTGATATTCATTTAAAAAACCTTATGAGGAAAAGCTAGTAGCTGTTACTGTGCAGGTATATAAGCATTGTTAATGCAGTTTCAACTGCTCACAACTTTCAGGTTTGCAGCATTTATGTAAAACATGAAATAGAATATTGTGTTTTCAGTCTGTTTGTTGTGTTTTTGTGTTTAGCATAATTTTAGTCAGTCTGAGAGAAATGCTTATCTGTTCTAAAATCATCTTTTTACTTTGCTTGTTTGAACTCTGAAGGCAGGATGGACTGCAAGGCAAGAATACCCAAAGTTCAGTTCATTTTGAACCGAGGGCTGTAGTACCAGTACTAGGGCAGCCTGAATAAAAGCATTCAATTTTTTGAAGACACTTCCACTATAACATGGCTTGAATTTTCTGTCATGGACCTTTTCTCTTTAATTGTCCTGTTTCATTGAATTCTTTTTACATAATTTCCATTTGGAAAGGTGAAAACCTGCACCAGATGAGCTAAAGATTTATTGGCTTAAGTTCTTTTGTCTTGCATGGCTGGTTTAAACAATGTATGTTTTTATTTTTCTTATTAGCAGAATCCATTTTGAGTTGGAGCAAATAGGAAATAATATGTAATCGGAGCAATATACTTATTCTGCAGAAGGTGTATCAACAAATACTGTCAAATGTTATGTTTTAATAATCCATTGCAATAAGGTTTTTCTATGAACTATGGCATAGGTATGGAACCATAGTATTATTTCATTCTGGTTCCCAACGTGGACTAAATTATAGTATAATCATAATTATGCTAGTCTAGTAATACCCATGTGTGTTGAGGAGATGAAATGGTAGCATGCAGGGGGAATGCTGTTGTTGTGGCTATGGTTGAAGCACAAAGTTTTCTGGTACAGCTGAACCTTTAAAATCTACAAGGATGATCTCACTTTCTCCTGAAACATAGCAGTCGCTGAGGCTGCACACAGGATATGTAAAAATCTCACATTTGCCAGTTTAGGATAGGTGAAGATACATTTAAACTGCAGGTATGATTCAGTTTTCTAAATTGAAATGGTGTTGTTAGCTCAAGCATAAGGTTTATCTCTATGAAGGTCATCAGGTATCTGGTTACAAATGAACAAAGAATTGGTTTTTGAAAGTATAACTTAAAAGTTCCCATCTCTGTAATGGTTCTGACTAGCAGGCTTGTGGGTTTTTGTTGCGGCACTGACAGCCATGAATAACAATTTCCCTAAAGAGAACATTCCATGTACACTGCTCTTTTCTCTTCCCCTGAAACACTTCCTAATGCAAAATTTGGGGGTTTTTGTTGCCCTACCAAAGCTTTTGTCTATGACATGAGAATTTGTCACACCTTTTTGCATGCTGTGAAGTACCTAGCTTATTTATTTTGTATGATGATTTGCATAATCATGCTTCATCAATATATGAATTTGTTATACATTGTGAAATGCTATGAAACCATTGAAGCTTTCATATATCTCTTTAAAAAATGCTAGTTTTAAACCATAATTCACAGGTGCGATATTGTAAACTCAATGACACACTTCTGTCCAATTTATGTGTGCTGTTCTCCTTAGGACTAGATGAAACTGTCTTCACATAGGTGGTATTGTTTGTTAATACACATTAGAAAAGAGCTAGAGATTTTTCTTCAGCATTTCCCTACTCATATACATCTCTCTTGTTTTGTTAGAGTATATTGATATTGATAGTTGCTTTTCTAGAAAATATTTTTACTTGACCTGAGTACTACTGTTTTTCCTCCTTGGCTATGGGAGACTCTTCTTGTTAATTCTACTGAAAGCATAAGTAAAGGTTACATCATATGTTATATATCAGTCTTTACATGTATGCACATCTGTCTTAAACAGTGAGTGTGCCTTGCTCTTAATTTCCAGTGTTTTTTCTTGAAAAATTGATTAGTTTCAAATTGTGAATTTCCTTTAAAATATATACCCAGAATAAGGAAGAAGAACATAATTTTGTACAAATAAAATACCGTAAATTGGGAATACAGGGCTTTTTTTTTAGTTTCTATTAGAAAAATAAATCAGGGGTTTTTTTGTTTGTTGGGTTTTAAAAAAAATTTATGACTTTATTTTATTGGATTAGTTTCCTGTGAAATAATAAACATGCTGCTTTCAGATATTCATGGGAAAACTTGAAAAATACTGATTGGAATCTAAGCCTTCAATTAAGACTATGGCCAACATCTAGGACTACCTTCAAAGGTGGTTGTATGGGTTTGTTTAAAACTATGTTGAAATTTAGTGTTCATAGAAATAATTTTAAGGTGGTACTTTCAATTTATGGATGATCTTTAAAAGACACATTTAGGAGATATTTCATTTGTTGCTTAGCAGGCAAAGGAGGTATTTTCAGGTTTTGCTTGGTTTTTTAGGGCCTCCAATTGTGTTTATGGTATAATATAAATTTAATCAACTTTCTTGGTCTGAAATACCTCTTGGAATAAATGAAATTTACAACTTATTCTGAAATTTTGTAGAGGAAGGAATAGGCATGTTTAATCAGGAAACATGAAAATAAATGAGATCAGTTTAATTGAGACTGACATTTTAATTCTGTCTGAGTAACTGTGGTATATTATGAGAGTGGCTGCACTGTGTCATATAGTGTGGCTTTTATCTGTATAAAGCATGGCAGTTGTTAACTTGTGTGGTGTCCTGGCTTGTTCAGAAATTAAAGCTGACCCAAAGTAAAATGTTTCTGCCATTTTCTAAAAACTGCTCCTTTTGCAAAAGTTACTTCTTTTGTATTTGGCTTTTAAATTTATCTTGGAAGTTAATTGAGCTATGAGCAATTCAATTAATCCCCACTGTGCTTATGTAGTTCACCTAAGACACACTACCACAAGGTTTGCCAGTCGAGGGGCAAACACCTTTCAGCTGTGGGAGGATGCTGACCCCCCCCCCCCCATTCCCTCCCTCTTCCAGTGATTTTCAGTTTTACTGTTCCTTTGAATAATTTGCTTTGAATAATTATACTTTATTCCAGTGTTTTTAGTCTCTAGTGAGAGTGGGACTACGCAACAGAAGAAATGAGCACCTGAAGTACTGCTCAGAATTCAGGAATCTCTGTCTAAAGTCTTGTAAAGTAATAGAGTAAAACTTGTTGCTCTAATATTTCTGCCACAATACAGGGAAAAGTGAAACAGCATGTGGAAAGCTGTATACCCACTGGCACTAAGTAGTTTGGGAAAAGGAGGGATAAAAAATCCAGTGTTGCCTGCAGTGAACGAATTTGAACTGGAAAATAAATAGAAGCACTAGGAAGCTTTCTGACTGTTGCCCTTTCTCTGTGAATTGGAGAGAATTCCTTCCCTTGACTCCTTCAGACATACTAATGCTTTAGGTGGCCCAGGCTCCTTGGAGATTCCTGACTGCCCTGGTAAAGGCTTAAAAAGAGCTGGCTGGGACTGGTGCTGGGAAGTCAGCCCAGGCTGTGCAGCCAAGAAAGGAAGGAAGGTCACCCAAAGAGAAAATGCGAGGAGTCTGAGGACCTGATCACCTGCTGGAGGAAGAAGATGTAAGATCAGTCTTCTGTAACTGCCCACAATGTCGGAAGGCATTCCTTTGATGGCAGGTACCTGATGTGTATGGACTGGAAGGCAGCAGAAGCAGCACAGCTTTTGTAATCTGTTGGTGCTTGCTGGGAGGTGGCAGAAGAGCTTCTGTTCCTTTCTTCCAGGAGAGGTTATACGTTATTTCTGGTGAGTCCTAAGATAAAATGAGTAAGCAGTCCCAGAAGCAAAGAATGGAAGCTGGGAATGCATTCATCACTTTATTGCACTAACTACATTACCAAAAAAGCATATGCTAAATGGATTAGAGAGAGATTAAGAGAAGGATGCCATCTCAAAAGTGGCTCTTCAAAAAGAAGCCTCTCTTTTCTTCAGAGCTTAAAATAATTTTTGTTAATTATCTAGCAACAAAGATGAAATCGTTGACAATTATTCTGTCTACACATTTTATCAAAACAGTAAGCAACTATGATGGTGAAATCAAAGGAGTTTCACAGCTGAGGCAGCCAATTTTTAGAATTGTGGGTCGGACCGCAGTTGTAGGACTGGGAACCACAGTCTGAAGCACTTGGACTTTGAAAGGGTCCTTGTCCTCTAGGTGGTGCTGTAGAAAAAAAAAGATTGTGATATTTGTATATTCATTGTATATATGTATGAGAATATAGATCTATATAAGAATATATGTATACGTCTGTGTGTATGTAAAAAACCTGGTTCAGAACAGTGAGACTGACCCTAAACATTTTCAGTATTTGTATTGAAAACAAGTGTTAAGGAATGAGGAGAAAAGCATTGAGCAGAGCAGCTGTTCAAGAAGTTAGGATAAATGTCTCTGGGAAAAAAAACCAAACAAAACAAACAACAAAGCAAAACTTCAGGGCTCAGTTTGCTAACCAAATCAAAAATTGGAAGTTAATGCAATAATGGCACAGAGGAAGTCTGAAAACAAAAAGCCAAATATTAAAATATCCTCCTCTCTAATGCTATGATCAGATGCAAGATGACTGAGAGCAAGGTCCTGATTTTGGCATCACATAGACAAGTTACCAGAATCAGTGGAGGTTCTCCAGCCCCCAGCACTCCTTCGTCACACCTCTCTTCTGTGCTGACAAGGCTTGTCTAGCCAGCTAGTGCTAGCAGACCTAAATACAACAGATTAAAGTGACTGAAGTGAGATTTGCAGCATAGAGGAGATGAGAAAAAAAAAAATCTTTGTGTTTAGATATAGTATCTTCTGACCTTAAACTTGGTTAAATGCTGATATACCTCAGAGGACTGTTCTTGATGTTGTATAGTTCAATTGACTGTTGGCTGCTGTTTAACAGTAGAAGGGGTAGTGGTTTTAGACCAGAATAGGTTAGATTCAGACTACATTTAAGGGGGATTTTTTTATACTGAGGGTGGTGAAACACTGGAATGGGTTTCCTAGAGAGGTGGTAGATGCCACATCCCTGGAAATACTCAAGGTCAGGTCAGATGGGCTCTGAGCAACCTGGTATTCAATCTAGCAGAAAATGTACCTGTTCATTGCAAGGGGCTGGAATATATGACCTTTAAAGCCCAATATATGACCCTTCCAGCCCAAATTATTGTATGATTAATTTGTCTATACAGGAATTGTATGATTGCCTTGCTAATATGGTGGTTTTGGTTAAGATATATGGTTATCATATATATATGATTTATATTAAGTTCAGTTGCATTGCATTGATTAGCATCACTTTTGGACACATTCTTTTAGTGCCTCCAATGTCTCTGTCTGATCACAGACCACTTACTTTCTGGTTATGTCCTCATGACACATGATTTACTTAATCTTCTGGAACAGCTGCTATTATTACCTCAAAATAAAATGGGAAGAAAAGAGACACTCTTCTAGAAAACTTTTATTCAGCTTAAGTCTGATTCTTTCTTTTGCCCTGGGTTTTATATCTTGAAAATGATACAAAAGTATCCTCCTCTCTGAGCATTTTTCTACCAAGGTTTTCATAAAGAGTAAAAATTGGCATTTTTTTGACTTTGCATAGTCTCTGTATTGAGATGTTTCTAAAAAGTGATACTATGGGCATTTAATATTTTTAAGTCTTTGAGTACTGTTAATTAAAGGGAACTGCTTAGTATTCTAAAATAATACATTCTTCTGGAAATAAAGCTCTGAGAGTTTACTTAGCAGTGGATTTTGGTTTGGTGTTGAGGCTCTAATTGAGCTATTTGAACAGAAATCTGAAAAACTCTAAAGTGTGGAAACTTTTTTGTTTTTAATAAAATTCAAAAATCATATAATGCATCATCCCAAATCTGTGTCTCTCCTTGCTCCTGCTTTAACAAATTGTGTAGTGGAAATAGCCCTCCATGACATTTAATTTTTCATCTAATGGTATAAAGAAGGAAGAACTAATGAAGATCCTAGTCTTAACTTCTATTGCCATTGCCTCAGAAGAATTGAAGAAAATGACACATTAGTCTTGCTGTGCTAGTTGTTTGGAGGAAACAATAGGGGAATAATTCTTTGACTTTGCTGAAATAACCAGAAGATGTTTAAATTATAGTTTTCTTCCACGAAACAATGGTTAATTTGTGTGTTAATAATTTCTATTCACTTAAAGAAGATTCAGTCAAAAAATTCCCCTGTGCTTAAAGACCAGAAAAATATTTCAAAAGTTTAATGAGAATTACTTACAAATTCTGATTTTTCAGTTGCTTCTGATACTACATCAGCAGTAAACTACTTACCAAAAGAATCACTAATGTTAGTTATTAGTGGGAGTTGTTTTGGGGGTTTTTGGTTGCTTTTCTTGGTTAAAACTTCCCAAACCACTACTGCTGCTTTTTATCATAACAAACGTAGAAAGGAAGAGCAGAGTGGAGAGAAATCTGTTTTGGTCTGTACCCAAAAATGAGGCTTTTTTCCCCCTCTGCACCAAATGCTGCCAAGGACTCTTTGTTCAACCCTGAGAAGAGGGGAATGGCCACTTCCTTACAATTTGTCTGATGAAAGAAATTGAGTTCCTGAAGAAGAAAACCTGTTTACTTTCATCAGTTCCCATTCAGTATCTCTGAATAGATGGGTGGCCCCTGAGCAATCAAAAATGTCAGAATGCGGCTACCTGTCAGCTTTGTCTCCATTGTATCATTCAAGTTGTTTTTTTTTTTAAATAAGGAATGCAAAATTAGTTCAGGTAATGTTAATTCAACATCTGTTTTGGATATGTTAGTACACTAGAAATCCTATTACAGTAAAGGAAAGAATATTCAGGCTGTTAACTTTCAGCATTGATCATGCAGTAGTATTATTAGTACTCTTCTTTTTATACCCTCACCTTGTGGAAGGAAGGAAGAGAAGGGGAATGTAATGCCAGTGTGCTAGTGTGTACCTTACAGTTGTTCAATCACTTTGCTATTAATTTCTGGGGGAGTTTTGCTTTTAGTCCAGTAAATGGTGTTTTGTATTTATTGAAAGCAGTCCTCCATAGGATTGTGAAATTTGTATTTTTTTTCTTCTACCTTGCATGCAGTGTGCCTTTCCTGAGGCCAGCACACATGTGAACAAAGGACCTATTTTTACATTATTTTTTGTTCAACGGTTAAATCATTATCTGTTGATCCCTTTCTTAAGTCTTTTATGCACTTTTTATGTGGATGTCTGATTGTCCTCACCATGAATTTCTTTAAGTTCTTTTTGTGTGGTGAAATGCAGAGAGAAATCACAGTATTATCATGTTTTTGTGTGGTAGTAAGGCAAAACATCAAAATCTCAGAATTGTCTCTCAAGTATGCTTTGTTGTTCCAAGGAAAAACAGCTCTCAAACGAAAAGTTTGCACTTGACTTCTGTGAAGGTGCTTTTAATGGCTGGATACCCCCAACCTCCCAAACATTTATTTCTTCAACGAAATTCTTAGTCAAGTACAGATAACTGGGCTCTGTCTCAGTAAATCTTCTAAGTATTTGTGGCTTCAAAATCTTTAGGTCTGTGGTGCAGCTTTTAGCAACCCTTTTTTCCCTCTGTTTTGTTGCACTCCTACTGTTGACTGTCAGTAACTTCTTTCTTATTTATTCTTTAGACAGTTAAAAAAAATCACAAAAAAATTAAGGAACAAAATATTTTTGGCCTGATTGTTACACTAAGTGTCACGTATCTATGTTGGTATACTGTTGTTTAAAAAGGAAAAAAGGGGCCACTCACTCCTTAGGATAAAAGCTTTTAGAAAATGGAAGGTGGGATGGGTTGGGAGCCAGGAGACTTGGTGCTCTTGTCTCTCCTCTGTGAACTGAGGTTGGTTGTTCTGGGCAGCTCACAGTCCCTGTTGACCAAAACCTCTGGTCTCATTTTTAATGTTGATGTAACAAGCATTTTGTGTATATTTAACTGATGCTATACTCAATCATTTAAGTAAGTGTTTGAAACAGGCATCAAATCTCAGCTGTTTAGCAC
Organism: Origma solitaria; assembly: GCA_013397895.1. Taxonomy (NCBI): domain Eukaryota; kingdom Metazoa; phylum Chordata; class Aves; order Passeriformes; family Acanthizidae; genus Origma; species Origma solitaria. Next base: position 37,757 of record VZRL01003992.1, on the reverse strand, counting down.
GCTTTAATCTCCTAAAGCTTCTGGCATGAATGTGCTAAATGCACATTCAATGATATCTGGCTTCCTTAGTGGGGCAGAGTTTTGCTTCAGAGATGAGTAACTCAGGAACTCCAACGTTGGGTCTGCCATTGTCCTGTGGCCATACAGTGTCACAAGCAGTGGCACAGAAAAATGAGGGGCAGGAAGGATGTCAAGGAAAACAACAAATCCTAGGCTAGCAATTAGCTATGAACATCTTCAGGAGTCCATAGTGCAGCCAGCTGTGTGTTCCACTCCTTTTTTAGCTTTTCCATTACCATGGGAGGCAGAGAGAGATCTGAAAGGTCATGTGTTCCTATCTGCCTGATCAACTCCGTGAACAGGATAGTGAGGAAGGGGCATTTATTGTGAAAGCTGTAATAGCGTGAGCAGTACTCCTGCCCCTGTGCATCGCGCATTTTGTTATTCGAACTTTTTAAGCATGTCTACCTGCTCCTCTTCGTGCTACTTGCTGTGTTAAAGATTTCACGGGAATAGTAATGTACTGAAAAAATGGAGGGCTTTATTCAGGAAAGAGATTAGTAATGGAGTGTAGTAAAATAAAAGTAATCATTTTAATCTTTATTTTTACTTCTTGATCCCTTAGTGCTTTCTGCCATATCTGCTGTGTAAAGAAAAATTGAATTACTGAAAGGGAAGATGTGCTGGAAGGTTGTGCTTATTTGTGTTTTGTTAAGCAAATAACTGTTTGCTAACGTGTGATTAGGAAAAGAAAAATCAGATGTCAGTTAATTACAGAAATATGAGCAATGTAGCACTCAAAATATTTATGCTATTAGCTTCATATAAAAGCTCAAAGATCTGCTCAATTTTATTAGTTGATTCAAAAATGGATTGCAAAGAATGTAGTGATACCTGAACTTGATTGTGTCTGAGAACCATTCTGTAAAAAGAAAATAGAAGTTTCCATTTTGGGGGAAAAATACAGTAAGAATATTTCAGATTTTTGACAACAGTAATAAATTCTGACATAATGGCATTATTTAAGTTTCAATGCAAAACATGCATAGCATCTAACCTAAAGAAACAAACTGAAGAAAGGCAAGTGAAAAAGTTTTCAGAGGAATCTCCAAAATGGAATCGGTTTGCCTGAAAGGAGCAGTGTGAAGCATGGGGCAGAGAGGCCTGCTACTGGCATAAGCGTTATTTTCACTTTGGACAGGGAGACTGGATTTGTAAAATGGTTATGCTTCTCACAAAACTGAGCAGAAAGAACATAATGTACCTAAAAAAAGAAACTTAAGTACACATGTCCTGGAAAATGATTTGTTTAATAAACTACTACATCCCCTAGTTGGAATAATTTCCTTGAACATGATGGAACATGGGTGTTGCTTATATACTTGACACTGAAACATGGTTTTTTTTGATAGTCAAAGTTGAAGCAGCTGAACAAAAGAAGTATTTTCATTCGAGCATAAGTTAGGTGCTCTAGTAACTCAATTGAAATCAGTATCCTTGGAAGCTGAAAGCAGTTTAAGCGTAATGCTGGAGAGCAGATCGGAAGCCTCCTTAGTCCTTCCTGTGTTTCCTGATGACATTTGATTGTGTAAGTAGAGATGTTTTATATAAAAGTAAATTTAAAGTCAAACAGAACAAAAGTGAATGTACACAAGGACGTTGCACCACAGAGAAAAATAAAACAGTAAATATACCACGACTGAAAACTGCATCAGTTACACCTTCATAGCTAAAAATGAGATGCACATAATAGTGAAGAGGATAATTTCAAAAGCTAGAAGCCTTTAGAAGGGACAGGGGGATGAAAGGGCAGCCAAGCAGAAAAAGTATTAAATAACTTCATCTTTACTGTAGAGGTAAATGTGAATGCTTTAGCAGGGGTGCTCTGATCAGGAAGAGTTCCACATAAGGTCACTGGGTTTTTTTGTGTTTTTGTTTTGTTTTTTTTTCTGGGACCTGAGGTTTTCTAAAGCTGGTCTCTACTGTGCTGTGTGGTGAGGCTGTTTGGAGGCTGGGTTGCCTGCAGAGCACGCGGAGCCTTTCCCTCCTGCCTTCGGTTCATGGTCTTGTGCATGTTGGTTTGACAGCAGCGCTGCAGTCTCATCCCAGGGGGTCCATAGTGGTGTTCATCTGTGGCAGCACTGAGTAAAAGTACCATCTGAGACTTGGGTTTGTAAGTCACCAAGCTATGGATGCAATAGTGATCCTAAACAATGTACATTTATGCTCTGTGGTAAAGGCTGATGTACAACTCCAATGGTGTGAATTGCAGAAGTGCCAGTTCTGTAAAACTGAGAATACTTCTTCAGTTATGGGAGAGCTGGAAGCTTTGCCATGTTGTTAGACTGTCACAAATGAAGTTAAATTCATTAAAATATCCAGATGACCTAAACGTTTATTATTTTCTTATTGATGATAGATTAGAATTCTTAATATTGATCTTATTTTAGCCTTGTTAAAGGAAAGGGAAATAAAATGTTTTGAGTTACTCAGTTTGTACATGGTAACTATTGGGGTTTTTGTGAAGGTTTCTAGCTTTTTAATGTATGTGCATGTTCTTGCCACACAAAATCAAGGAGTTGCTTAAGAGAAAGACTGCAGAGTGTATAAAAACCCTCTGTTTTTTGTGTTTAAAACATGACTTTTATTTAATATTGCTTTTAAAACTACTTTGAAGGATACGGATTAATTCACTAGTGTTGGTGATTACATCTCCCTAAACCTTTCAAGCCAGTCATACTTCCTGGCTAGAGTGAGGAACTTCATTTTCTTCTTGGTCTTCTGGTCTGATTGAGCAGATGACAGAATAGCAATGTTGCTTAAACACATAATTTGGTGTTTATAAAGTAGGTCTTGCTAGACTTTTTTTGTAGGACCCAAACATTTGGCCTAAATACTTTGCCTTAAGGGATTACTGTAGCTCATCTGAGCTGCATTTTGACTTGGATTTGCAAGGAACTGAAATCGTGAATGTGGTTGATGATTGTGCGTTACCTGACGTGCAGCACCTGCGTAAGTCACGAGAAGTCAAATTTATGTCAGAGGTCTTATGAATCGCTATCCAAACACATCTGACTGCAAATATTTTTTTTTCAACTCTGGCACACACTGCCCTGGAGAGCATGTTGATCCCCTGAATCACTGATCTTGAATAATTAGAAAATAAAGCCTTGTGTACTTGATTCAAATATTTGGAATGGCTTCTATCTCTAAAGAAACTCTTGTTTAAGATTAAATTTTTTTAGTGTTTAAGATTAAATTTTTTTAGTATTTAAAATTTATTTTTGTATAGCTTAAGATGTTTCTTTTAAGAAAAATGTTGTCTTTAACTACATACAGAGGGGTGTATACAGGTAATTCCACAAATGTAATTCAAATCAGCTCCAATTAATGTTTTCAGTGAAAAGAATTTGAATATCTTTCATTGGCAGGTCTGATGTGTTTATAGCATGCAGGCAGCAGATTGGTTGTTGGGAATAGATGGGTTGTTCCTTGTGTTGTAAGTGATGTTTGCAGCTTTTTGTATCCTTCAAATTCTGAAGCTAAAATTAAAAACAAACAGAAAAAACCCCAAACCTAAAACCATTCCATTCTTCCATGGAAGCAGCAGCTGTTGAAATTTTGAGAGGAAGACTTCTGTGGTCAGGAGTAGGCAAGCATTTGGTGGAACTCTGGAGAGTTTGCCTAAGGGAGAAGGGGAGCCTTGGTGTGCACCCTTGTCTGAGGCACCCTGATGGATTGTCAAGCAACTCCTCTGCTCAGGGAGCAGGAGGGGCATTGGGTGGGGAATCACCTTACCTCCTCTCTTCTCTCATGGCCCCTCCTTTTTCTTGTTAATTAGAAGAAACGTTGTAAATGTTTTTAAGGTAGAGGAGGGCTCAGATTGGTGGGCAGTTTGAAGATCTGTGAGGAGTTGAGTCAGATGTTGCTTTGATATTGTTGGACCACTACTTCCTCTATGAAATCAGAGGTTGAGCATTTAAAGATGTTTTCTTGTGAAAGCCTAAATCCCATAGGGGCTTAGGGACTGGGCAGGATATTTGCAGGCTGCCGCTTTCTGCATAGATACCTGAATTTCTAACCTAACTGTCCTATAGGGCACAGAATAAAAATCTTTCCTAAATGACAGGAAAAAAGATTGTTTTAATCATTTTACTTAAACCAGGTATCCCCTGTAGATGAACTCTAATGCAAACCAATATATTATGACATTTTAAAGTGTGCTTCAGGGTGCAATAATCAGGCTTATTTCAGTAAAAAAATATAATGGTTGAGGAAGTCTGAGGTAATAACTCTGTATAACTCTGTAGAAGTCCTTGCTAAGGACTTCTTAGGCCTGCAGTGTCTGTCCTTCTTAACACCCAGTTCCATCTGTAACTGTAGATAAAATTAACTGAAGGGGAAAAAAAATCAGTAAAATTTACTATGGTAGTTGTTTTTCATACATATTCAATGAAAAGAAAAACTAAAGCTTGATAAAGGGAACCCCCCTCCCCCATATTTAATGAGAATTCAGATTACATAGTCTTTTAAGAACGTAAAATAAACACAAAACAAAACAAGTAAGTCTCTAACCTGAGGAATAAGGGTTAATTACCATGATATTTGCTATATGCATCAGTGTGTTTAAATTTAATGAATAATTGCTTGGGTATTAAAAAAAAATTTAAAACCTATTAAGAATAGTTTTGATTAAATACAAAGATACATACTGACTTTACAAGAGTCATAGGAAGGTGTGGCAGCATGTAATTGCAGATTCTGTTGTTAACACTGAAACTATGAATTGAGTTTTCCATAAACGATATATTCAGATCACAAAGAACTTTTTTAAAATGTCAATTTTGAAAAGAATAAAGTGTTTTAAAGCACAGTTGAAAGTTTTGGACGTAAAATTTCCGAAGTATGTAGTGCATATCAGAAGTTTAAAAATAAAATTATTGAAAGTAAATGCCATTTTCTGGGGCACTTTAAAATGTTTTTTTTTTTGCTTGCTCTTTTCTTTTTTTATTTTTTTTTTTATTATTCCAAATCAGCCCACGCACGTTTCAAAAACTGTCAAAAGAAATCTTTTGATATTTAATGCCAGCACAGTGGATATGACTTGTGTGTAGCATTTTAATTTCAATAAAGCAGCATTCTCTGGTGGATAATTGTTTGGTTGTAGATTTTTCCCAACTAGCTCTAGTATACAGTGGCTTATTTATGCACTTTTTATTTGTGTACATGTCATTTGGGATGGCTTATTTCTATTTCATCTTTGGAGCTTTATAAAGATTAAGCTTTATAGAGCACTTTTCTGGAGATCTTATCCCCATTACACAGGAAGGTAAGCAAATCCAGAGGAAGGTTAATTGAATTGCCCTGCTGCAGTATGTGAGTATTGGAGCTGGAACTACAATTTGGGAATGATTATTCCCAAGTCAGTACCTTAATCTAATATAGCACAGGAGTCTTTCCTCTGGTATTGAAACATAGAAGAAAAGAAGGGGAGAAAACACAAAGTTAATAATAAAATCTTAAAATTAATTTGTCAAGTATGACTTTGCATCATCCTGTTAAGACTGTGTTTTCCTGTCTTTCCTGTCATTCCTGCTTCTAGTAACACCATCTTTCCTTCATGCTATAGCAGGTAAGATAAGTGGGACCAACTGTGGCCAATAGGAACCTTGTGGTTCATTTTATGGACCAGAGTTTTAGGTGCTCTTACATCATGGTTATATTTTCTTATGTATTTGAATAAGTGACACGGCACAATTTTTTAAGGGACTTTAAAAGCTCAGGCTGGCAATGAAGACCACTTTAAAACCATCTGTATAATTAATGAACGAGATTGCCTTGTATTCAAAGCAATGGCTTTGTGGGATTGACTGTTTAAACAAAGTATGTATGGTCATTTTCCTGATAAAAGTAAATCCTCAGCACTCTGAAAAGCTGTGCAAGTGATCTGTGACAGGTATCAGTGGTTGCCTTCTACCAAACTAGTCTAAGTATTTGTTACAGCTTTAACTCCTGTTTGGTGTTCTTGTTTCACTGAAATGCAAATTGACAGGTGAGATCTGGTCACAAAGTGTGTTGCATTGATTCTCTGATTTTGGAAGAATTATTTACTTGCAGCCCTTATTTTTTGTGTTTGTATGAATCACTTGGTTTGGTGATCTTGTTGGACTTGTTTATGGAAATTGAGGTGAGCAGTGCTGAAATGGGGCTCATTTAATGCCGAACCCCTGGCAGGGAGCAGAGGGGAGCCCAGCAGGGAGGGTGGCTTTGATCCTTCCCTGAAAGGAATCGTCATGGGTGTACAATAATAGCAGCACCAGCCACAGGTGCTGTGCTGTCTTTCACAGAGCCTGTTTGAGGCAGCCTTTGGGCTTTCAGGGAGGGAGGGCACAGCTTGTTAGTGGTTGAGAAAAGGATGTGCTCAATATTCTGCTTTCTCCCTGTGTTCTTGGAGTGCTGATGAGAAGCAAGGATGTGGATATATCACAGCCTTTGTAGGAGTGATAACTTTGTAATTCTGTGCTTCAGCTGTCCATTATCCTGAGTATTTAGCACAAATATATTTATGGGAAATTTAAGAGGTATTTCATGTGGTAGTGGAGATGCAACAATTCCTCTAAATTCAGGTGGGTTTCTTTAAAAAGAAGCATTTTTTCTGTGAAAGCAAATGTCCAAGTCCTGTCCTACTTTTTTGGGACTGTTTTTAGGTTAGTGTACCTTTATTTTAAACTACATGTCAAAAAATTGTTTACCACAGCATCTGTAAAATGTTCTGATACCTTGGCAAATACCTGATAATTTAGGTCCATGTCCAGATACTGGGTCCTGTCCCCAAAATAGTTTTGTAATAAATGGATGCAAACTACTGGCAGATAAGCATAAGGAAAATGAAAAAAAAACAAACAAAAAAACAAAACCACACACACACCCCCCAAAAAAACGAAAAAAAAAAGAAAAAAAATACTTCAAAATTAGTTGGCTTTTTTTTTTCTCCCCAACAAGTGTCTTTTCAGTAGTTTTCTTTTTTGAAAGGTGTTGCCAGAGACACCTATTGTGGATAAACTTCCTTACTGGGGACCATAATTTTAATTCAGGATCAAAATTTATGTGCTTCCTTTTTCTTGCTGAAACTTTTGGAAATAGGACGAAAGTACTACAGCTTTGTTATTTCTCTAAAAAACCAGAAGATACAGCGGGGTCTGAATGCGTTTGTATGGCTAAGAGAAAGTAGGCTAACTTGTCTCCATGAGGAGAAGTATCCAGGGCTTCTTGCCTTGCTTCCTAAGGAAAACTAAGGAAAGCATCTTTTTATACAAATGTGGTGGCTGTGTACTACAGAATGGACTTTGACACTGACAAGGTGCAAGTTCAGGATCTAATTTATTCTATGTCGGCCTGTTGGTCTGTATCTGTAATTAGCCTCTAGTCACAGTGTCTCTTGCAAGTTTGACTTTTTTTGCCAAAGACTGGAATACCAGACCTTTATAAACTTTTTTCTAGTTTTCATGGCCATGTGGTAACAGTATCAGTGGATTGTCATATCAGTCATTGTTGAGGATACAGAAAAACAAACATATTGAGATACTATGAAACACTTTGTGAAGTATTATCTTTTCAAATCAGTTTATTGCAACTCCCCAGATTATTCCTAAGGAGTGCTGCTGAGCTGTGTTTTGAGGGCTGTGGCTGAGCTGGGCCACCACACGACACCACAGCCATTAGTCACTTCTGTGCCTTACGGTCCTGGCAGCTCCTGCTCTGGGTAATGGGCACCTCTGGTCTTAGCTGTACCTCCGTGGGCTTTGAGAAGCTGAAAGTAAAGGGTTGCTGTGACAATTCCTTACTGTCCTGCGATATGATGGTGTTGGCCTGCACTGAAGGAGGTGTGAAGGCAGCCTGCTTGTTTCTTATGAACACTTTCTGGAGCAAAGGCAAGCACTAGCATTGATTGTCCTGAGCACTGCAAGCTGAAGTTATGCCACAGCACCTGATTTACATTTGTATCTCTGTAGCAGCTGGTGAACTTTTCAGGTTTGAAGTTGCAGAGAAGAATGTAGAGACTTCCGTAATTCTTTTTACTTTTAAGGTCAATTGGGCCTAGCCGGTTTTCTAAACTCCAAGGCCCACGTTCATGACTGAGGTGAACTTTTCCTTTGTCTCTCTTTTTCTCCCACACTGATTCCACTGGCTATTGTAAATGCCTTCAGAGGGAGGGAGAGAGCTGTACTGAGAAGTGTAGGGATCTTTTGTGTCCTGGGCTGTTTCCCAAAGATAAAAACAGAGCAGCCTGTCCTGTACATACTGTACCACGGAGAGAGACAAGATTGGTGGTACAGCTACCTTTAAGTTGTTGGTAAGCATTTTCCATATATACTCTACTAAAATTAGGGGAAGTGTATTTGTTTCCTCTTTATGAGAAAGAGGTTACTAACAACTTGCTATTTTTGTCTGATCATTGAGTAAAATTTTGCAGTTCTGTGAAGAAATACATTGTGGGAAAAAGATATTAATGGAGAACTGCAAACCAAACCTGTCTGACTTTTAAAGAATGGGCTGCATGCAGTAGCCAGGCATGCACAAACCATAAGTTCCTCCTACACAAAAGAAGTTATCTGCTTCTGTCAAGGTGGTTATCTTTTCTTGAGAATGAAAGTAAGTTGTTTAAAAACACAAGACAAATATAAACAAGGTAATTGACTCTCTTATGCTATTTGTGAAGTAATATTTGAAAGGTGTGCTGCTGTGCAGTTAAAACACAGATCAGGAAAAGATGTTGGAGGGGGAGAGATTTTATTTCCTTCTGAAAATCCCAGGAGAAGGCTGAGCCACTGATCTCTCCTGCAGTTATCTGTCTGGTCCTTGGGCTCAGCCCTGCTTGCAAGCTGCTGCAGGATGTCTGGGCAGAGTCTGGGGTAAGGGGAAACCCCAGAGGCAGACTGTCCCTTTCTCCGTTTGCCCACCTCTACTGCAAACATGATCTTTACTAGCCAAACACTGCCGTGGCTTTTATTAGCTGACTGTCTGCTATAACCTAGGAGTGCTGGAGTTACTCCCCACTGTTTGGACAACCTACTTTCTCCCTACCCGCCCTAAGCTGCTATCAGTGGTGTCACAGTCTCCTGGAACTGCCTTCAGGCTTATCCGGAATAGGATGAATCCAAGGTGGTGAGGGGAGAAGGCCTTGGAAGAGCTTGGTCAAGCCCAATGGGAAGGGTGGGAAGCAGGGGAACACCAACACAGGAGCCTCTGCCCGGAGCTGTGTTGGTTGTTCTTGGTCTTGAGGGCTAGAAACGGGGAAATAGTACCTAAATGTGAAGGGTTTGGGCATTTTATTCACACCAGGGTCTAAGCCTGTGTGTAAGGGCTGACCCATCACCTTTGCTGGGAGTTGGCAGGGAGCTGTGCCTGTGCGAGGAGAGCAGAGCTGCGCTCATCAGTGATCTCACCCGCAATGTGTTTGCTAAGCAGGCTGGGCATGGCAGGTGCATGGTGGTTCCTCTCCTGCCCGTGACACCCAGCAGCAGATGGCACGGCAGCCTCTTGACGCCTTGGGTGCCCTGCCCCATCGGCTCAGCCTTCCCAGCCCCAAGCAGCAGCTGCCTTTCCTTCTGGGATGGCTGGCAGTGCTATTTGCTTCTTTGCTGATGTGGGGCTTTTCTCTGAGGTGTGCGGAAGAAAGCCCAGCAGTGCAAGAGAACATCCTCTGAGCTACACGTGCTCCCAGGAGAAATGGGAAAGAAAAAAAACTCAATGGTTTTGAATTCTCTTTGTACTGGAGAGCATTGCCCCCACCTCCATTGGTCTTAGAGTCACTGTATGTCTGGCAGCTCTCCCTCCATGTCAGAGCAGAGGTTATTTCCCTTTTACAAGCATCAGAGCCAACTAAAAATGAGCTCTCCAGCTCTTTCATTTAAGAGCTGAAGTCTGGTGTGCCTGAATAATAAATCCCAAGAAGAGTCCTATATGCTTGAATGGAAAATAGCTGGAAAGCTTTTTTTTCCTCTTCTCACATTATAATTCCATTGGCCATATGCTTTTTTGTGCTCCTCCTAATTTGTCCTCCATTTTCTTTTCCCTGTTTTTTTCTTTTTCTTTTCTTTTGCGTAGTTACAGCAATGCTACTTAAAAAAATTGTTAAATTAATGGTTGCACAGCCTGTGCAGGTACACAGGCCAGCAGGAAGCTCTTCAGAGGAGCCCAGCCCTGTTGGCTTGGGGAGGGAGGAGATGGCTGTGCCCCGTGTGGAAGCAGAGCCCAGGGCAGAGGGGTGGGCTGTGACCCAGCTGTCCTCTCGTATCGGCACCTCCTCAGCTTCGGCCACTTTGGAGGCGTCTTCCCCAGCAGGAATGGGGATGATCTGGGAAGAGCAGGCCTGCCAATGAGGTGGCATGCCCAAAAGCCAGAGCAGGTATGGGTGCTATGGCTTTTCCCTTTTTCCTCTCCCCTGTGAGGTGAGGAACAAACAACAGTGTATCCTTATTCCTTCTCCTCTGTTTTATCAATTAATCTGTACTATAGGGTTTTTTTCCAAAGAGTTGTGACAATATACCTCTTGTTTTGAGGGAAGGAAGAAGTACTTTTTCCTTCACTTGTGCATAGAGAACTTACACACAAATATCTGCTAATTTTGGAAACCAAGACTCCAAAATTCAAGATTTCAGGGTGCCAAGGGAGTCATTAACTATAATAATTATGCAGTCATTATTGTACCAGCTGCTCCAATATCCGTCCTGAATTCTTGGAGCCAGTTTAACATCAGGTAGCACTATCAATTCTCTTGCAGTTCTTATCTGAGAATTTAGCTAGTTTTGTTTTCTACTTCTTTTTTTTTTTTTTTTTTTTAAAGTTATAACAAACTGAGCTGCTGTAGGCTGGTAAGTTTCTTCAGTGACTCTTCCATTGTTCCAGTTTTAGAAATGAGGACATGAAGCACAAAATGGTGCACATCCACAATTTTTAGAGTTCAAATTAATGGGTACCTTGGTGCTTCTAGCACTGATACTCTACATGGGCTTTAAATACAGGACTTATTTTACCTGCTACTGAGTGCTGTAAGTGTCTGAAAATTTAACAATATAAGGTTTTCAGGCATTATTTTTCTAACATGTAGAAAACAACAGTGTCAGAATTAAGCTTAACTGGAGAATACCTGAATATACACTGAGCATAATTGTTTTCTAGGTTTTGGATAAAAATAAATATTTCTGTTACCGCAGCCTGTAAATTTGGTGAAATTTAACTAAATTTACAGCTACCCAGTGTTCAAGAGGAAGAATTTAATTGAAACTTTAGATTACTATTTTTTAAAACTAATTAGACTATTAGTATAGGTAAACTATTATTTTTAATAACTGAACTAATTCTGGTAGAGTGAAGAGCTAAATGGCCTCTAAGGTTTGAAAAGGATCAGTGTTGCTACTTTGCATTGGATTTTAACACACGGGTTCTGTTTATTACAAGTTTGTTACCATAGAAGTATAAACTGAAAGGTAGCAATGATGACTTTGTGTAATAGGTTATATTATATAAACTTGTCCTGTTAGCACTGCATGCAAAACTTTATTTGCATTGCAGTAAGCTGTTTTCTGCTGCGTTTACAATTCTCCTGTACAGATAAATTAAGGGCTCTCATGACAATAAGATTTACTGTCTCCCTGCAAACAGAAAAACGTTAATATTTTTAAACTTATTTGCCTGAAGTGGTTACATTAAATTTTCTGTTGGGCACCACCAAATCTACCATCAGAGAAAGGAAATAGATGAAAATCAGTCTTATCTTCTTGTTCCTATACTTAAAGGATTGGCAAATATTAAATATTGTTTTTAGAATTCATTGTTCTTGCAAACAGTATTGAATAGCCCTTTAAAATATATTCCTGCCCTGCAATAACAGATGAACTGCCACCAAATTAAATAAATTAAAAAGAGCTGGTACAATCACACATAAAGCTTTGACTGTTTGATCTTTTAGGTTATACAAACTTGCTCTTCCAGAAATCAGTGAATTTATGCTTCAGGTTTGGTGCAGCTGAGCAGGTGCAGCTGAGTGAGTGACTTGGCCTGCGATATTGGTGGTGATAGATAAACTGTGAAGGAAACGCTGAGCCTGAACTTCCAGTCTCAGGATAATTTATAGGGCTGATAAATCAGGGGGTGGGGGCAGGGAAGAAATATTTCTGTTTACATAAAGGAGCAGATGTTGTCTGAGCTCCAGGTACAAAGGCTGCAAAATGTCATAGTCCAGCCTTTTTATATAATATTTTTGTTAAGGTCCATACTTCTGACATGATACAGATACAACTCCTTCTGTGAACACTGTTCCTTTAAAATAAAAGTGCCAAGTATAATTTAATTTCATTTCATATAAAGATGGAGATGATACAATTAATTTGAAATACCTCTTCTTACCCTTCTCCACTAAAAGCTGTTTGACAAAACACAGGGTAACCTATTCTTTTTGTAAACTTTGTCACTTTTGGTTGCTCAGCTTGATGCAGTTTTTATTCATTAGGTGCTTTCAGCCTGGCTCCTGGAAGAAAGATGCTCCTCTTGCAAAGAGCTGACTCCCTGTGCAGGACACCATTTGGCAAAGTGTCCTCCATGATGGCACATGCCATCAGGCATTATGAGGTACCAAATTCAACATAATTTGATGTTATAAACTATCTAGCTAAAACATTTACAAGATTTTAGTTCTTTATCTGAAAAAAATTTAAAATATATGTAAGTGATGCGGCCCTTTTATCTGCAGAATCTCCCGCTCTCGCAGACAGTGGTACATGCCTGGCTTCCACAAAGGCATTAAGCATTCATACTTTTATTTCTGGGATACATAGGAGCACAAGAGAAACCTCATCTCTGCCATGGTCTGTTGAAAGTGCTGTGATCCATGCTTAAATTTTTGTGTTCTTCCTGCTTTCTTGGTTGCGGCGTGGTTTTGTGCATATGTGGTGTGATGCCATTGGTTCCAATGTCCTGTGAGCTGTTCAGTCCGTTGCCAAAAAACTTCCTCCAGTGCTCAGGTTTGGTTTAAGGCTTGTTGAACACAGTAAGTGGATGGGACTAGTTCACATGGAAAGTAAATATTGGTATTTGGAAAAACTCTAGATATTATTATAGTTTTAAATAATTGGGTAGTGGGAGATACTACTCATGGCCTTGAACAGATTACTATGAAAATGTTAGACTTTATTTTGTTAACTATTTGCTTTCATTTTCTCATTTTCTTATTTTTATTTCTCTTGTTCTTTTCCTGGAGCAGTAAAGCACAATAAACTTGCAATCCTGTAAATGATTTTTCTCAACTCTGTACTCTACTTAATACTTAAATGCTGATTCCATGTTTAATTTTTTTTTTTTCCAGAATGAGGCTCCCATTATGTTTCAACGGAACAAAAAATTGCAAAGAATAAGGAGAAATAAAAATAAACAAATTTACAGGAAAACTTAGAAATTACTGAAATGTGCTCCAATAGTTTCTAACCTAGTGGATATGCTTTGCCTGAAAGAATTTCAGAAGTAGGATATTGTTTTGATTACTGTAGCAAAGTTGTAGTACTGTGAAGTGCTTTTAAATGAAATATTTTCTAGTTTCTATAAAGGCTTTTATGTAATTAAAATGGTAAAACAACCCACCAAAAAGAGAACCAATCAGCAAATGAGTAAGCAATGACATGTAACTGAGAAAGAAACTACTTTTCAGTGACTGAGCTGGACACAATGATGACTTCGCTGAGAAATTACAAGGTATCTGACAGCAACTGCTGCTGATTTGAAGTTTCATTAGAAAATACTGTTATTTTGCCATTTCTGGTGAAGGTGAGCTGAAATGATTTGTGTGATGTGTCTGCAGCTCTGTAAGCTATAATTCAAATATAAATTGTTACTACCTGACTTCTCTGTGCTTTCTCTCAGTAGAAAACCAAACTGAAAGCAGAATGCTTTATGTGTTTATCAGATAATGCTTACAAGATGTTCTGAATCTGACAAACATGGAAGAGTAGAATACTTTGAAAGACAAATTGGCTTTCTGTTATTGAGTCTTTCTGTCTTAGATCTGACCAGGGACTCCTAGGAAGGCACAGAGCTGCCTGTGGTCTGGGTTGTCTCCTAAAACCTTATGAAGTGTGTCACTTGCCTAATCCAGGTACCTATGATTAGGAAACTGAAATGGCTTTTAAATGTCCATCTTATTTAACAGACCCATAGACACCTAAATATAGGTGTGGAAATCTTAAGGTAGACCTTGTACTAGGAGCTTGAAATTTTTTGTTATAAGCACAAGGCAATATCATCCTACTTTTTCTTAAAACACATTGCACAAGGTTAAGTTTGCTGTCAGTGTTTCTGAATACAAATCTCCCACTTAGGTGAGAATCCCTTTTATGTACTTTACTTTGAAATATACATATGTAAAGTTCTTTCACTGCTTAGCTTCTGATTTTATCCTTTCAAAAGAATTAAAAGAAAAAAACCCATAATTTTTTATTGCTTCATTTAATCTCTTTGTTATCAGTATTAAACAATATGTACTCACATGAGAATTTCTTTTCTTGCTCTGGGATGACTTTAGAATTGTGTTCATTTATGCAAGTTGGGCGTATTTCTCTGCATTTGTGTTATGTTTTTGTCAAAGTAAATTCTTCCATCTCTTTGCTCATTTCTGCTACTCTGATCTATCTCTAGCAGTTCTCCAGTCACATGTCTAATAGAGACAAGCTTCAGCTTGTCTTTGTACTTTATCATGTTCTTATGGGGTTTAAAATTATATTGTCTGTTCTGTAGTCCTGCTGCATAACATTCAGGATTAATTTCAAATTAATTTGATCCAGGGCTTTTATTAATGTTGCTTTTCACCTTCTCTCTGGTAAGAAAGGCCTGGTAGTGCTAAAAAATGAATAACAGGGAAACGGAGGCTAGTCCTGTGTAGGGAGCAAGTCATTGGGGAGCTGTTAAAATCTCTTAAGATGCATGGACACGGAGACCAAGGTTTTTTGCCATTGCTGTAGTTTCTTTCATATATAAATCATGGTTTTTTTAAAGACTTTATTGCTAAGAAATAATCAGGTTTAATGGAATTGCCTTTTGCTGTTGCACAAGAATATGCAAGTATTTTATTTGATTGATACCGCACATGTTAATGTTTGCATTATAATGTGTAGAACAAAACATTTAGCTGAAAAAGTACTTACTTTTGTACACTGAAAGTGAATATACTTCAGAAATCTTTCAAGGACTCTATTAACCAAAATACAGGGTTTTTACCTATTGATGTATGTCTGGTTTCCTAAGAAACTTTCCTCTTATCTAGAGGCTTTGTGAATCACCGCTGTCAACATTAGCGGAGACAGTTCACCTAGATATTTTTATTTCTTATTGTTCTTAAAAAGTCACCTTTCCTATTTCTCCTCAACTGATCATGTGAAACAGTTTTCAGGAAGATTGTGCACGTGGGTGCAATCATCCACAAAGTGCTGAGAGGAACAGTGGGTGGCTGTGCTGCCGGCATCCTGCTTCTCACCGCCCTTGAGGCCATGGGGCTGCTGCCATTCCTGCAGTTACAGATGGGATGTGTCAGAGTTAAGTGGCAAGTGACTGTAAATTTTAATGGAATCTGGCTGCCAGAATTTCTTAGGCCACTTTAAAAAATTTAAGAGATTTTCCCCAAATGGTCCTTTTTTAAATTAACGGAAGGAAAGTGGGTTTTCATTGTGCTGGTTTTTGAAGATGAAGGAATCAGACTTGACTGGAAGTAATTTTTCTCCATAAAATACATAATCATGTAATTCTGAAAGATGATGCTGTGTTCTATATACCAATCTTTTAAATAATGTTTCTGTTGATGTATCTGGTCAGTTCAAATTGCCTTTTTTTTTTTCTTTAATGATATCAAGTGTCCAGGTGTATTATTTTTGTATCTCATACCTCATGTAACATTAGGGTCAAGCATTTGCCATAATTTTTTTATCTGACACAACAACGATCTATTTCTATACATTCCTTTTTCTGTAAATTTGGCATGAAGGAAATTTCAGGCTGCTTGGAAGAAAACTCCTGTTCATTGCTACAACCTGTGTAAACAGCTATCAGATAGACTTTGGTATCTGAGTCCTAGCCTGACCTTGCAACAACAACAGACTCAATCAGCCTTAATCCAAGGCTGCAGGCAGCGTGAAGAGGAGCTGCAGGGGAAGGTGTGCATCAGTCCCATGGGCTGGTGGGGAGCAGGGCAGTGTTGAGGAAGGACAGGTCCCTTCTCTTCATCCTTTCTAAGAAGTCTACTGGTGAGTCAACATAATGACTAGGTAAATACTAAAGCTGTATAATGACATTCTTTTTCATTAATAAGCCAAACCCACATAGTCTTGAAGAAAAATTTCAAAATTACTGCTGGAAAAATGTGTCAAATATAATATTCATCTGAAGCAGAACAATTAGGCTTAGGTATTTTTTGCTTTTTTGCATGTGTTTTTCTTGGAGCTTTTTTTTTTAATGTGTTTATTTAGTTAACAATTATATCAATAATTTATATTATAAAAGCAGTGAAACAGGGAAAGAGCAAAGTGGCTGGGTTCTGTTTTTGATAATCCACTAAACTATTAGCCTGGTAATGAAAGTGGTCATGTTACGTATAGTAAACTCAGATTCAACTCACTGTCTTTGCCTAAGGACACTTGAACATGCAGCTTCCCTCTCTGAAGAAAATGCTCTGATAACAAGACTAGAAATAATTCAGAAATACGGTTTTTTGTGTTGCTCTGTATACAAAATTAAACACTCAGGGGAGCAGGGATTGGAGCCAGATGTCTCATTTCCCAAGTGACTAATCTAGCCACCAGGCTAGAGAGTTGCATTTTCTCATTACTCCTCCCTTCCTCCATTTACATACAGTTTATACACGGGAGACAGTTTCAATTATCCTGGAGTATTAGAAATTTTCTCACTGGCATATAATTTTCCAAAGGGTATAATTGGACCATGTCTAATTCAAGTGCAAGAGGGAATGATTAGCCAAAAGATACTTGAGTAGGTTAAGCACCAAGAACTGCATGGCTCCTCATAGAGACAAATTGTTACCACTTGGACTTGTTTTATCTGAAAAAATTTTTGTGCTCTGAGAGCTGCCTCAAGGATCCAAGGGACCTTCGTTTCCAGTTTGAACTGAAATGAGTAGGGGGAATGTCCTTCTGAGCTGCATTAGAAGTGTTGCCTGCAGGCTCGGGGAGGTGATCCTTCCCTTCTATGCGGCACTGGTGAGACCACATCAGCAGTGCTGGGTTCAGTTCTGGGCTTCCCATTATGACAGAGGTATGGACATAGTGAAATGAATCCAGCACTGGGCCTCAAATATGATTAGGGAATTGGAGCATCTTGTCTATGAGGAGAGGCTGAGAGAGCTGGGACTCCAGCCTGGAGAAGGCTCAGGGGAAGCTCATCAATGTAAAGAAACACCTGAAGGGAGGGACTGAAGAGGGGGAAGACAGACTTTTCCATGGTGCCCTGCAACAGGCCGAGAGGCAATGAGCACAAACTAAACCACAGGACTTCCTGTCCGAACATCAAGAAACATCTTGTTTCTGTGAGGGCAAACAAACGCTGGCACAAGTTACTCAGAGAAGCTGTGGACCTTCATCCTTGGAGGTATTCAAAACGTCACTGGACATGAACTTGGACCAACTGCCTTAGGGGACCTTGCTTGAGCAGTGGGGTTGGATTATACAATCCTTGGAAGTCTCTTCTGACTTAATTTTTTCTGTGAAAATGTATAGTTCTCTATTCCTCTGCTCACAAATACACATTGACCCTATAAACATCATGTACCTACATTTGTTATTCTGTCAGATTAAGATATGAAATAGAAATTTTAAAAAAGGCAAATCCAAACCCAAATCTATTAAAAAAGTGAGAACAATAATGAAGTCTTCCCTTAAATTTGTAATTGAAAGCCAATCAGGCTGATATTGTTAGTGTGATTGCATAAAGCACAAGAGACTTTTGGCATTTAGATAAAATCTGAGGAGTTGCTTTTGATATAGGAGATTATGACACATGAATCTTCCTTTGAGTCTGAAAAAGCCATATGCGAGTGATTTTTTTGAAACGTTGTGCTTGTCTAGACAAAACAATTATTTAACAAAAAGGAAGATCTTTGTATGAAAAGGTGGAACAATTTGAAAGCAGCAGTTTCATTTCAGTATCAGCCTGATGACTTTTGAGGAGCAGTGAGGAGCAGCACATGCAGATCTCCCAGCACAGAGTCAATGGGAATTTTGATATGTAATTTGAAGAGGAAAAGCTGTAGTGACTGTATTCCTGAATAGACTTATTTCCATGATGGTTGGATGCCATTAAATCTGCAATTGAAAACAAGTTTTCAACAGAGAAAAATGTAAATTTGTTTTCATTAATATATTCAAGAAATAGAAGATTTCAATTGATTCTCTTAAGGAACTAAAATGTAAAGCCCATCTTTCTAACATTCTGAGCTTCCTTGTTCCAGTTTAATGTTGGGAACCCACTTCTTCTCTTGAGGGTCATTGGTGTGTTCAGGCCTCCATGATCTGCAGCTGGTACCAGTGGAAAGGTTCTTGTTTACTTCCAGCTGGAGCTGGATGGTGTCTGACTGCAGGTTTTCTCTGTGTTTAAAACCAGGCATACAAGGGATGTGCATGTTTTCAAGAATTGGGGTCATGCCTCGTGGCAGTTCCTTGGTGCCTGACCTGACACCACACAGTTGTGATGCAGGATGTCTTGGAATTGTGATCCAGGATGTCTTGTGGGACTGTGCAATAGACTATAATAAGGCATGGTTGGAAGCTAAGAGTAGTCATTATTACAGAGCAACAGCCAGGAAGGACTTCCTTATCCCCGCAGTGCTGCCAGGGAAGGTGCTCTGCATTCCACATGTGGAAATGCAGGCATTCGGCATGTGTGTCTTTGGGAATCAAGTGAAGAAATGTTGCGTTTCTGAACGCAGTTTGTAAGCTCTGTTGTGTATATTAACTCTGTATGATCACCAATGGTGTTTCTGAAAGTTACCACTTTTGTAATTTGTAAAAAAATTGAATGTCACTGGGTGGAGTCTTGGACTTTCTTTGACTCTGAGTGTGTCCCATTACTTCCCATGTAATTTGACTTGCACAATCCTATTTTTCCTTCTCCCAGAGGTGAGTTCTGTACTTTATAAAGCAACAGGCCAGGGGATTCAGACCAACAGCAGAGCAAGGTGTCAGTCAGGAAGATCATCTTTCAAATTCCTTTTTTTTGAAAGTCTCCGCCTATCATTTTATTAAACTCAATCCGTTGCAGGATTTATCCTTCATAGTATATAGCATGAAGAGGGTTGGTTAATATTTGATTAGTGTAGTCAGTGCTAGTAAGTTTATTGACTCAGTCTTTTACTACTAAATGAGATAGCACCTACTGAGGGTCACAGTGGCAAGTTCTGTCACTTCAAAATTTTCTATGGCATTTAATATCAATTGTGAAAAGAAAAAGCTAAATCCTCACTTATACTGCATTCCAAAGGAGGAATATACTTATGACTTTTCTTTTTTAACTCCTTTTAATGAATCTGTTCTTCATTTATCTTGACTGATGGAAAAGGTTTGTGGCATTTTAATAGCTACCAGCAAGCAGGCTGGCACAACATAGTTACTGCTTACTTATATTTGGTGCTTTCATTTCAGTCCATTTGGTGATTTTTTAATCTTAAGTTTATTAATGATAAACCTTACAAAAAGTTGATTTTTTTTTAAGATGAACAGTGGAAGGAGACAAAATTGCATTCTATGTTTTGATACAAGAAGTTTAGAAACAGGCAGAAGATGTGCCTGTTTGGGGACAAAAGGGAGCACAGGTGCTAATCTGAAGAAAATTAGTAGTTTCACCATTTAACTTTGGACTGCGACTTAGGCTACACAAGAGCTTGGTACTGAGGGACTCCTAAGCTTCTACTTATCCAAGTAAGCAAGTTTGATTGCCAAAAAGATGTTTTTCCCAATCTTTTAAAATATCTTTATAAAACAATTTTTTAAAATGGAACATTCTAGAGCTGAAAGCTGGGAGATAACTAATTTATATTGCTTCAATAAATATTATAATTTTACTTTGTAGCAATAGGAAAATAGTTGGCAACAGCTGAACAAAGTGCGTAACCAAAGAGGAGAGATTTTCTATACCTATACTGTCTGTTAGTTGCAAATTATATTAAAATGAACAAAATTAGGAAAGTAGCAACATTTGAAAAACTGAAGTTTCTCTTTGTAGATTAAGGGAATTGAAAGTGATGGCCTTGCTTGACATGAGTTTGATGAGTCATTTCAGATAATTTCATTTCAGTGGTCAAAAATGGTTTAAGACAACTCCTTGTTTTCTTTAAGAAGTTTTTTTTTTTTCCTTTTGTTGTTGATTTTCGTGCCTTCATGCTCTTGAGAGCTGTTTAATTATTTCCACTGAAATAATTTATGGCTAAATGTTGCAGTTCAACTTTGCTGAAAAGTATAGATAAAAAAGTGAAAATTAGTATCAGCTTTGCCTAATTCGAGACATGTCCTTCTCTGACCACAGAAGTTTCTCATGATTCAAAAAAATGTTTGATGATGGTTTCTTGAGGTTCAATTCAACTTCTTTGAACTACATTTTCCATAAGAGAATGTAGCTTGATCTTTAAGTTAATTTTCAACAGCAGCTGCTTTTGAAGTTAATTTTCATATAGTTTAACAAATGGAAATTTAAAAGAAACCAAAAACCCTATCATCTGGAATATCAAGGAATATGTATTATTTCAACAAAAGAATTCAGATTATTTAAATATTTCTGAAGGGTGTTATTTCTGTTGTAATTTCTTTTTTTTTTTTATTTATAGAAATGCTACCACATTAGAAACAGGAATAGTACCAATTTATTCTGCAACCATTAGTAATTTTACAATGAAAGTCTGACCAAGTTTCTTTCTAAAATTTATTTTCCTGGTAAGGTGCTTTTAACTGATTTCTTCAGTGAATTTAATTTCCCCTTAGCAGTTGGTAGTACCTTAATTCTTGTTTGAGTTGTTCACGTGTATGTTTTATTGTCACTAAGGAGAAATAGCTGTGCTGGAAGTATCCATTGTTAATAAATCTTGGTTTTCATGTATCCTGAAAAATACAGAAAATTAGAGTCTGCAACTCGTTGATCTTCCCAAGGGAGGGATTTGTGGAGTTGCTTAACAGCTCATTTCTCCAGATGTTCCTTTTCAAACCTCTGCTGCTGTTTATCCCTCAGCAAGGCTGCTTGGAGCATGTGTTAGGTGATACTGGAAGTGATCATTGCATGGATGGGGTTCATTGCTTATCTGAAAACAGTGAAGCCAAATCCTCACCTTGTCTGGAACAGGGGGCTCGTGCAGTTTCTCCACAGTGCTAAGTGCAGCCTGACCCCCTGAAATGCTTTGCCTTACTTTTTCTCCCTGGAGTTACTTTCACTCTCTCCTCCAGCATTGTCTATGAGCACAGAGATAATTTTTAAGTAATTTCATTAGTTTTGGTAGGATAACTTGAATATGTGAAGCTAGACGTAGTTGAATACTTTATTGAATCACGGACTAGATTTTTCATAATCTTCTCTTTATTTTTAATCTCAATGAGTGGGTCAGTCTCAGGAACCAGATGTCTTACTTTTAGAGCTCTGCACTTTGTCAATTGTGATCAGCCTGTACTTTTTTTTTTAAACCAACATTTATTTTCTCCCAGTCCTGAGAAAATGAGATTCTTGCTCTGTTAAGAGCTCTTTTAAAGAATGCATAAGTAATAAACCCACTGAATTAACAATAGCTATATCTCAGCAACTCAGATTTGGGAAGTTGCAAAGTAATTTTTTAATTTCTTTAGAGATAAAGACAGCTAATTCTGGGCTGTCTTTTATAGGTATCTCTGGCATAGTAAGGTTAAGTTACTAAATAAATGAGCAAGGTATTCAACATGACCTCTATTTTGTGCATGCCAGGCCTCCTGGAGTTACTGGAAAATTACATCAGGCTGAGTTAAGTGTTGTATAAAGTATTGAAAAAACTCTTCTTAAGATGGTAGAGTGAAAGATTCTTACTGCCCATGTTTCCTTGACCTAAGAGATGTCTAAATTGTAATTACAGTTAAATGTCCTACAAATGGCATTATTTCTGATTATATGGACTTTTTTTTTTTCATAGTTTTCCAGAAATTTTTACAAGCTTTTATATTAGCTTTTTAGCATTTTGAGGAGACACAAGTGTATTCTGTTATAAAGTATGTTTTTCCTTCACTTGCTGTTACGATGTTATCATTCAGAAGCCAGTGAATAGTTTGAAAATATTTTTAATATTCCCAATTTTCTATTTTGAGGTTTGTTAGGTTGAAGTTCTTAAGAGTGAAGGAATTGCCTGATTTTCATATTAGATTCCATTAAGGCTGCCACAGTAAGTTGGCCAGTATTGCATAGCCACAATATTTGTATTTAGAAAAATACATTGCTCCTTCAATATAAGAAAAAATGTTGATGAATCTAAAATGTTACAGTAGACACTGGTTCACTTCTAGTCTTCAATGAGTTTATTATCACAATGTTATTGGGAGGTCACAAATCCTAGTAGGACTTTATCTGCAACATGGATGTAGGTTACAGAGACCACAGTAAAAATATAAAGATTAAGTAGTTTTAATCAAAGACAGGTACTTAAAACCAAGTGATTAATACTTTTGAAATATAAAACTGTGTCATTAAGAACTATCATTTTATAACACCTAAGTTTTTTTCCTCTTTAGTTGTTAAGCAAGTGGTAAAACTCTGGCTTGGAACGTCTTAAATTGACTGTGCAAGTTTGAAAAGAAAAAACAAAGAAATTAATACCTACTTAGACTAATTGCAGGATATTTTCTGAATTCAATTTTGTAAGCAATTCAGTGAAAGTTGTGATGTTTTTTATATTGTATTAGTTTCTTAACTGAGATACTATATTGTACCAGATCTTAATAAAAACAAAGTTATGGTGGTAATAAACTTAACCAAGTCTATCATCTTGCAAATTTTACAAAAATAATGTTCCAAAAACTCATATTGAGTAACTGTTACTTACGTTCATTTCCATTACTGCTTTTGATTAATTAGCACTGTTTCTGTTTTCTGATAAATTAATAATACCTATAGGGTTTTTTTTGTTTGCTAATTAATCTTGTGAAATATTTGTAACACAGCTTTCTTTCAGTCTTCTGGAAGTGTTGCTGAATTCCAAGTAGCAGTTCAAGTGACAGAATACTTCTTAACCATCTCTTGTAAATCTTTTTAAAAAAATAGTAGTTTAAATTTGCTGATGAAAAATGCAGTAGCTGCTGCTTAGCATTCTACTTACATATTATCATACTAGCAAATACATATTAAATAAATATAGCCTAGCTTTGAACTGCATATTGGTAACTTTTGCCATTTGTCTATTACTGCTTGTTAAAGTGCTAGTATTTTATTAAAGTTGTTTTACTTCAGCATTGTATAGAATCCTGTGCCATGACAGTCTTGACAGTAACAGGTTTTTCAGTATGTATTTACACTATTTATATACTTCCTGGAGAAGTAACCCATCAGTGGAGAGATTTTTTCAATTATAAATAAAATATTTTATTAAATTTGACTCCAGTAGAACTAGTTTTACTCTTAAAATTAGACAGCACATTCTCTTTCACATCTGTATTCTTTTTATAGCATTTCACAGATTTTTAGGAACAAGTCATAAAAGATATTTTTCCCAGTATATTTCACTAACTACTGAGGACACCAATGTATCATTATCTATTTCCTCCTTAACTAGTTGAAGTTCATATCTAAATTTTGTGGAAGAATGGAAAAATCTATTTTTCGTGCAACATAGATCCTTGCATGACATTTCTGATAAGAAAAGATGGGTTTTATACATACAACCACTTTTTAAAAGTGTATTCTGAGAAATAGGCCTGTTGTGTAATGTAATCTTTAATTTGCTGTTTCTATGAAGCACCTCTGAGTGTTTCATAAGCTTAAAATATTCAATTCCATGTGCTGGCCTTTATCTATCTTTCCAGGGTTTTTGATGTCGGAGTATCAAATATATCTTTCCATGCATTTCTTCATTTTCCTTCTTCAGGTTTGAATATAGTTCTTTCCTATATCTCTCATTCGTTCCATTCCTTCATTTCCCCCTGTCATTTCAGTATGGATTTCTGCTAGATTCTTTCCATTAGATTTGCTTTAAGGAGCTGTGATTAATCCATAAATTAAATTAAATCACTTTTATAAAACTCTTTTCCCTTTCTGAGTGCCTGTCATCAATTCACAAGATGTTCTAAAACAGATATTCTTGCTTATGTGTGAGCTATACAGTTCTTATTTGTATTTGCAAGTCTAATAACCTCATCATTGTCCTTTTTGTTGCCATTTGGAAGTTTTGCTGATAGAGTATATTGAGGTACTGAATCTCCTGTCTTTAAAATCTATTTTCAAGTCCATTGCAAGGCTTGAAAGTAGAATTAAAATAATTTTGGGAGGTTTAGTCAATTTTTTCCTTGAATTTCTGTCCCATAAAAAAGCATAATTTAGAATAAGTGCCCTTTTCTGCTTCAGTTGGTTTGTGTCAGAGATACTGCAGGTCAAGGCTGAAGTACATAAAGACTTGCTCAGCACATCACTGCCATTTGTCTTATCACAGCAAACTTATCTTAATATGTTTCTTGAGAACATTTAAAGTAAAAAAGAAACTTTAAGCTAAACTCCTCATGAGGAGAAATACAGTCACGAATCATCCTCTTTTTTTGCCATCATACAAATCTCCAGAACCATGAAAAATACGATACTCATTGACCTTTTCTTGGTCACTATCTTTTTCCCTTTTCGGACTGGATCCTTAAACTGTAACATTAAACTTGGTCCTTACATGCCCTGTTATTGGCTGCATTGTTTCACATTGGTGATTGTGTTCTGAACTTATAAGTATAAAATAAAGTTACCGTCTTATAAGAGGACATGTAGAACTAAGCTTTAATTAAGAAGTCTGCTTTGCAATGCAGTAGTCTTGTTTGGATGCCATCATCTTGGGTAAATGTGAAATGATTAGTCTGTATTGGCAATTCATTTTGTTTTACAGCTTTATTATGCCACTTCCGTGTAATGAACCAGTTAAGCATGGCTTGTGTTATCTGAACTCACAAAGAAAACAGATCAATCTTTTTATTTGTTGGTGACTAATCCTGATGCTTTCATACTGTTATCCTGTAGTTACTGTTTTCTAATGATGTAAAGTATGATTATAGATACCAGAAAATGCTGAAGCTAGCTGCAGTTGTTAATGCTGAAAACATCAAAGTCTTGTAACATTCGTATAACAGAGGCAAGTGTGTAGTAATTTACAAAGAAGGAAAATAAAGACCTAAAGGGTAAATGGCATTTTCCAGATCCTCTCTGTAGGAGAAGCTGATTCCCACTCCCGCACAGGCCGGTGAGCTGATTACTGAAGGAGGAAGCATTATAAACACTGTGACAGAGTAAATTGCATTGCTTGTCTTCCCGGTTAAAATACACAGGATGCAAGTGACACCTGTGCAGAGGACATGCTTTTAATAGCTTCTCTGGTTTATCTCAGGTGGCAACATCTACTCGGGGGCTCATTCTTGCATGTATTGAGCTTCTGAGCCCTGCTTTTTTCAGCCCCCCTGATTTAACCCTCTCACTCATATGGGCTAGAGTCCTTGACTTATTATGCCATTCTCTCTTCTGTTTGAAGTGTGGATTTGGCATTTTTTGTGGGAAAGGGGTTGGATTTTTTTCCCCTGGTAAATTCCATAGACTATGCCCATGTAATTCAGAAATTCCAGCAGCTGTAAAGTAAAAGACTGTTTTGTTTACTTCTGTGACATAAGCAACTAAAGATTTTTATTGCCTTTACATCCCAAATTATCCACTTGTTACATCAAATAGGTGTATTTATATGACTAATAGAAATTAAATATGGACTTTCTCCACAATGAAATCTACTTGGTGACGAATACACTTCTCTGACAGAGGTCCTGCAATATCAAAAGAATGATCTAAATGGATGACTGTAGGCGGTCATTATTAGAATATTACTCAAGAAAAGTAGTGTTTAATGGCTTTCTAGTCATAAACTTTATGTTCTGGATATATTTTTCTCTTACTACCGAATGAGGTGTATGAAAGGGCCCACAGTGTGGCTGGCAACCTTAACCTTTCATTAACAAAACTTTCAACTGTTTATTTCCTTGCTGATTTTGCTTTTAATTTAAAAAAAAAATATTCACATTAGTAGTTAAATTGGCCGCTGTCATCATTATTTTAACTTGCTGTGTCTAAGAACAGGTAAAGGGTAACTTGTGACTAAATAACTCTTTCCCCTTATTTGTAATTAAAGGGCTTCATATAAGTATGAGGAGTATATTATGACAGAATGGATCAGAAAACAAACCCCAGATGTAGACTGTATTTTAAATGCACACTGGTTATTCTAGCATTATGCCGTGAAGAAGGCGGCTCTAGTGTGTGCCATGCAATTCAGCCTTTTCCTCTCCCCCATCCACAACCAAGCCCTTGTCTCTTTAAGGCAGCCACTGATGTTTTAGAAGAGCTTTTATAAAGCTAATGTGAATAACTGTCTTTTTGGTTACAAAAAAAGCAACAGAAAAGGAAGGATGTGTAAAGAAAACTACTGCAGATTAAGTAATTGTCATCTTTTTATAAAATAATTCTGTAACTTGGGCTTGTTCCTTCCTCTGCCTGAAAGGTATTTCCTCCCTGGGACAGTGCACTGACTGCAAGGCTATAGGACATTTAGACGTTTTTAAAGGCTGATTACAGATGGCACTCCTCCTAATTTCTGTAGGTCATAACATTTCCTTTTTCTTCACTCTTTGCAAAGGTTGGAGGGGGAAACAAAATTATGTTTTTTGGGTATTCAAGTGGGAGGAGCAGTTCCAGGCATATTTGGGCAGGTGTGTCTTGTCTCCTGTGATGGTGAGTGGAGACTGGATGTTCACAGAGAGCCGATTTTTGTCCCTCTTTCCTGGTGTCAGCACAAGTGTTGCAGCAGAGGTGTTCAGGGCCTTGGTGGGCAGCCCCTCTCCGGTTCCTTCCACCGCATGGCCGCCCTGTGTGGTCACAGCGGGTGACAGCCCCTCACCCCCTCCCACATTCATTGGAACGATATTTTCCCATTCAGAGGGCTTCTTCGTTATAATTCTAGCTTGGGTTATTCCAGCCAGACTCTAGTTCAGATTTTTGGCTGCTGATTTTTGGTTGCTGACAGCCCCTAGTATGGAGAGGGCTGGCAGCATGCCTGTTTCCCCTCTCCAGTGTGCACACCTGCAGGTGATCTCTGTGCCTGGGGATCAGCCCTGCCCCTGCTGGAGAAGGGCAGTGCTTTTCAGATCACAGGAGCTACACATGGAGTCTGCTTTGAAGGTGTTCAAAGGCAGGACTACATTCCAAAATTTATGCATTTTAAAGACATTAACTGGGTGTCTCAATCTTAACAAATACCACTCATTGCTGGGCTATGATTTGGCAATAAACAACCCCATGAGTGAAACACTGCAGCTCCCTTGAGCTCTGGTGAGGTAGGGACACACTGCAGGGTGGCTAAATGTGGGGTTTGGAGCATCCGAGAGCCCAGTGTTACTTATGATAGGCATTTGCTGAAAACCACATTGATTAATTCATCTTGCGTTCAACACTGAGAAAAATTATCCCATGATGGGCAGGTATGCTAAATTGTTTTTGTTCTTGTTATTATTATATTTAAAGTAAATTATTACACATTCTCAGTTCAAACCTTCAGTTTCAGGATTGTGGTGGCAACATCACTGCAGTAGATAATGCCTAGGAAAAAATGGCCCAGATGGTTAAAGGCAAATGACTGTCAGAAACTTACGGAGAAGGGAAGAGGAAAAAAGGAAAAATGCTATTTAGACTACAATAATATAAATTTGGACTGCAGTCTGTGGATACATTCCTTTAGACAGCTGGGACGGACACAATTTTTAATTCTGAGATACCACAGCCAAAAATGGGAACAGTTACTTTTTTTTTTTTTTTGCCCCAGAAAATGAGAAATCCAGGGTTTTTGCCATCCTGGTCAAATTGTTTTGGTTTTTTTTTCCCACTTACTTCAGGCTGTATTTTTAATATACAAATCGTACCAGAAGGAATAGATTATTTATGTATAATGCCAGAACTAATTATGTCATTATTAAGAATTATCAACAGTTAGAGATGTGTGTGATAATCCAGTATGGATTTAAATGCATGCATCTGTGTCAGTCTGTAAGGGTGAACGTGAAATCAGGTACAGATATGATAATGTGTCTAACTATTTTGGGCTGTTATGATGCTGTACAGACATGTGAAAATGAAGTTAGGTCAGAAGTATTATGATATTAGTAGGAACTCTGAGTTTAAGTCTGAATGTAGACACATTAATCATTTGCAGTTTCTTACTCTGTGCACACTGCATATGAAGAGACTGGGCTTGAAGTTATGTTTCACCTATGCTGTTTGTAATAACATTATTAGCGTTCTATCTTATCTAACTTATCAAGGGGCTTATTTCAGAAAATGTTAACTCTTAGATGTTCTTCCAAAGTGAGATGATCATTCTTTGTTTCTTTGAAAATCCAAATGGATCCAGAAGCCATACATGTTGTTTATTTCCATTTTCCCTTAAAAGACAGAAATTTTAACCACCCAGAGAAATAAACACTAAGTATTAAAAGACACTGAAGCTCTTATTTAGAGTCTTAGCAGCTACTATAAACATCCTTTTTGCCTTCCATGTTTTCTTTTCCTTCTCAGATGTGCGAAGTTTCCTTTTGCAGGAAGAGGGATAATGACTGTCCCATATTACCCTAGGACCGTCTGAAATGCTTATACATTTGAACTGTTTTCCAGATTATTGTGTCCAAACAAACTTTTCACTTTGAATAGTTTTTGTGTGTGTGTGTGTGTTTTGGTCTCTGGCCTCTCCTCCTCACTGCCCTCCCCCTTCCCCCCTGCCAAAATAAAATAATAATAATTAAAAAAAAAAAAAATTAAAAAAATCTTCATTTCTTCCTGAGTTAATCTAAAGTAACTCTTGTCCATGAACTAGCAATGCACAATAAATCTGGTGGTACCCACCACCAGATCAAGTGATGCCCAAACTCATGCCTGGCTCTGCTTTTTTCAGCCACCAAAGAGACTGGAGTTTACACCGTATCTGAGAAACTTACCTTGGAAAAAATACTGTCAGCATGGAAACATTCTTGCTAAATATCCATGCCAAAAAATGCATAGTTCTGATTAGAAAGACTTGAACTACTTATGATTGGCATCTGCCTTTTTTTTTCCTTATAGTTCTATGTGTTAGAGCACTGTAGAAAGGCATGGCACAATATTTAGAAGGGGTTGGTTTTCCTTGTGTTTCCCTTCTATGATTGTACTTAGTATCTTAGCACATAAATATGGCAGAATATAATTTGCAAGATGGGGCATATGTGTGAGTAAAGATGTAGACTATTGTGTGATACACTCTGTTAAACATATGATGTAGTTTGAGTCTTACTATGCATCAACTTCATAATTTGCAAGTTTTTTTTTCTAGATACATTTCTGAAAGAGTTTTTTGACTAAGCTGTATTTGTCTCCAAACTTAAGTATGTTATGTGATTTACTCAGATGACATTTAGTTCTGCCTAGATTTCTGTTACTGTCTTGTACAAGTTATCTTTATCTTCATTTTTAAAATTAAATCTTTAAAAAAAAAAAATCTGAATCAGATGATTTCCAAATTCAATTTGGTACTTTGGCTTCAAATTCTTAGTTAAGACCCTGTCTGGTTTTTGTTTTAGAGTGTTGCCTTTTTTCTTTCGGAAAAAAATGGCTTGCCACACTGCAATTTGCTAGCACACCTCTATGGGCTGTGCAACTCTGGGCTGTTTGAAAGAAAATTTGTGAGAAGTGGTGCCTATGTGCTGAATTAAGATCAGTGAGCTCTGTCCCGTCTCTGTCTGGAGAAGCAGCACTCTGCTGCCCAGTCAGTGCCTGTAAACATGTCTCAGGGAGATGGCCTGAAATCTGTTACCTAGTACTCTGCTGGGAGCTGGGGAAGTGGGAAGGAGCTTGGTGGCCTGGCAGCATTTCCTGCAAGAGTTCAAAACTTTCTGTTCCAGTACGCAGAAAGTGTAGTTGCCAGTTCTCTCCTGTGGAGCACAAATGTGTAAACAGTAATGCTGAAAATAGTACTTCTGCTTCTGCATGGTAGGGCTTTTTTAGACTGTCTTAAGAAACCTTTTTCCTCTACTTTTATTTTGTGCTTCTCTGTGTTTCTCTTCACAGCGACATGCCTGCAAGTTAAACATCCCACTCCAATCTACTTATTTTATGTGTAATGTGTCATGAATTCAATTTCCTAGTGAAATTTCTTTCCAAATATGACTTGAAAACACCTTTCTTCTTTGTCTTTCATGCTAATACTTCTTCCTGGCTTTAATGTATTATTTAATTCTGTAACTTTATTATTTAGCACCTGAGATCATGTTGAAGTACAATTTCTGAGAAGCTCACTGTATAGACATGCACACTGTTTAAAGCTGGTTAGAAATTTTCTGAAAGCAAACAACTAATATCTTTTGAAATTGGACATTGACTGAGGCTAAATGTTTTGTTTTAAATACCTGAGTTGAGACAACTTGGCCAGTTTGAAGGCAGGAGTCTGACAAGAACCTGGCAGTATCGGGAGCTGTGGCTTTCTTCAGAATGACAAAAGTTTTGGGGGAGAAAAACAAATGAGGTAAAAGCATATGATTTTATTATTGAATAGGTAATAATAACCAAGAGGGGAAAAAAAGTGAAAATAGTGCCATTTCTAGTTCTTGCTCCTGGTTTTCCAGAAATACCATAAAACTGATGAGAAATCCACTCACAGTTCTGATTTCATGGACCTGGGTCCTTCACAGCAGATAGCTCGAGTGACTCAAAAAGTCTGATTTTTGCATATGCTAAGCAACTTGTGCATAAAACAGAAGAGAGAGCCGAACACTGTTAAATAAAGATTAGTGCTTGGCTTTGAGCCCATACTCCTGAAAGCACCATTTGCCTGATCCCTCTGGGATCAATCGTTAATACCGTCCTAAAGCAGTGGCGAAATACCAATTTAGTCCTAGAATTCTCCATACCACAGCAAGGTCTCCAGGAGTTAGAGCTGGCTGAATTTCATTCTTACAGTTTCTGTATATCAGAATAGATCAGTGTTCATCACAAATGAGTCCCTTGGTTCAGGAAAGTGCCAGCAAATGGCGTTTTTCCTATGCATATATTCATTCTGGATATCTGTTGACTTGATTGTCTCTTAAGCATCAGGACTAGGGAAAAGACTAATTTACAACACCTGCTTAGAACATTCTTATTTGAAGTGGTAGGTCCCTGACTTTCTCAAATGCAGGTAGTAAAATACTACTGTTATGGCCCTCCGTGAGAGACGATTTTTCTGCACCACTCCTGGTACATATGTGTGCGCTGTGTTCTGCCAAGTGACGATAACTGAGCTAACTTGGAGTAAGCAGTGCCTTGTCAGATGTGAGTTCTGCTCAGGTTAAATGCTGCTTCTCAGCAGTGCTAATTGGAGTGTTGTGCTAATATTAACTAAACTGCCTTCACATCGGTGACCTTGCACTTTTGATTCAACACAGTTTCCAGGAGTTTCGACCTTTGGATGTCCATACAGTTCAGGATATTTTCTAGTTACTATTCTGTGAGAAATAATTAAGCAATATGTTCTCTGAATTTTTAATATCAAGAGCATGCACATATACATGACTGTGTTTTTGAAAGATGCAACAGTATTGCACGACTGAAAGTAAAACAAACAAACAACCTCCCCCAGTAATTATACCTTTCCAAGTTTTCTTTTTTTGTATTTCTTTCTGTCTGTCTGTCAAATCCTGCTTTAAAATGTGTCTTTTTGGCCAATGTGAGGAACAACTGTGGGGCTGTGAGTCTAATGAGATTTCTTCATCTGATGGACATAACAAGAGGGAGTTAAATTTATAGTTTTATAGTTTTACATACTACATCTTCTGGAAAATGTGTTATATATTTTACTGGATAAAGCTATAATATTTTTGATATTATATGGAGTTTTTAATATGTTTTGTTAATTCTGCTTTTAAGATCTAGAACCTTAGCCAAGACACCAAAGACTAAAAGTGGCCTCCTCGAGAAGACCCACAACACTGTCAAAACATAACATATTTTACATGGTTTTGTGCAAACTTCCTTAAAAAAGTAAACTAAAAAGTTGAGGGTTTTTTCTTTTCCTTTTCAATTCTATATTGGTTTTCATGCTTCAGTAACTTACTATAGCTGTAAGTATTTCTCTACAGATGCAAAATCAATTATTTCAAGATTCTTATTTATAGTTTAGGTTTAATCAGATTTGCCTTGTAACCATAACTTCAGAGGAGCACTCATTTTTCCTTTCTCAAAATTTGCATTTCATTTTAGCCCTTAACATTTAGAAAAGTCACTAGACAATTCTAATTAGCAGAATTTGATGTGGTGGTGCAACTGAGGACTGACCTACCTGATAATCTATTGTTAAAGTAGTAAAAAAGATCCCTTCTTAACTAAGCCATGTGTTAATGGCATAAAGTGGCATCCCTACACATGGTAATTAGCAGCATATCCCTCACAACTGGTTTGTGGTTGAGACAGTGTAGGTTGTCTAGGTAGGAATTATAATTAGGTCCCATGATGATCTCCATGTGTTGTTAAACTGCAGGATCAGAGAACTCTTTTTCTTAGAATTTAGTTCTCTGTCATGGTCCAAAGTTTTTCAGGGAGAAGCTCTTTGGAGGAGCAGAGGAAATCTGCTGATCTTTTGTATTGCAGCATTCTAGTGGGCAAAGGACAACCTCTGAATGTGGTGCAAACCCATAGTTTAGGTAAACTGGAGATATTAGGAAAAAGATACCTTAGGTGTGTCTTTGATGTGCTGAGGAGTGAGTGAGAGCCATTTATTCTAGCTTGACAGCAACTAGAAGTAAAAGAGAGACTTAAAGCAAGATCAGTACTTTCCTAGAAGTAGTAGAGAGGTGTGATCACACCCATGCTTGTACCAAAGATTCCTTCATCCTAAAGGCTGTCTGGGAGAAACAATGATAACTAAGTTGTGCTGTGTATGTAGGGGGGGCTAATAGCAATGCTCAGTGTTCATCCTCTGGGAAGATACGTGGTGATGACCCTAGTATATTAAGGCAGAGCATAAAAGGGTGGCAGATCACAAGTCTGTCTTCGCAAATGCTGTATTATTGGCCCGTTAATTTATGGCGTGTAGCATTATCTAATGGTTCTGCTCATAAATGCAAGTCTTTATTACAGTTTCAGTCGCTTCATCATTTTAGACACTAGCTTCTGCCTCTCTTTGATGCAGCCAGATAATTCAAATTATATCATTAGCAGGAGAAAATGTTTTCATGCCAAAACCTCTTGCTGAACAGCATCTCTTATATCACCCTTCTACTTTTCTGCTGTTCTGTGTGACATTTCTGCATGTATTTCTGCTGAACCTCTCTGACTTTTTACCGTTTTACTGGCTTACCAATTAAGTTAGTTGGCTGAGTATAAAAAAGAATGATCAAGTTATTTTTACCTAAGTTAAAAATATTTTTATTTTAATTCATTAAAGCAGATACTTAATATTAAGAGTGAGGGCAATGTGGATTGGAAGGATTGTAGAAGCTGAGTTGGCTTACACTAGGAAATGAAATTATTATCCCTCTTCAGTGAAGAAAGTTCCTGTAAAGACTACCATTTGGGCAACTTACGGATTTTTTTGTAATTTATTTCTTTTGGAGGGTGAGGGGAAAAATTTTGAAATCTGTTATTTACTGAAGATGCAAGTATGTGTTATTGAAAGGTCTAAATCTGCTGAAATGCTCAACTTAATGAGGAGAAAGAGATGTTTAAAATCAGGCTTGGCACTGCCCAATGGATGTACTTTAGCAAGCTTCACCTTCTTGAGTTCAGTTCTGGTGAAGTTAAGTTTAGCTTTAGTGCTGTCTTTGTCACGTAATGCTTCGCTTGAACAGCACAGCAAGGTCTGGGCCACTGTGGGAAAGCCTCTTCAAAACAAAATTTTTGTAGAGATAGTCAGTCTTTAAAGCTATTCAATGTCAAAAAGTTCTGGTTGGCTTTTTTTGGCGATTTTGTTTGGTTTTAGTTTAATACATGTTAACTAATATTTATCAGAGGAATGAAAGAAAAATCCTCTTTTAAAAGATTCTTCAGTTACTGTGGCATGGTAGATGGTAGGATCTGTGTTATGTGCCTACCTGAGGGACAGCTGAAAAATCATAAGATGGTGGTAAAATTATTTCAATGAGAGGAGAAGGAAAAACAGAAAAAAAATATTGCTTGTAATGTTTATATCAATTTGCCCAAAGAAGCAGTACTTTCTTATTCCTACACAGCTACTTTTAAGAGGCTCTTCTGTGTTTAAAATAACATTTATTTTTCAAAGAATGCTAAGTAATAGACTTTGTTAACATGTGCCATGTTAATACTGTTTAGTGTTTAGCATTTACTGTGCTTGGATTAATATAGGTACTTTTAATGGCTTGGTAATTTACCCTTTCTTCCAAATGGCATCAGACAATGATGGTTCATAAATCTTGATGTATTCTTAGAAGGACTGCAATTGTTCATGTGCCAGGTGAAGGAGGAATAATTAATTTTCCAAGAATATACCCTACGTATTCAGTTAAACCCATTCTCTGTGAAATTTAAACTACAAAGCTTCTAGAAGGCTTGTATATCAAAATAAGACAATCCTTTAATTGCTGGAGAATGAACGAAGATAATTGAGTCATAAACGTTAAGTGTTGTGGAGATTTACAGGAGAGTGCTTTACTCTGGTTAACAAAGTGTTAAATTGAGCTCTAGGTACAATGTTATCAATTTCATGAAACAGCAATTACAGTGGGTTGACAAAGCTAAAAGGACTTAATAAAGGAAAACAAGTTGGAAGGATGAGGCAACTCATCCACACACAACTTTGATGTTTGACACTATTTCCCGGTGGGAGTGTTCAAACCCTGTAGCCTTGGGACTAACTTGCTTAAGCCTCACTCTGTGTCAGCTCTGCTTTTAATTTTCTTTCCCCTCAAGGAACAGTATTTGGGCTTTGCAAAATAAGTTGGCTTGAAAGAGCTGGTTATGTTTGAAAACACGTTTAATAACTAGCAACTTTTGAGAATTAAGGCAGCTCTAAGGAGCCCAGGTATTTTAGAAATCTGGCTGCTTAGGTGGATTGACCAATAGTAATTTTAGATGCTGTGCTTCAGTGGTAGCAGACAGATTCCTTGTTCATAGAATTCTAAATTGATAAAATCTAGTAACAGGTAAATAGCTAAAACCTGTCATTATCCAGGTTTTATATATGTGAAATTATATATATATATTTATATGAATAAATTAAAATTGAAGTGTTAA
The DNA here is from genome assembly GCA_013397895.1 of Origma solitaria. Lineage (NCBI taxonomy): Eukaryota > Metazoa > Chordata > Aves > Passeriformes > Acanthizidae > Origma > Origma solitaria. Next base: position 2,243 of record VZRL01003992.1, on the reverse strand, counting down.
TGACTGTTGGATATTATTTTTGTCATTGAGAGATCTGCTTTTGGGCCCATACCTTTTCCTCTTCCATAAATATAGTCATGAAGCAGGACTTGTGTAATGGTATTTTCGGTTTTTCTCCTCTGCGCAAAAAAGTGGTTTATAGTTTGAAAGCAGAAGACACAGTTTCGTGCCTTTAGCTCCTCTTCAAATGTAGCTAAAAAAAATAATGAAGATAATTTAAGTCTGGGTAAACCAATTTCTTTAAAGAACAAAAGTACCTCGCTGCTTCCATGGCTTTAGCTTTTGTCTTTTAATGAAAAAAATTATTTTGTTGTGCTCCAATGTTTCAGTCCTTTTATTCATCACTGGTTGAATATGCATTAGTGTTTTTCTGATCAGTGGTGTGGTTATAATGCAAAGCCCCTGTGGGTCCCTACTTACCCCCTACTTACTGCATGTTGCTTCATTACCTGGTTTTGACAGTCATGAACTGGCTTCTCAGAGGAAATTAAACCAGAAATCCCATTTCAGATCCCCGCCATTGGAGTCTATCCTGATCTCTTTTCTACACAGGGAGATTATATTATTTCGATTATTAAATTGTTTTAAATTTTAGATCAAGCTTGTTACCATTTTTAAGGCAGATAAAACAGAAAACATAGAATCTTGTGCTTCATTATTTTCCTCCCCCCGCCCCCACCTTGGTAGTTTACATTTAAATTAATATTAAAATTAATTGCCTTTTTCCTGTTTGGCAATTTCTTTTTTGATTCTTAACATTTTCCTAGTGTTTTCAGGTAGTGCCTCTTTGTGGGAAGCATTTCTAAAAAGAATAAGGTTTCTTTAAAATTCACATTGGTAAAGGCAACTTTTAATTTTTAAACTTTTTAATCTTTAAAAAGTGTACACATATAGTTAGTGGGTTGTTTGAAACTATTCTAAAGGAAATTTTTTTTCTGCTTGTGTATTTTGATAATTCGAAGCTAAGGTTTCAATTTATACTGGTTCAGAAACAACACATGTACTTTTTAATTTGTATTTGATTAGTTAAAATGCATATGTAAACTTGAAAATTAATTGGTAGGGTAATTGTAGAAGTAAAATAATAACACAGGCATAAAAGAAATCCTTTAAGAAAATATAACAAGCACCTTTCATTTGATTTATGAAAGGAATTGAAATGTGCTGCAGCATTATCCTCAACACTTATTATATCTAATGGGCAATTAATTTAAGCTTATTTAAGAAAGTGCAGAGAAGAAACAAAAGGGTTGGGCTATCATTAAGACGGGATGTGAATGTCACGCCTGGTGGATCAGAAATGAGTCAGCAATTTGCCTTTTAAAGGCAGATGTGTGATGTGATCTACAGCTTTCAAATACTTGGAGCTGACACTTGGTGTTGTAATGGATTATTGCTAGTGCCTGTTAAAAATCAAAAATATTGATTTTAAAAAAACACTTTGAAAATTGTGGTTTTGTTCCAATGAGGAAACAAAAATTGAAAAGTCTCCATTTTGTCTTGATAAAAGAGTAGATGGATGTACTTTCTCCTTTTCCCCTACATCTGTGCAGGGGGGTGCGGGGTGCTGGTTGGCACACCCAGCTTCAGTTAAGTCCTTTTTCTGTGCCTGGTGTGGCAAATCTCTCTCTTTCCTGCTTTGCAAGTCTATGCACTTGATCTTGTGAGAAACATTTTTCATGAAAATATGAACACAGGGAGGCTTTCCAGTGAAGAATGTAAGAGTTCAAAAATTTCCTCTTAGCATTAGTGTATTAAGTCATGTGCTTCCTGTCCCAGTCTGTGTTATGTTGGTGTAGTTGGTTGTGGCTTATGTGAACTACAGATTTCAGAGTCTTCTCGAAGTTCCTAGTGGAGAAATGTCTATGTCAAGAAACGAAAATGTCATTATAAAGATGGTTCTGCTGGGAATTACAGGTCATGGAGTTTTTGGTTTCTTTTGTGGTTTGGGTGGTTTTTTTAGACTTATGCCTGTTTTCATTTTCTCTTCTATCCCTTGCTGCACTTTGGGCAGAAGAGGCATTTAGAAGCCTTCCACAGTTATCGATGCAGGAGTGAGCATGGCTTTAACACATCTGACAGACTGAGCTGGTCTGCTAGTACAAAACAAGCAAACACAAGTGTGTTTTGGGATGATATGCACGTCTCACATGAAACCAAGCAAAAATAAAATAAATCCAGGTTTTCCAAATAGATTGCAACTGTGTGTTTGACATGGTGTATCAGTGTGGCAGGCCGGCCCC
>VZRL01003991.1:478203-491767 GCA_013397895.1 Origma solitaria | reverse complement strand
CTTCCCTTCCCTTCCTTTCCCTCGGTGTTTGCTCCTTCTCAGATGTGTTTTCTACTTCACACTTGGCTAAACCTCCCCTGGATACGAGCATGTCGCTGTACATTTCCCCACTCCTCATGTGGCGTGCCTTGCAGTAAGCTCATTCTTTCTGCTGGATAGAACCTCAATACATTAAGAAAAGGATTAGTATGTGCAAAGCACAAAAAAAATCAGAATACTGGAGAGCACTTAATTGGCCAACTGCCGTCAACCATTTCAGCACTTGCATCTTCCGAGCTACTTGTACCGTATTGTTAGGGGAGAATAAATCATTTGACACAACTAGGTTTTCGAAAAATATGTGAAAACCATTCAGGCAAAAAATCAGTTGAAATGTATGAAATTTTCCATCTGAGTGCTCTCTGCTAGGAGAAAATATTTCAGTGAGGCTCAATATTTAATCTTGTTTTAAAATAAATAGTTTACTATATAAAATCACTTGGGGTGTGATTTTTTAAAATGCAGTGTAATTTTATTTTAGTTTTAAGGTTTGTGCTGAGGAATGCTGGAACATGCCAAATGATGTCTAGGCAAAGTTGTGTGTTAGAAATAATCCTGCTGCAGTCGGGTTGTGTAAGGCATATGCATGGATTTAAATCTCTGAAACACTTAAACTGATAGAAATCTGTGAACATGGCTAACACAGAGCAGGGCCCGTCCTCGCTTTTGTACAAAGTGCAACTTTTGCATCTCTACAATGCGTGACCTGGGTGAGAGTTGTTTTCCTTATCTGTTGCACTGTCCTATTCTCTTGTAAATGATGTATTTCACAGAAACACATAATAGTTTGGGAGGGAAGGGAATTTAGAGCTCATCTCACTCCACCCTCCTGCCGTGGGCAAGGACACTTTCCACTATCCCAGGCTGCTCCAAGTCTCACCTAATATGGCCTTGGACACTTCCAAGCGATAGGGAATCCACAATCTCTCTGGGTAACTGTGCCAGAGCCTCACCACCCTTACAGGGAAGAATTTCTTCCTAATATATAATCTAAGTCTACCCTCCTTCAGACTAAAGTCATTCTCCTTGTCCTGTCACTCCATGTGCCTGTCCAAAGTCCCTCTCCAGCCTTTTTGCAAGCTCCCTTTAGGTATTGGAAGGCTGTTGTAAGGTATCCCCAAAGCCTTCTGTTCTCCAGGCAGAACAGCCAAGAGAAGGAGGCAGAGCAAGTTAATAATGGCCTCGAGGTCTGAGCCCAGGGGGCTGTTCCCATGTTCTGCCAAAGGCTGGATGGTGCTCACTGATGTTTAGAGTATGGCATAAAATATTTTATGCTTAGAGTATGGCATAAAAGGCCAAAGATTGCACAAGATCAGTTTGTACAAAGGTTTTATTACAAACTCTGTTTTTTGGACTGAGATTTAAGTATAGAAAAGAGTGTGTCATACCTGAAGTACTGCATTGAAAATGTCCACTATGGAACATAGTTTAGCTAATTAAGTAGGTTATTAAAACTACAGGGGTTTTGCAACACATGCATGGATATGAGCCAGTCATGGCTCATTAAAGTCCTAATCCTGAAAGCTGCTGAGAACAGGAGACATTTCTCTGAGCTGTGCAATCTTTTGCTCTGAAGTTTTATGATCTACGGGAAAACAGTCCCGTATCCGCCGTCAATACATGACCGATACAATCAAACACTAAGTGGCTCCACATGCATTCTCTTAATTGTTAGCTGTCGTATTGAGATTAAATTGGGCATTAAATTAAGGAGAGATTAAATTGTGACCTGAGGTGTAGGATTCATATACGCACTTAAATATAAATCCCATTGTTTATTGGGAATAAAAGAACTCATGTTGCTTTGTTTGTAGTGTTTGGTTTATCATTCTTAATATAGAATACAAAAATTTAGAAATAACTTCTGACTGTGTAAGTCTGTGTTTATTCTTTCAAAGGAAGAGCAAGAGGAAAAGCTTTAGGGTCCATAAAGCTTTTCCATCATCCTCCAGCTGCTTCTGCACCACTCACCGATCCTCACAAGTAGTGATCAGGGAACCTCCATAGAAATCCTCTGCACACAGCTGGGCATCTTCGCTTTTGTGGATCTTAGGAACTGAATTTGATTCTTTCTTTCTGAATGTAGAGGGAAATGTGTATTTTCTTTGACTTTGTTGTTGGAGGGGATTTTCTTGTTTTTATCATTGCTTTGGTGATTTGATCATCAAATCTGCTTTTTGGCCCTTTAGCAGGAGAGTTGGCAACCTACAGAGCAGGTGCTGAGAGGAGCATGGTGGGCAGCAGGTCCACATAGGCTGAGGTCTGAGAGCCGCAGCTTCTGGGGGGCTGCAGATCACAGCCCCCATTCCCCACGGAATTTGGGACAGAAGTGGGGCAGGCAGCCCTTCTGCCCCTCAGCAGCAAGACATTGCCAAGCAGCCACTCGGCAGCATCTTTGGGAGGTCCTGTCCTCCAACTCCCACAAATCCCCACCAGTGCATGTCATTCTCATTGAGAGGAGGGAGATGCAGAGTGGCACACCGCTCCTGAAAGCTGCTGATCTTCGCATTAACAACCTCATCTTCAGGTTTTTTTTGTTCCTGCTTGTGCTCTGCTTGCTGTGTTCCTCCTCTCCATATTTTGTTATTTCTCCAAGGTTCTTCTTATACATCAATCACTGTCCAGCTTAGATTTCCAGTGGTGACTGGGAAGATGGTATTGTACATTCATTCAAAGCATTTGGGGCTTTTTGGGAATCTTGTCCCTGAATGACTGTCTGTGAGGGGCAAGCTTCGGTGCAGGAGATAGACCTAGCGCAATTCAGCTCCAAAATCAGTGTGGCATGGACCCCACATGAGACAGTTCTTCTGTCCATGAGGCTTGGTGTTCCTTAGTGAATGTACAAACAGAATCATTGCAGACATGGGAACAGGAGAACTGGGTAATGCTGTGCTTGGGTGAAAGTCATAGCTGAAGATCCAACCCATTGTATTTTCTGTTCTTTTGAGGCTGAGAATAGTGCTGATGTGAAATGGGGTATAAAGTTAAATGACAAAAACACATAGCAAATTTGGGTCTTTTAAGCACTGTCAGGCAGAGAACTGAACAACCTCAGATGAGATTGATAACTTGCTTGAGACCACATGTTCAAACTGGGTCTAATCTGGAATATCTATTGATGGTTTCTGGCTTCCTGTCCAGTGCTCAGCTCATTAGATCACACTTCTCAGCACTTCAAATAAGCAGTTCTACAGTTTGCTCATTTAAAACCCTTTTGTTCCTACTGCTCCATTTCTTATTTATAAGGATGTTAAATTAAGCATTTACCTTAAATTAAATCCTGTGAGTCTGTGATATACTTTTGCTTTCATGAAATATTACGAAGTAAACCTTGTCATATAAACAATTAAACCAAAGAGCAAATTCAGACACGGTCAACCTTTGCAATGAAATAAAATTTTGTTCATAGAAAAATTAATGATGAAATTACATAATTAAATCCTTTACCCAAGCAGAGCCATAACACGCGAGCTGATCTATCAGAGCTCCATGAGATCAGTTCTCAAACTGTAGATCCAAAGAGAAGATGATACAATGGCTCTCACAGCAAAAACCTCCCACAAAAGGGCATGAGCTACAGGCATGAATTACTGTAATTACAATTCATGTAGCAAAATTAGGCTGCATATTACTCATAGGTTTGAAAGAGGTGTTAAAGAGAAAAGGTGATGTTCCCATGCTCAGGAAAAGGTAGAATGTTGTTGAAGTCAGGCAGTGGGATGGATCCCCAGGGCAGCTCCTGGCCATCAGAGCTTGCCAAGGGCTTCAGCATGAGAGCCTGGCTTTAACTGATGTGAGGTTATTCGAGATTTAGATCATTTCTGTCAGCTTCTGAGCCAGATCCTGGGCTAATCTGTGCTTTGTGCAAATCCATGAGCTTGCAGTGTTGAAAATTAGACCCAAATTGGATCAATTTATGCAAAAAAATAACACGGTAGTGGGTGATGTGTACTTGTTCCCTTCACTTCTGTTGATCATGTTTTTGTGAGATCTAAATTTGCTTACTCCATCCTCCACTTAATTGCACTTGTACAGCACATAAATTATCTTGCTCCCGGTTGGTTCCTATAGACTTCACTGAAGGTCTTTTTTTTCTTTCCACCTGAAGACTGAATTTCATGCTGTTTTCATAGAGGTTTGGAGGTTAAATGCTCCAATATTTCTATTTCTGGGCTAGGAGTAAAGTTTTTCTCTGCTATTTCCTCACTGACCTTTTTAGAAATTGAAATTACTTTGAGCTCCCTGTTATGTTTGCGAAAGACTTCTGCATTCTCCCCCTCTGCAGTGGCATATTATAAATATTTCCTTTGATGTGTCTTTACTCCATTCCCTCCCACCCTCTCCTTTTGCAGAATGGTGTACTGTTCCCTTTCTCTTTCTTCCTCACCACGGCTGCTTATCTGCAGCCCAAAGCGAGGAGGTGGTTCCCTTTAGCATGTAAATAAAGCAACATTTTTTTCCATCGAGCAGCTCAGGCTGGAATTCCATGCCAGAAACTCTCCTCTACACAATGATGAGTTCAAGTTCTGCATTGTGCCAAGGGTTTTTTCTTTCACAGTAGGAAAGGTGATCAGTCTGCAATTAGTCCTCTCCTTCCCCAATCTTTTGTAACTCCATCTTTGCTAATTTCTCATCTCCCAGGACCAAAGCCGAAGGTAACTTTTGGGAATCCATTTAATGTGACAGTCCTCCCATCATCCAGTTCTGCATAAAATTAGCCTGTCCTCCAGCTGATGGTAAATGATGTGGCATTAGAGCAATATTTGGAAAGATGTGCCTCGAGTTCTCTATTCTGGTCAGATGAGCGGGGAACATGCTTTTGCATTTTAATTTGAAATTCAGTGAATATTTTGAATGCCACAGCATGTCTATAACATTATTTAAAAGATCCTGTGCACTCAGGCATGTAATGATTGACATTGGCTGTAACTTGATGCAATGTTGCACTGTTTTAATTCTTTTTGGGGCAGTGTTATCTTTGATCACTTCGTATTCACTGGAAAAATCCCACAATTGCAATCCCACATTATGTTTCAGTGAGGATGCCAAGTTCTCTATCGTGCATAGCTATTCAAGGCACTTTGTCCACCCTCAGGCTGCTCATTAAAGTGATGGCAGTTTCTATTTTAATGAATAAGGTAGAGTGCAAATTCCCAACTTCATTCATAGACCTTGAATGGGCAAAAGGAGAGGGTTCTTTTTTCAGTTCCCAACTTCTTTGTTTTCTTGGAAATTGTGTAAATGTGTTCATAACCATGGCCACAACTCCATGTGCATGCAAAACCCATCAAATTACAAGTTTTTATCTTGTGCCCAGAGCTTGTATTATTAAAACTTCCTTTTGTGACCAACATCCCCCATCCCAGATTTCATTCCTAGACACAGTTACATGTCCATATTGCAAGAGGTAAGAAAGGGAGATGTCTGACAAGAGCGACTTAGTTCCCTTTTTCAATTCTCTGTTATTCCTTCCCTAATCGTCAGCACTGTGCCAGAAAGCCTTTCCATACAACCCAACATTCCTTGCTTTCAGGGGCTGCCATTTCAAAGGCTGCACTTGCCCACAGTTACACAGCAGGGGCATGAAAGCTGCTACACGTTTCCTCTCCAGTTAAAATGCGGCACTTTAAGGTAAAGCATGAACTAAGTGCAGCGCTGAAGTGCTGCACAAACACGAACAGTCGGTGTCAGGGAAGGAGGCAGAGTTCCCTGCTTGCTCTCCTGCCTATTATCCATGTGCCATTCAGGCCTAACAGCCTGGACGCCTTCTTTTGACCGCTCTCACTCCCAGTTTGCTGTGAAAAATCCTTTTCTCCTGCCCATTACCCAACATTTGGGAATAGCCGTGGCTGCCAAGGAGAGCTTTTTTGAAGGCAGTGCTGAGTTGCTCCTTGAAACTGGGTTAAGGAGCACATGTATTTTTTTGCTGTGCCCACGTTTACTCCAAAGCCCCTGCCAGCCAGAAGGAAAGCCATTTTGGGGTGCCTGCAGCTGCCCTGGTGGATAAGAGCATCCAGCTGGGGGAGGCACCGATGCGCAGATTTGGAACACCGGGCTCACCTCTGGGTGTCATCCTGGTGGGGCAGGTTTGGCTTTGGGCTCAGTTCAGCTTGCGCTCAGACTCAAGGAATGAGCACCAAAAGCTGCTGAAGGGCCTTTGCAATGCCCCAGCGCTCTGGTGAAGTGCCCTTTACGCTTCCCAGAGCTCAGCAATCCCAAAAAGTGCATGTCTTTTCCACAAGGCCAAGCCATGGGGTAGTTGGAGACCCACCAAGAGAACTCTTCCTCTGTCTTCCCCTGCTCACAGCTCCTTGGACCAGAGCCATGTTTTCTGCAGAGGCTTTGGCTTTAGCTGGGAGGTACAAGTTTCTTTGCTTAGTGCACAATGATTTTTACCCAGTTGTATAAAATCAGAGAATTGAGTACAGGTGCCTTTTAATTTTTTTTCCTTGAGAAAAACTGAAGATAAATATTGAAATGAAAAAAGGGTTTGCTATTTAATAGTATTAAATCACTACATGCGGTTGCAGGAGACTAAGGAATTATTTTAATATTATTTCCATTTGCATATGTTCCTCCAAAATCCTCTTGCTGAAGCTCACAGTTTCAGGGGAGAAGCTGAAACATTTAATCATTTAATAAAAGCAGCTCTTGCCGTGTATTTGTTATAGTCGTGGATTTTACACGCCAGAGGATCTTTGTGGTACACAAAGAACATAATCCAGAAGGGAAAAGTCCTACCTCTTTTTAGCTACACTAAAATAAGTTTACTCCTTAAAAATCTTCCCCTCCTTTATCCTTGAGGCTTGGGGCTCCCTAGATGAGGAGTTGACCTTAATGCCAGGGAATGCTCAGCCCATCATTGTGTTGTGATAGAAACTGTGTTTGACTGGAAAATGTGATTTAAGGTAGCAAGTGGTGGTAGAATTTGTTACACTTGGGCCATGGAATGCTGACATCCCTGGAGAGCATGTTCATCCTGGACTCCTCTGTTGGGCAAGTCAACACCCAGGGGAAGAATCAAATAAAGAGACTCTTTCCCTCCTCATTCCCTCTCCCTGGCTGTGGTGCCTGGGGTTTCCCTCCCAAGGCTCCCAGCTGTGCAGAAGAGAGTTTTTTACTAAAACTTGCTGTTCTGGTAAGGTTGGTGACTGCTCCTAGGGCGGGAGTATTGTCGCCATGGAGCAGTGGTGCTGCCTAGCAGGCAGGAGATGTGTCCCAAAGGAGCCGGGCTCACTGCAGAGCCTGCACGGGAAGATTTGGCTCTCCCCAGAGAGATACCATGGGATGAATCTTGATGTCTTCAAATCTGATGAAATTAAAATTTAAATAAAAGGTTGGTCTGCGTTGTTTGGGGGTTTTTTTGCCTTAACTGGTAGCTCTGTGAATTCAACAGAGAAAGCCACTCAGTGGCCTTTTTGCCTTGAGCATCCTCAGCACAAAGATTTAGTGTTTGGAATTTTAAATTACGATTTGATGATTTTCCATGTGCCACAACAGATATCGCTCACTCTCCCAGAGCTGCAGGAGCTGAAAAAAAACAACCCAGAGAAAAAGCAAGGGCTAAACAAACAAACCTCAGCATACAGAACTTGAGCTTTTTAAGGAGCGGACACCTAATGCCAAGGACTTTGGTCTTAGCAGTGTATGACCCCTAACAAGCAGAAGTAGTAGATCATTGAATTAAAAAAGAGCCATTTTCCAAAATGTAATTGCACCTTAAGGGCAAATAAATACCTTCTTGCTGCTTAGATTGGTAGCGTTCCTTCCCGTAACTGAAGCATCAGGAATAATTATGCTAAAAGACACTTAAGCTTGTAGAGAAAACACATATTGCATTTTATGATGCTCTTGCTGGGCTTCTTGTGTAACATGAGAGAGATTATATTAACACTGGTGCTACATCGGTGTAGAATTACACCCCCGTGTTGGTCTGAACTGCATTGTGCAGCTCTCCTCACTTTTTATAGCTCTATTAATGGTTTTCAAAAACTGTGGGCTAAAGGAGTATTAAAATGTCTTGGCAATGTACAGTTGCTCAATCTTTTTACTGTGGGATTACATATACCTTGTTTCTATTTGATTTTGATTGCTTGCTTGGCCTAGATTCCCTGCAAGCATTCAGTATGACTGAATAATTTTTAGTTGTACTTTCTTGCCATGCTTTATGCTAATCTGCTGATGTTTTGCAGCCGCAGCACTGCCAGTCAGTGCTGCAGCCTACAGTCTTTATCCTTTACTGGATTTTTAAAAGGGTATTTTATTGCCTGTCATTACCATTCATTGTGGCTTTATGGGCTGTGCTCTGTGCTCGCGCTCTCCCGGCGCTGCGGCTGCCGCTCGCTCCCCACCGCAGCTCCACGCCTTTGTTCTGCCCAGCACAAGTTTTATGTGGGCCCTTCTGCCTGCCCCCCTCCAGAGTGCCTCAGATATTGCCCCCGTTCCAGGGGGCAGATGGGAGAGTGTAATTTCAGCTCCGTGATTTAGAAGGAATGGGTTTTTTCCCCAAATATCGCTGGGTAAGTGTTAAATACAGGATGCATAATACGCTGTGCTGCGGGAGTTTTGGTACCTCTCGAGCAGCTTTTTGTTATGCTAATGCACACTTGAAGGAAACACCAATGTTTCATCCAAATGACATAATTAAATTAATAATCATTTATTAAGAGCACATTAAATTGTTAAATTTTTCATGCCCTGCTTATGGATGTTTCTCAGCTTTATTTAATAACATATGGGTGTAGGTCAGAATCAAACCCATAGCTGCAAACTGCAAAGCCATTTCCTCAAAATTGGTGGTTCGCATAAAGCAGAACTCAACTCTAAATAAATTACTGTACCTTGAGGGGATTCTTCCAACTCAATGCTCACCTTCTTTCATCTCTAGTAGGGATACAATTTTGAATACTTTCTTTTAGTTGGAGTTGCTTTTGGGACAGTTAAGTCATTAGGAAAATATTGAAGTTGTATGAAAATAGAGCTTTGTCAGTTTAACTTTCTGAAAAAAACCAAATGCAATGAATCAGAATAATTGTTTTAAGTGGATTGGACCTCATGCCATGCTCAGCCCAGAGACCCATTGGGAAATGTGCATCGACGTCCCTCTGGTCACAGGAGATGGGGCAGAGGGGGCTGAGGCTGCCAGGCAGGTCTGATGTTGCCTGTGGTGCATCACTTTTTCAGTGCTGTCGTTCTGTGAAGGTCTGAGATCATGGAACGGAGGGAAGGCTGGAGATTTACTGGTTTGGAGTTAGTTAGACTTGAACAGAGGAATTTATGTGTGGATACAAATATGCATAAATCTTTGCCTGACTGCTCAGCCAAAGGAAAATGGATAGTTTCCTGTAGCAACACTTAATGTTTTGATTGTTGTCTTTAAAGTAAATAAATCATTCACTCTGTACTTTTTCGTGAAGTGATTTATATCCTTAAGATGCAGAGTGCTTTTAAAGCAGACTGATGTGTTAGATGGGGAGAGCAGGAGGTGTGCTGTGAAAGCCCTGCTTCCCTGCTTGAGAGTCTGCAGTGGCTGTTAACCAACAAGTTCCCTCCCCCGAGCTGCAGACACATGCTGGGAAAAGCCTGAAACGCTGACTTCAGTGGGAGCTGAGTGCTCAACACCTCCCAGGATTGGACCTCAAATACTTATCTGTAGGAGCTTTCCATTATTCATTCTACAAATGAAACCAGTTGTAATGTAAATTATAGAATGAATCTTTCCACGGCTTAAGATCCTGTAACTTAAACCTCCTAGGCTGCTTATCTGCCTTCTGCCACCTACCTACAGTTTATCCAGTGCACTTGGCATTCTTGATTGTTCCGTGCATATAAATTTCAATCATACCCACAGGGTCCCTCTATTCTATAATAGCTTGCATTGTGAGCAATTTAGCAGAGAACCGCTCTACCCAAACACTGAGTGAGACATTTGCTATTGGGAAAAGCAAAACCCTTGGGAAGTGCCATGCATATTCCTCACATAATGCTGTAATAAGGCAATTGTATTGAAATTTAAAAAGAGATTGAGAGATTTATCTCCCCTTTCAGTCACACGGTATCATGGAGCTGTCCGGGAGCCTCTAAGCAAAGCAATCCCACGTATGCAAAATCAGCCGGCTCGGGAAGTCAGGCTGATTGGCTAACGATGGCTTGATACCTTCTACCAAAGTCATTAAAATTCTTCCTTATCTCAACAGAATAACTTCTCACTGTAATAATCTTATTACACCCCAGTTGTTCTATTGCTCTGCCAGGCAGGTTACACACAACACCTGCCCATGTGATTCCGTGCCTGCCTCTCATCCTGCTTGGTGTACAGCCCCAAGCCAGCCCTTTCCAGGAGTTTCTCTGAAGCACCACAGATGTCATTGTGCAAACTCCTCTGCCACAGTAAGGAGTGAAAAATGGTCCCTGGATGTGGGTGCACAAACAGCACGGACTGCTCAAACCATGGAGACCTGAGAAACAGGGAAAGTGCAAAGAAGTCTGTGTGGTAGCAGTGCTTTCCGAGAGAGGCAGCAGGGAGCTCCATCCTCCCCCTACACTCACTGGCTGTCCTTGGCATATGGGGGTAAGAAAAAACAAGGAGAAGATTACGATGCCTTAGGGAAATGAGGTTTCTGTCTGTAGGCTGAAAGTGGAATGAGTCTTAAAGCCCAGTGGTCTATGAGAAGGCCTAAGGAGGTGGAAAAGATGCCATTTGTATGGTCACAGAATGACAGACTGGTTTGGGTTGGAAGAGACCTCAAAGCACATCTTGTTCCACCCCTGCCGTGGGCAGGGACACCTCCCACTGTCCCAGGCTGCTCCAAGCCCTGTCTGCCTGGCCTTGGGCACTGCCAGGGATCCAGGGGCAGCCACAGCTGCTCTGGGCACCTGTGCCAGGGCCTGCCCACCCTCACAGGAACAATTTCATCCCAATATCCCATCTAAACCTACTCCCTTTCAGTTTGAAGCTATTCCCCCTTGTCCTGTCAGTACTTGCCTGTACTGTTGATTTGGAGCAGTCCTTGAAGCCTCCCAGGCAGACCTGTCCTTTCTAAGTGAATCCTGAAGTTTTGACATTTTTATTTGTATGATTGCATTTAATTCCATGTAGTATTTAATTAAAAAAAAAAGAAGAGCAACAAAATTCACTCATAAGTAACGAAACAATTGCTCATGTAATTTGTTGTCTTGTGGTACCTCGTAACAGCACAGTCAGAATGGAACAGTTTGTTTGGAGAGACCAAGGGATCCTCAGCAGGACCTGTTTCAGGACACTGTAGGCAAAGGAAGGCCATGAAAGTCTTCACGGGAACCTAAAATATGTATTTAGTGGATCCTACCAATATTAAAAAACATCAAGAGGGATTATGCTTGAATCTATAGCAAGTGATTTCCTTTAATAAAATTAAGGAGATTTCTCTCTGTAATACTCATCATACTCCCCTTGAAGTTCATTCTGTTATCATCCTCACTAGTGGTTCCATAAAGCCTTCCTAATATTTACGAGATAAGAGAGTTTTGGCCTCAGGTATGGAGGGAGCATTTTGGGGAGGAAAGTCAATTAGTCTGGGGAGGCAATCCCATGGCAGAGTGCTGGCGTGTCCTGCTGGCAGCACCACAGGAGAAGAGTGTGAAAAATGTATTTGCCAGGGCCACAAACAAATAAAAATGCAGTTAACTTCTTTTAGTGGCCTTTTACAATTGGCACTGAAAGTGTTTTCTCACTGAAATAGGAATGAAAATAATCTGAAGTACTTTTTTGGGATCAAAACTGGAAGTCATTCAGAAGGTTGAGAAGATGTCTCAGAGAGTCTGTGCTCTTCCCTCATCCCTTCTCCTGTCAACCCTCCCACCCAGGGTACTTGAGCTCAGCAAGAAGAATCCACTTGTAGAAATAGAGACACTGGGGATTTTTACTGTAGCCCTCAATTTATGAACTTTATTAAATACTTCTCTTCTTTGGCTTCACGTCAACATCTGTGGAAAAACAGGGAATACCCTTTGTCCTGACCTATCCTTTCAGACACAGACTATTTTTGCATACATTTAAGAGAGAAGCTTTTTGAATAAAACTTTAAGGAATTATTAATTTGTTATGTTTTACCTGTCATTTGCAATAATCCCTGGACACACCAGTTAGTCTGCAGCCCCAGTGTGAGACATCTTACAATCAAGTAGTAAGAGAAAGTGCTTGGCTGAAGAAGCTAATGGCCTAAAAATTAGAGAAAAGGAAAAAGAAAACCACACGGTCACACGTGGGAATTCAGACCCCCACTGAGCCACTGATCCCAGGAGGATCCTGGAGTCTCTGGTAATCTCAGGAACCAAAGCCATAGCTTTGAGCCCCATTCCACATTCAGGTGCTCCATGCCTGCTCGTTTGTTTCTCTAGCAGGCAGAATGATCAGCATTTCTGGAGCACTGCCCTTGCCCAGCTCTAAGCTGCTCTGTGGAATTCACTGGGAGAGCTCCTGGCTTCACATGGAGCACCAGCACAGCCAACGTGCATTGTAAACACAAGGGGGTGGTAATTACACCTATTTCTTTGCTGCACATCCGTGTAGAACTTTCCTCTGTCTTTGTCCCAAGAGCTACAATATGTCTTAAAATCAATAAAGTCGATACCTTTAAAAAAGATTTGTTGATGTTTGGACTACACATAAAATTAGATCCTCTGATTAATGCCGCAACAACGTGACAGCATCATTGCATTATGGTTCGTGAAGCCCTTCCTCGTTCACCTACTAACAAATAACTGTATCTTGGAATAATAAAGACTAAAAATTACAGCTGAAAGAATAGTTATTGACTCACAGAAATAAACTGCAAACTACTCCCATTGTGCTCCCTTCCATATGCATTGTATTGTCATTTATTCACGTCCTTCCTCACCCTGGATGTCAGAGCACTTAACAAAGAAACACTTAACAAACAAACAATGCAGTCCCACCATGGGGTTTATGTGGCAACTGCTCTGCTGTAAATAACAGCCCATCATAACCAGCCCCTTGACTTAGCAGCTCCTCAGAAAAACAGTGATGGACACACTTTGGAGTGAGGAACCCTCTCCTCCTCTGGGGCTGGTGGCCATGTGACGCTCCAAAAATTTAACTCTCTGTTTATAAATATTGGACTTGAGAATTTGTTTGTCTTTTAAAAGCTTTATCTAAGCAGTAAGTCTTTTTCCAAACTTTTCCCAATTTCGCCTTCCTCCCCAGACTCTCCTAGACTGCCTTCTCAAAAAGGAAAAAAAAATTACAAAAACAAGAAAGCTGGAGAAGGATTTTTGACAGGGGCGTGGAATGATGGGACAAGAGAGAATGGCTTTAAGGTGTGTCTTGGATTAGAGACAAATATCCTAGGTGGAGAGCACTCCAAACAGGTGCGCCCCCCCTCCCTCCCCCCCAGCAAAGGTTTCTAACACTCCTCTCCCCACAACACAGAATATCTCAGCCTAAAGTGAAAAGAACTGTTTAATTAACAGACCACGCAGTGGAAAGGGAAAAGGGGAAAAGGGGTCAGAAAACTTGAACAAACAG
>VZRL01003991.1:389672-477998 GCA_013397895.1 Origma solitaria | reverse complement strand
GCAGAGCTCCCAGCTGCGGGACACAGTTAAAGCTACAGGACCATATTTCTGGTCAAGCATACAAAACGATAGGGAATACACGATATCATTATGCCACCCCAGGACAAGGTGAAAGGGTGTATTTTGTATAATTTGATATTAGGAAGAAATCCTTTACTGTGAGTGTGGTTCTTACACATTGATACCTTCAAAGGCATTGTCCCTGCTTTGTGTTAGCATCAGAAGCAAATTGGCTTTGTGTTCTCCATCATTTCCCTTCCTCCTGCTGTAGATGTGCCACAACCCAAGGAGTTTCTTCTCCGGTGCCTTTGGGTTCTGGGGGTGTTTCTGGGACTGAGGAAATAGCAACCAGGAATGGTTTGCATTCAGATTGGGCTGTCTGCACTGCTTAGGTTAATTAGATCTATGTCTCATCTTATAAACTTTTGTACCATGTTACTGCCATTCCATAGACTCACCTCTCAGTACATTGGGTTTAATTGCTGCGCAGTGTCTCTGAGTTTTGTTATTGTCAAGTGTTCTTCATATTTTAATTGCAGTTACAAACCTGTAGTCCCTATAAACTCAGTCTTGATGGTATTTTCCTGCTGGAGTAGCCCATGTTTCTCTTGTGTCTATGTAGTGAGAGAGTTCATTCTGTTCCTTTTGAAAATAATTATTTCTGTCCCCCTGACTTTTCAATCTTAAATAACCATGTCAAGGTATATTTTTTTTTTTTAAGCCTTGATAAGAAGCTATTTTATTATTCTTCAGATGAGCAATCAAAGTCATTGGAGATTGCTGAAACAGTAGGAAGTAACAGGCTGGAATGGAGCCTTTTTGGAGAGAATAAAGCAGCTGGTTTTTTGTTTGTTTGGTGGGAGGAGCTGCCAGGCACAGGGATGCTGGGGGAGGCACCCAGTAACAGTGGTGGTGTAAGCTGGAATAGGGACAGTAGGGATCACAGTGTGTCTAGTGGGAAATCAGGAAAAGGAAGGAAGGAGAAGCAAGTTTGAAAGAGGTGGCAAATTTCAGAACATGGCTTTTGCAATGAATTTTAGAAAAAGAGCATGACTGACCTGAAAAGCCTCACATTGCAAGTTGCACTCAGTTTTGCAGGAGAAGACAGTGCCAGAACTGACAATAAACTTGAGATCTTGATCCCAGCTCCAAAACCAATCTGGGTGAGCTGCAGTGCAGCTGTCCCAGGCAGGGAAGGTGGGCAGGAGGGGGATTGCTCAAGGGCCCTCCAGAAGTGGTTCCTACTTCAGTGATTTGCTTTGCAGCAAGAGACCTGGTGCTTGCTTTGTTTGTTTCTTCCTCTCTTCTTGTAAATGAAAATGGAAGATTCTTATCCCAACTTCATAGCTTGAATTAGGGGTCAATATGGCCACGTGAAACACTTGTTAAGATGGCTTTGAGCGTACTCACACAATGAAAACACTGACCTAGAGCAGTCCTCTTGTTTTGAAGGGACTAAGTGTTTGTCTCAGAAGTGTGTCATATTTAATTTCATTTTATCACATCATTGAGAGCAAAAAATAAAAGAAAAAAGACAATTTCATTTGCTTCCACTCAGTATGAAAATGAATAGAATATATGAAAATTGAGATTTTGTAATTAAGGTCTATAACATCAGAAGAAACAAATATGTCTGTGAAATGTGTGCTGACCCTAAGTGGAAAAATCCAATTCTGTTAGATAATGTGTGTGCACAAATATCAATATTTGTGTGTCTTTGTGTACACTCAGACTCTCATCCTTCTGCGGGTTTTCTGCTGAATATTGCCCTTCACAAGCACATCTCTGCCAAGATCCCCCACACAGACCTGGGTGTTGGAGATGGTATTTGCATGGAGAAGTCATTTGAATGGGCATTGCTGTGCTGTCGACAGGAGCCCTGTTTGGAGCAAGCTGCTGTTTGATCAGGAGATGTCTGCATCGCAGTGAGAGTCACCTGCCCCTGGGATGCTGGAAGGAGGAAAGGGACCTTGGGGCAAATTCTGCCCTCATTTGTGTGCAGCTGCACGGGGTTATGCTGCTGCGAGGGACAGCCCAGGTCTGTGGGCTCCTGAGGATGCTCTGAGCACCTGGGGGATCCCGCTCAGAGGGCTGGGCAGAATAATTCAGATAAAAATAAGAGCTGACTTAAAGCTTTGTCTGCATGGTCAGTTGTCCTTGATTTTGCACGTTCCTGAAGATGAGTAAACTCAGCAATGTTTTAGGTAGAAGCAGAGAAAGAATGAAAAATACACTGTAACAAAACTTTAGATCAACCTGTGTAGGGGGCTGTCCCTGGTATTTAGTCAACTGGTCCCCATTATACTTATGAATACTTATATTTGCAGTAAAATTCTTGCTGCAGTTGGTAATAGGAAGGTGGCTGTTAGGGGACCATCCGTTGATTTAATTATCCTACATGTGTGTCAGTAAGGATGGGAATACTTAAGAGTATTTAACAAAACTCACAGATACTCAGCAAGGTGTTTTTGTCTTGTTAAACACTTATTCCTTCCTTCCTCCCTGTGAGCTGCGCAGGAAGGCTTGGAGAGTTCAATATTCTTATAATTCAGATGACAACTGAATCCCTCCTCTTGTTCCATCCAGGCTTAATTAGCATTTTCATGTGCATTTCCTTGTTCTTGCTGAAAAGCCTGAGATGAGAGTGAAGATGTTCAGGTAATTAAGTAATTATGAAATACCCACCTCTTTCTTTGACTGCCCCAGGGAAATTTGCCAACTCCCTAACCTGTACTGCTTTGTAAGATGTCCCCATTCAAGGGCTCTTGCTGTGCCATGCCCAGTTTGTAATCACCTGGAGAAGAGAAGGTTCCAGGGAGACTTTATGGAATA
The DNA here is from genome assembly GCA_013397895.1 of Origma solitaria. NCBI lineage: Eukaryota > Metazoa > Chordata > Aves > Passeriformes > Acanthizidae > Origma > Origma solitaria. The sequence continues at coordinate 475,166 of VZRL01003991.1, read as the reverse complement.
ATGGAATAGCCTGGGTTGGAAGGGAGCCTAAAGATCATCTGTTTGCCAACAGCTTGCCATGGGCAGGGACATTGTCCACTAGAAGTGTCCAAGGCCATGTTGGACAGGGCTTGGAACATCCTGGGGCAGTGGAAGGTGTCCCTGCCCATGGCAGGGGGTGGAACAGGATGAGTTTTTAAGTCCTTTCCGACCCAAACCATTCTATGATTCTGTGAAGTGGAGATTCAAAGCCCAGGCTGGTTCTTGGTACAGGGAGATTGGTGAGGAGAGGTGTGGGGTTGACATGAGACCTCAGGGGAATTGCCACCCCATTAACAGGAGGAAAGGCAGCCCCTGTACCAGGCTGGAGCACAGTCAGGGAACAGATTCATGCAGGGTGTTCCATTGCCCATCGGGGTTGGATGGGTCATCAGCAATGGATCATCAGCCTAGGGACTGCAGGGCGGTGCTGCCCAAGGCTGCGAGGGGCAGCAGAAGCACATCAGTGATCCTTGTTGGATTGGACAGTTGGGTTTTGCTGCCCTAACCCTGTGATTGGCAGCCTGGGTACATTTATGGCACTTTTCATACCTCCCTCCAAACACTGAAATTATAGCTTTGCCTGAAAGACAGCCAAAACGTCTGAAAGGCTCATTGTTTCCCAAGTAATATTTTCAATACAAATTGAGCTGAATGGTTCTTGAAAACAATTGTATATTAAACTCCAGCAAATATCCGTGCTGTTCAAGCCCACACAGGCTAATATAAACGCCAGCGTGACTTGATAAAAGCACAATGAAAGGTTCTATTTTTGTTAGTGTCAGTGACCTTGCGTGGCTGTTTAAGGACTGTTCAATCTCCTGTTCAGGATGTATAAAATTAATATACCTAAGGGGGAGGATGTTATTAGGAGTTAGCTCGGAAATGCTACAGGAAATGCTGCAGATAGATGGCTGAAATTACCCTGTAGACATTGTTCAAACAGATCTGTGTTTAAAATTAAACTTACAAGAAAATCCTTTTACTAGTTAGTTACCAACATAATAAGTATCTATTGATTGCATCTCCATTTGTTACATCTTAATAAAAGAAAGAGTTTTAAAACTACATAAAAGAACAAGGGGGGGAAGAGTGTTAGAAGTGTTATTAACATATTAAAAGATAACCACAATGGATATAATAAAATACATTATTCACGAGGCATGATAGCAAAACTCGGTGAGAGTGTCTTTGCCCCTGCACGTTCTTAACATCACTGAAAAGAATTATTTCTCTTCATCTATTTTCTGCTGCCTCTGCTTTACCTCAAAAGCCATACATTATTCCCCCAATCTATTTCATTGAGCAAGATAATTATCTATGCATGGATGCTTTAGCATTAAAGACATCTCCCAGGAAGTACAACTTTCCCATTTATTTATTTCTTTTTTTTTTTTTTTAACAAAAAGGCTAAAAGAAAGGTGTGTGGGAGAAGGAAATAAGGATCAGTGTTTAAAACATAGCTAATGACATGCTAATGTGCCCAAATGAATATTGAAAGAACTCAAACATTGCTTTGAAATTAATTATAGCACTCCCTTTGTCCTGTAGAAATGGGAGATTAAAACCTGTACGGAGATGTTTACTATGTTTAATTTTCAATTGTTTCTTTGATGTAACAGATAGAAAGGTTTGCACCTGCAAAGTAAAAAGGCTGTGAACAGATTGCAAACATTCTGCAAACACTTCATCAAGAATTTTAGTTGTCAGCCTCCCCAAGCACAAGGGAGCCTTGATGATATCTTTGTGTGCCTTTGACTCCTTTTGATTAATAAATGCAAACAAATTTCGCTCAGTAACCTCTGGTTGCAATCCATGCATGTCAATTAGGGACAACCTCTGGTGAAGGGAGGCACTGAAGTCTGTTCTCCCTCCTTCTCCTACACGATAAATAGTTGATCTTTAATGCTTTTTGACAATTAGAGAATGAAATCTTTTGTAGTTGTGCAATCCTGGCTACTCTTCATTATTTTGTTCTCAGCAGTGACAGATCCGTGTTTGCTGTTGTATTACAGTGTTTGGGTGGATGAACTAATTCTTTTTTTCCTTCCTTTTCTTTTCCTAATGCTACTTCATCCCAGTATTGAAACTTAGAGTGCAAATACTGCCTTTTTTTTTTTCTTTTTTTACTGAACAGCCTTGTGAGTTTCATCAATACAATAAGATTTCAGGAAGAGCTGTTCAGAACTTGCATAAGAACCAAGTAAATTATTGTCCGACTTGGTGAGTCCACCTCAAAAATAGTACTAAAACTGTCTTTAAATGATAGGGAATGTCCCTGACACCTCGGGCAAGCAGCAGAACCTGTATTAGGGCTGTGGTCCTGTTCCTGCACCCCTTACTCCTGTTTAGCTGTGTGAGAGCAGGCACAGAGGCCAATTGAACTCCCCCTTGTCCGTGGCAGGGGCTTATCAGATGAGGCAGATGGTTTTAGAAATGAATGAACTGAGCTGCTTTGTACATGGGAGCAGATGCACAGACAGAGGCTGCACAACTTGGGGATTTTTATAAACTGTTAGGCCCCAGAAATATAAGTTAGGTGCTTGAAGGAATTCAGGAAATGTAAGGATAAAGTAAGTGAGAAAAATCTCAGCCAAAACAGACTTTGCAAGGAGAATTATAAGAGATATCAAGTCTTTCCAAGGGTGAGAAGACAGAATCACAGAATCACAGAATTACAGCATGGTCTGCGTTGGAAGGGACCCAGAAGCATCATCAAATCATGAGAAATTAAGATTATACAGAGAGGGTTGTGTAGAAATAGTCAAGGTATGACCCCAAAAATGAGCGTCTGTGTGTTGGTTTTCAAGAAAAATGTGGGACAGAGGCTGGATGGCTGCAGGAATCAAAGTGTAAAAATTTGCCTCATCTCAGGTAGAAACAAATTCAAGGTGCTCAGTGGGCTCAGATTAGGAAGGGTTAATACATCTGTCCAGCTGGAGACAGGAATGGGGGAACAAGGGAATGGACAATGTTCTCAGCAGCCAAAGCCTCATTTTCTGATCTCAGCACTGTACAAGGCTTCAGATAATATTTGGAGGAAAACCAGTATGTAAAGTTTAAATTAAATAATTTGCAAAAGAGGATATAAATGGAAAAACAGAATAACACACTTCTTTTTTGTCCAATGCTATCACATGTTGTGCTAGCCTGACCTCTTTCTGCGATGGGATAACTGATTTTCTTGACAAAGAAAATGCACTAGGTCTCATCTTTATGGACTTCAGCGAAGCATTTGATATAGCACCACATGGGAAATTATCAGGGAACATGGAGGCAGTGGAGATTAGTAGAAAACCAGAAAGGTTGATAAGGAACGAGCCACAGGTGGAAATGAAAACGGATTGCATTAACAGGGAAGACATCGTGTTAGGAGGAGGTTACCCAGAGCATTCCCCAAAGACTGGTCCTGATGCTATCTTGTGCAATATTCCCAGGAATGGCCCTGGGGAGGAGGACCATGCTAAGTGAGTTTGGAGATAGCACAAAATTAAAAACATCATCAGGACAAGAATTTGCTATGCTGCCTACATGGAATTTGGGACTGAAATAGCAAAAAATGATAAGATGGAGCATCTGCCCTTCAGGACAAGCAGGGATGGTTTCTGGGATAAGCTGAGCCTCACAGGTTAGGGGTACATTGGTGGAAGAACAGCTCAGCAATCCCAGAGGATTTTGAGCCATGACGTGATGCTGTGAAGTTATTTGGAGTAGTTCTACTGATATGTTCCTGTGCGTGGCCATCCTGCTGCTTCTGCTGAACTGCAGGTGTGACTGCTCCTGCTCACGAGGATACAAGAACCTGCATCATTTAGGCCAGCAGAATAAATGCTGAGATATGAGCTGATCATTCACTGATAAATGCTGAGGGAATGCACACAAGTGAAGGAAAAAGAACCCATGGACAATGTTGACACAAAACCAAATGGATGTAAAGTGAACATTTATAAATTTTCTGATTGCAATTGGATTCCCAGCCCTCAGAGTCCCGATGGGCCTTTCAGCAAGAAAAGCAGGAGGGAGAAATGTAACGGTTTTAAGACATTGCTTTATTGGATTATTTGGTGTTAAGCAGACGCTTAACAGCTTCATCCCATCCCAATGTTCCCATTACTCTTTGAGTGGTGTATTTTGACCCCTGCCTGTGTTACAAAAACCCAGTGCTTGCTGGCAGTGCTGCAGGAGCACGTAGGGAATGAATGGGAGCATTCCCCAGGGTCTCAGGGGTATCGGTGTGAGGTGACTGCGGAGAGGTGACTGATTACAGGATGGGTCATTCAGTCCCAAAAGCAGAGAGAAGACAGCAAGACCACCTACATCAGAGTAGCACAGGGAATATGAACTTTCCAGGGCTTTTCCTCATCCCCAAAAAATGCCTCCTGCATCCAGGCCATTCCTAAGGCTGCAGTGCTGGAGATGGAGCCGTTCCTGCTCATCCCAGGACAGGACAGATCCCATGCTAACATGGCCCTTAAAAGCTCCCAGTTTTCTCTTTTCTTTCCTTATTTTTAAGTCTAAGTTAGGAGTGGTGCCTGCAACATTTACCAGATGTCACAGGGAAGCAGTAACACATGCTGAGAGCCTCGTATATGTCACAGATGTATAAAATTTTTTCACCTCTAATAACTCCAAATGTTTTCCTACCTTCCAGGTGACAATAGCTCTGTTCCATAGATCTCAGTAGGGATTAGGGATTTAAATGAGATTGACAGTTTACATCCAGTCAATTTTAATTTACAAATTGGCTAAAAAAAGAAGGCAGAATAATTTTCTGAAGGTGAAGCATCAACAGTTTTCCTGAGTTCCACAAATCTGTAATGATGAGTCACTGGGAATTCAAGCATACAAAAGCAGTTGTTTGCTAGGCAGAACTGAAAATTTAGCTGGGAAGGCTTTTTCAGAGTATTGAAGGTGATGAGGTGGAAGACTAGTCATACACTGGGACCAGTTTGTCAGCATCAGTCTTGCAGGAACAGCTCCTGAATCCATTCCTCTCTCTAAATGATGCCAGTATCTCAGTGTAGTTCTCTTTCCTTTTTCTGGAAAATCCTGAGATAAGGAACATCTACAATGGGTGTGAAATGTTTATTGAAAAAGATTAAAAAACTAAATAAATAAATAAATGCAAAATTTCCTTCACATTTGCTTAGTTGTCTCCCTAATAGGTATTGATGTCCTCCATCTCCATCTTCATCCCCTGTGTTATGGCCTATCCCAGGACACCAATTCCCAATAGGAAAATGCTGGAAGAGACTCTGGTCCATGTGCACCAATAGTTATGGAGAAGGGACCTGGAGATGGTGCCCAGAAATGTTCCTGGGTGATGTACACTCAGGATAGGGTTTTTCTTCATGCAGTTCATGTATACAGTCCTTTACATCCCACTCTTAATAGTGCCCAGGTTAGTAGTGTTGGGGCAGATGTATTTATTCCCTGTTGTTTAATACCCAGGTAACGACTGCTGGGGCATTTAATGAGTTCTTAAAAAACAAATCCAGTGAGCCACACGTTCTCACACACCTCCAGTCTTATTTCAAGTGCTTAATGGACTCCAGCCTGTGCTCCGGTAGTTAAAAATCTTCCATTTCTATCACTGCAGCACTTTTACTGCTTTTTTTTATTTGCTCAATCATTTCACAGTCCAGTTGTTCGGTTTTGGTCAGGTGGGCTATAAAATATTCCCGTAACAAGTTTAATCTCTGCAACATCTCTGGCCTCCATCTATAACGACTTTGTACCAATGGTAGTTTCTCCCAAATCACCGCTTTCAAGAACTAACAAATCTTCTTTGCAGAAAAGCACACATCCCAAACACACACAGCACCTTCCAGCAGCTCCCAAACAGCAATAGTGTTTAATACACTTGGTTATTCTGTCCCCATTGGGAAGATTTAATTTTAAATCATCTGGATTTGAATTTAGAAAAACTTTTAGTGGCTGAGCACCCATTCACCTGACTACCATCCTGTTAGGCTGCTCTTGGGACTGCTGCTCCATAACCCTGTTTTGGGGATTGTGTGTGATTTTGCCCCAGTTCAGTGTTGTTTTGTGGAGGAGTTGCCCAAGTAAGAGGTTCTCTGTGGGGTCTGTTCAGCAGGACTGACTCTCTGTGTGACAGCCACAAGTCCACGCCAGGCAGTGCCAAGAGCTGCCGGTGAAGAGCTGTGCCCTTTTCTCTGCAGCTGCAGGAAAGAGCTGCCCCGTGTCCTGTGCCCCTGTGCGTGGGCAAGGGGTGCAATGAGATTTGCTGTGTCCAAGACACAGTTTAGGAATGTTGGGAAGGGTTAAGCATCGGAAGGGACTGCCCAGGGAGGCGGTAGTGTCTCCATCCCTGGAGGTGTTCAATAAAGAACTGAATGTGGCACTCAGTGCTCTGGGCTGGGTGGGATTGGGCACAGGTTGGACTTGATGACCTTGGAGTCTTTTCAACCCTTAATGATTCTGGGATTTTGTGATTATTGTGCTCAGAGAAACCCCAATGTCCATGAGTTAATCAAGGCCACTGAGTTCCAAACCAGATTCGGGCACTTTCTGGGGTTTTGTTTCCTCTGCAGGCCCTGAACCTTTTAATGGACACAGATTCCTGCATATTCACATGTGAAACAAGAAATGGGAGATTTAGTAAGGGATGTATTAGGAACCTGTGCTGAAGTTGTGACACTGGGTTGCTCCCCTGTGATGGGAGGAGGATGTTTGAGCAGTTTGGATGTATCCTGGCACTCACTCCTGCCCTGCAGCACCATTTGCACTCTCACGAGAAGGAAGTTTTCAGCACCTCTCTCAAACGTGCTGCAGTTCTGCTCTTGCTGAGCAGGGGCAGTGGAAAGGTTCAGTCTCTAAGCCTGCAGAAATGTTAAACACGGAAAGTTCCTTGGCTGCGTGTCTTGCATTCCAATAGTGGCATGTTCCCATGAGCCAGACCTGCATCACCAGCCTGTCGAGCTGGCAGCTCCTGCTGGATGGGCTCATTGATTTACTCCATGTTGTAACTCGATGGAGTGGTTACAATATCGAGGAGGGGGGGTTGTGCTGCAATCTTCCTCTGCCTGGCTCTACCTGCCTGGCTCCCATTATCTCCCTCCCTGTCTATCAAACCACTCAAAATCTCTTTCCAGTCCTTTCCCACAGGTAAACATCATCTCCAGCCCGTGATGCATTTTGTATCTCTCCAGAAAGTAATACCTATAGAAGTCAGCACTTCAGTGATTTATGTAATTAAAATATGATGGATCAAGTCGTTAAAATTCACTAATGCTGGTACACGTGTTCACAAGTGCACAACTTGTCTCCAACTGTGCCTGTCCCATCATCCCACCATGACCTTGTTTTATTATTTAAGCTTTTACTCTGTATCAGAAAATTATGAATAGCAGAACAGACTGAAGAGTGGAATTAAAACCACAAGTGCCTGGTATATTTTTCTGCTTGTGTTTACTTTGTCACTTCAGAATGACAGGCTTGAAATTCCTGCATGATCTTCAGCATGTTCTAAAAATGACAGCTACTATAATTCAAATTTACTGCTGTATTTTTTTTACTAGTAATGAAGTTGTAAATGCAGCATTTCTTTCATTACCTATTCATTAAAGATATGACATGAAAACAGAGTTACCATGGAAATGGCTCTGTGAATTCTGAGTACATAATAAGAATTTCATTGTTTACACTACAGCATAGATAACTGATGGGTGTTGTTGTTGCTGGTAAAGTCTTATTTAGCCTCGGGAATGCTTGTAAGGGGAAAAAGGTTGTGCAATTGGTCTTCCACTAAGTGCCTGCATACAAGCAAAGCTCTGTAAAATCATCAGTGCAAAAGAGTTTTATGATGAAAAGCACCGAATATGTTTTGAGCTTTAAATCTTTGAGCATCATTTGGAACTGAATATTTAAACATTCCAAGTAGAGATAGCCTAGTTGGTGTGTTGCTAATAGTCTCATTGCAGGGCTAATGCGTACACAGCTCGTATAAATAAATTAGCATAAAGAGAATTTAGGAGTTTTTATACTTCAGCTGAAAACAGTAGGTTTTAGTAGCAGGAAAGCATCAGATTTAATAAATAACAACGTCAGCAGCTTTGCCAAAAGGTAAAGGTGCTAGAAGCCTTATTTTGCACCAATTGCAATTTCAAATAAAATCGGGAGCTGTGTCCTCTAACTGTATAACAGAGACTGCACTTTTGTGCCCTATGGCACCTCTGAAATGGGTCTGATTTTACACATAATGGAACCAGGAAAGTTCTTAAATACCCAAATGCCAGTGTGACCCTTTGGCAGCTGAAGTCACAGCGACTGTCAGCAGCACTTCTTCAAGTAAAAAGGTTTTAATCCAATTCTGCACAGCTCTACAAAACCCACAGAAAAGGCTTCAGCTCAGCTAAGAATCAATGAGTCAGGATTGTCATTTGTGCCCAAAACCCCTGAATGTCTGTGTCTCATTTGCAAACCAGTTCATTCCAGGGAATGAGCCATAAAGAGAAGCATTATGGATACTGTGTTATAAAACAGAGTGATAATGAGATCTCTCTTGTGCCTTAAATAAACATTTAACTGTTCCTAGTCTTAAGTAATAAAATATGTACATCTGCACAAACATGAGGTGTCTGAATGTGATCGGGTGTGTCCTGAGCCCTCTGATGTTTGTGACAAGATTCCTGTGATGACAAAGGCGCTGAATTGGGGTGTTTGATGTACATCGGTGCCCTCCTGTTCCAGAGTCATTTGCACCAGGCAGAACTAATCACTCCTAATTGCAATTGACTGGCAGAATAACATTAATGGCATCCCTGAAGCGGCCTCTGCTTTCATCTTCCCAGGGCTTTTGCAGGAGGACTCCTTCCTCCCAAATCTTCCAGTTGGTGCGCTGGGACTGTCCCAGCGACCCTCACGGCAGTGAGGTACAGCCCTAGAACCCAGGTGTTCCCATTCCCAGCCCTGAGCCAGGAGCTCATACTGTCTCTCATTTCAGTCGAATTTGGCAAGTTTGGGGAAAAAATCAACATAGCAACAATCAGACTTCATAGGTTAAAACAATAACACTTTAAAGAGCATTGGCTGGGTCACCTCCATGCATAGAGCAGTTAGTGCTTCCTCCCATGAGCTTGTCTGCCACAGTGCAGTGAGAACCATATTAACCCTGTCTTTATGAATAATTTGATACTTCCAGGATTCCAAAGGACAGCCACAGACTGCAGTTATTATTCATAGAGTGAATAATAATTTTGTAGGAAAGGATTAGAGTGTTATTCCTCAACACAGCTGAAGCTGCTTTAGACGAAGAGATTTAGGCAATGTGGGGACTAAATGCTACTACCACACATTCACCAGAAGCTTATAGTCTGCTTTGGGTGGGGAAAGACAGTTAAAATCTGGCTTCTCTCCTGCTCCAGGTAAGAAGTATCTTCCACCTTCAGGGACAGCGCTGTCCACACGCTCACCTGGTGCACATCCCATATCCCTCTTGCCCGTGTTCTGCTGGCACGTTGGGATGTGCTTTGGCTCTGGCTCTGCTGGGCGAAGTCACAGCACAGCTGATGGGCAGCCAACAGCGTGTGGCACAAGAGGGAGAAGGATTTTCATATCTTGCTGTTGACTACCAAATGAAATGTAACTCAGATTATTGGAGCTGCTCAGATTAACGATCTGGTAGTGTTTTAACTTTGCAGAGCATCTGCGCCATATGTGATCTCACCAGTGTTTGGTGGGTTGAATCACTGCTGTGACAGAGCAAAGAAAAAATGTGTAAATCATATTTTCTGTTTGAACCAGGAGGCAATGTTTTGTTTGTGGGAAAATTCATCAGGCACAAAGAGAATAATAAAAGGAAAAAGAGATCTATTTGAATAATGAGCACACTGACCATCATATGAAATATAAAGACTTACACAGTAGGTAACATTTTGGACCTAAATTATTTGTTTGAGTCTGTTTTGGTTTAATTCTTTTATTTTCTTTTGCAGTGTCATGAACTATTTTTACTAACTTTTTATTTACGGTCAGATTTTTTCTGATTAAATATAAAAGCACAAAGACAAAAATGTTCTTCATCTGCCTCCGAAATGAGCTGATGTGCCAAAACCAAAATCTATAGGAGCTCTGTCTTGGCTGAAGAGTTTACCTGGCTCCTTGCACAGAGTTTTCCTCTGTGTAGTACTAGAGGGAAAGAATGAGCAGGAATTTCAGCCCCCTCTAAAGCCTCTTTGAGGGTTTGGGCGTCCCAGGCGTTGCTGCTGTCCTGTTGCTGAAGGGTGCAGAGGCATTAGTGCTACATCCTTTATTCCCCAGCCCTGGAAGAGTCCAAGGCCAGGTTGAACAGAGCTTGGAGCAACCTGGGATAGTGGAAGGTGTCCCTGCCTATGACAGGGGGTGGAACCAGATGAGATTTGAGCTTCCTTCCACCCCAAACCACTCTGGGATTCTGTAACTCTATGATCCAGCATCAGCTCAGCCCACATTTAGCTGTTGCATGGAATCCACATTAGTCACTGGGGCCCCTACATGCTCCTCATCACAGAAAACTTGCTGTAGGATGTATAGATGAGACTGGGGGTATATAAATAACACAGGTATTGCACATTTTAATGTATTTTTCAGCTTTTGGTTCTCTGGGCTTATTTCCTACACAGCAGGGGCAATTTGCACATAATATCTTTGCTGCTGGACTGTGAACATTTATGCTACATGAAGTTAAGCAGCTGGTAGAAAGCCCTCAGAATTGGAGTTTTGTAAGAAGTGCTGACACACTTTTAATTGGAGTGCTGGATGCTGTGGGAGCACTGTGCCATAAGCCTGGGAAGGTAGTTAGTGTATCTTATTTTGCAGCTTGCCATGTCCAAGCTATAGGGCACAACTGGCTTTATTTTTAATGCAAATTATAGCTGATTTCCAACTGTTGAATTGCAGGTAGTGGGAGCCTTTCGTGCTCTTAAAACTATATATTAGTAATTTGAAGAAACTGGTTATCTGAAGAGTAGGCAGATCCTTGCAGGCAGGGGATAAACACAATTGTGGGCTGTCTGGGTGGTTTGTTTTTTTCAAACATTTATTAAAAGTGCTAGAAACCATGCTGGCTAAAAGTGTAGTTTGCAATTTTCTGAGCCCTGTATGTCTCTTTCAGAAAAATTCATTATAATAACAGAGTCACTGGGCTGACTTTATTTCTGTAAAACAATAGACTCTCTGGAGATACTAGAGAGGTAACAAAACAAATGTACAGTGTCCTGATAGAAATACAAGTATTGATCTGATGAATATTGCAGCCTAAAGACTAGATGTTATTAGGGTGTAATGAAATCTTGTTCTGGTTTCAGAGCTGTAGCTCTGCTGCTGGTCACTACAGCACTGAATTATTCAGAAATCACATCTTTGATAACACTCAGAGGCTTTAGAAGATGCCATCAGCTTCCTTGTTTCTTTTTGTTCTTCTCTCCCATCAAAATGTTCTTTCTTATCTCTAAATATTTCATAGATGCCTGAAATAAAGCCTTTCCCTCTTGGTTTTGCCCTGTTGGACAGAAGCTGAGGTAGTGGTTCATCAACACAGTAAATCTGGCACTAAGACTTTTGGTATTGGATCCAAACTGCCACAGGCGAGTGGTGCAAAGTGCTGATTCAATACAAACTGCCTCTCAGAGTTCAGATTTATCTGAGAGTTTTTGATAGATTCTCACATAGGGCTTTCTGCTGAGTCAGATGTTGTCTGTACTCCCACTGCTGCAATAAAGTTGGCATAAAACCAGCATCAACTTCATCTCATCAGCTTTGGCTCCTTCCGCAGGAGAAGGATCATGTGCCTGCTCCTGCCATGGCTCAAACGTGTGTGCAGGGAAGGCTGGGGCTGTGCAATTTGGGGGTGACTGGCAGCAGAGCCTCTGCCTGAAGTGAAACCTCTTCTATCCCAGGGAACCAAGGCAAGGAGGAGTCTGAGGTGCCATATCCAGTGTCAGACACAACCTATGCATGGAGCAGCCATTCTTCTGTAGCCCTTGGTATGCAGGTGGTATCAGATAAGCTGTGAGTTGAGCTCTTTGGGTGATCAGCGCTTCCCAGTGCCCTCAGTCATTTCCCCAGATCCCTCAGAGGGCTTGCTGATGGCCCAGTGCTCCCACTGCTCAGTTCACAGCACTGTTTCTGTTGGTCCAGTGTGGTGGGCACAGCAGGCAGTGCTCCATCCCTTTTCCCTCAGCTGTGCTGCAGTGGAATTTACAGCCCTGAGAGCATGGCCCAGCTCCATGTTGACTCAGGATATTCTCACATTTCCTGCTCACAGACACTCCCAGAGGAGGGCACATCTGCAGTAGTCCAAGCAGCATCCCCTCCATGGACTTCCCTCCTTTGCTCCTAGTCATGAAGTTGGGCTCACACACAGCTCCATCCATAGCTGTGCCCAATTCCCTGTGTCAGACACAGGTAAAAAAGCACCTGAAAGTTTCAGAGGGAAACAGCCCATCCAGTGCTGCATGTGATGTCTCCCTACCCTTCCAGCCCTGCTTTATTAACACAAGTGTCCGTCACTGCTCTTTCACTCGAAATCAATCTCTCCGGCACTGATTGCTCTGTCACATTCCCTCTGTAGGCAGGCTGGCTGAACACTTTCATTGTGCTACCCGCAGGCAAAGTGGTCCCACAAAGAGCCCTCTAGACTGAGCTCAAGGTCACAGGTCCTAATAGCTTCCTTAGGATGGCTGCATACTCTGCTACAAATTCCCTTTCTACCTGATCTTCCTGTGCAGTTAAATCCCACTCAGCTTTAGCATTGGTGAAAGATGTTGTCCAGAACAGACCGTTGCTTATAAAGGACTTTGCTGCAGTTTCCTCTGGAGCTCTGGTTCTTCCCTACACTGAGTCTGGCATCAGGGAAAATTCTGCTTCTCGAAAACACCTGAGATGCAGGTATTAATGCAGCCTTTGGGCCCTAGCTCTTCCCAAGACAGGGTTTTGGAGTCAGTGGTCCTGGCAGTCTGGCCTCTCTCCTCCATCCCAGACTCCCCTGAACTGTTGATTAAGGGGGTTCACACACACGTCCTGTAGGGCGGTCGCTACATAATTGTGAATTAATGCTGTGTTCCTTCAGTTCATTGCATTTGATTGACTTTGGGTCAATTAATCCGGTTCTAGAGGATCTATCTTTCTTTGGGGAAACATGTTGAGCTTTGGACATAGGAAGCTTTTAAATATCTTGTACATCCTGGAGTGGATTAAAAAGTCAAGGCCTGGTGCAGGCTGGTCACTGAACTACATAAGGATGGAGTAATGGTTGGAAGTTGGACTTTTTATGCTGTCTCTTACAGTACTTGTGTAGCATCACAGGGAGCAGATCTGCTCCAGCGCGCTCATGGAACCAGCGAGTTCTGGGTTTGCATGTCCAAGGAGATCAATGGCATATTTGGATATTTCCCCATTATGATTCTTTCCCCCTCTGCTAATTTGGTATAATTTGTTCCTTTGTCTTAGCTGCTTGTGTTCAGTCCCACTCGTGGTTATCTTCCAATACACTTCACAACAGGTTGCCAATCTGTTTTATCACTCATCTTTGTTATTGCTTTTGTTTTTGTGTGTAACTGTCAGACAAAGGAAAGCAGCTCCCATTTATCTCTGGAGGACTTTAAGGTATTATTGTTTTATTATACATATAGCATTATGTTCTTGTTGTTTGGGGTCATTTTATGATACAGTGCACTTCACCTTTTTGTTCTGCACATTCCGAGCTTTTGTGTGTGACCTTTCAACAGCAATAAAGAGAGAGAGGCTTCAGGAACAGATCCACTTGTGCTGTGCATTGTTCACCTTGAGCCATGCTCCTCCCGTTTATGACATGAAAATTTTCACTGTAACCACTTTTCAAACAGCATAATGCAAATGAATGTGGCACCGAAGCCTCTCTGTACCACTCACGTGAAGTTAAGTAGTTGCTTTAATGGAAATGTTGCAGCAAGAAATTGTTGCAGCAAGGTGTGAGGGAGAGACAATAGGGAAAGGTTTGATAAGTGACAGGTACTGTATGTCGAGGTAGAAGAATGACTGATATATGATGGCAACATGGAAAACAAACAAGGAACAGAGCCTTTGAATATTGGATTTTTCTGGTTTGGTGACCAAGGTACAGGAAATACTATATTAGTTTAAGTAATTATCAAATAATTTAATATTAGATTTTTGTCAAAATGAGAACAAACAGAAACAAATAGCTCAGATTAACCAAATGTTTTGGTCAAGATGCAGGAAAGAGGTTATATGTATTCCAAATTTAATGGAAATGCAGTTTGGAGTCCCTTTCTACTGTGCCAGATGTAATGTCAATCTCTTAGGAATTTTTCTTTTAAAGAAAATATTAATTTACTGAGGCCAAGGAAGGTGGATTAAAACATTGAAAGTACAAAGGAGACTGTATGGCAACCTAGATCTTCTTCTAGATAGAAGGAAAGGAATGAATTTTAAGGTTGCTACCATGGGTAATTATAGACACAAAAGTCCATGAAAGGCTTCCAGTACCTTCCATTATATTTTGATTTAAGTCTTGGAGAACTGTTTGGAGAGAAGCTATTTACAAGACCACGTAATGATGTGATAAGGGGGAATAGACAATAGGAAAAGTTCCTTCCCTGTGAGGGGAGTGAGGCCCTGGCACAGGTGCCCAGAGAAGCTGTGGCAGCTCTGTCCCTGGCAGTGTCCAAGGCCAGGTTGAACATTGGGTCTTGGAGCAGCCTGGGACAGTGGAAGATGTCCCTGCCCAGGGGGTGGAATGGGGTGGGATTTAAGGTCCCTTTCCACCCAAACCATCCTGTGATTCTATGATCTGATGAACTTCTACAGGATGTTAACCTTCATGGTAAGAATTCTCACAGAGAAAACGTAGGAGCTCTAAGTCCTGAAGCAAAATATATCGGACAACGAACAGACCCATGTGTAAAAATCTATATTAAAAAATGACAGGTAAATGCAATCACTGCCAGTGCAGCCATTTCACATTGACTTCGCAGCTATTGTTGCAGGCAGATTATTTTCCTGTGTTAGATATCTTATATATTAAGCAAAAATGTTAAATGCTTTCCAGGGTATGCTGCAATTTTGCTTTTTAAGTTGGAAGCTAATTTACTGTTTTAAAACCATAAATGTTTAAAAATTACATTGCTTGAAAAATTTAGCTTTTCATGTTCCCTCTGAATTATGAGAAGAGACTAATTGCTTTATTTTTCATAACGCAGTGGAATACCCTTAATATTTCTTCTGGACTTGCCTAAATTGGAAAATCTGTGGCGGCCCAAATCTTTCTCCATCAAAGACAGAGAGAACCTGTGGATATGTAGGCTCCTTAGCCAAGGTATCCCCATAAAGTACCTGCAGTCTGTAGTGCCAGCCTGAGGATGGCTCAGCGTCACAGCAAAGGGACTTTTCCCTGGCACATCCCTGAGCCTGGGGTACCTGTAGGCTCTCTCCGTCTCTGTCCTTTGCGAGGCAGTGTGCTGCTGTAGGTGAGGGTAAAACCAGGGAGGGTGAAGTTAACTCGAATGATGGTGTGTTTCCTGTGCACACAGAGCAGCTGATGGATGGTAACTTACTCACCTGATGTAATTTGTGGTTTGTGAGCTGCAGCTCTTGTAGTCTACAGTAATGAGGTTTTAAAAAGACAGATGCTCCCTCTGCTCCAAGGTCTCTTGGAAATGTTGTGTGTTTGTGATGTCTCTTTTCGCAGCAGAGCTGATGTTTCCTGACGAGTTATTATCACTGCTCGCCAGGTCCCAGCTCCGCTTGACTGTGCCTGGCTAGTGCATAGCAGCCACCCTTTCATTTATTAATCAATTCTCTGATGCTTTCTGGGGGAGAAATCCATTTCTTGGGAATCCAAGCATTATAATCATTTTATTTATGCTGGGTTTGCATGTTTAATTGACACAGAAAGCATGTTTCTATTAAAGGGCAGACAGCTGTTGTGTCCTACAGCAGGACAGGCCTGAGCACCTCTCCCCCATCAGGAATGGTTGGGTCTCTGGTGACACCTGGCATCAGCCTTGGGGTTGGATATTTTGTGAACATCTCAATACTCAGCAACTTCTCTAGCCTGGGGTTTAGAAAACACACGTCCTTAGGGTTTGGGGATCCGAGGCTGGAGCCACCTGAGCTCCCTTCCTCCGTGAAGGACCCAGTGTAATTCCATGGGGGGATACATGGGATGCCAAGTTACTGACTTGAATGCTGGCAGCAGTATCCCCCCAGGGTTCATTCCCTTGGGAGGAGACCTTGTTGACATGGCCAGGTATTTGCTATTCACTGGATCAAAACTGTTTAGAGACAGCCACATCCACCAGCTCTCCCTCACACAGGGTACAGCCCTTCTGACCTTTCACCGCCTGAGCAGGTGGAACGTGATCCTAATATCCAATTTTACCTCCCCTGACACAGCTCCATGCAACTTCTTGGGAGCAATCCCACCTTCTAAATCTGTTGCACTGTACCTGGAATCAGAGGACACAGAGAGATTCCTCAGGGAGGACAGGGACATCCAAACATGGAAACGTGTGAAGTTCAAGGGGCATCAAAGTTGTCTGGAATATCCTCCTTCAGTATGAACATGCAACTGCTGATCACAGACTGAGAGGGAGAGATCCAACCCAGTATATTTGGCAAGTTTCTCTTGCTGAAATGTGTGGTTACAATGGATATACTTCCATGATTTACTTAGTAGTGGTTTGTTTGTCATTCTTTTTCTAAACTCAACCCTTTTGCTTCTGCAGTACAAAGGAAGAGTCAAACTGACTACTTAACCAACTGAATACATCACTTGGGGTGTTTAATTTTCTAAAAACCTGGGTGGGTTTTTTTTCAAATTATTTACACTTCAGAGTGGGAAAATAGCAACATTACTATAGCATTAGATTAAATTTCCCCAGGTTAATGGGCTCAGTGTCAGGAGTGAATAATCACAAGTGCGTTGCCAATGGAGAGACCATAAAGGCACGTTCCTTTCACAATATATTCTACTCCATGAATATATTAAAATATTTTTCCCAGTATGAAAAGAACGGAAATAGCCTTTTGTTTTCCTCTTTTCATAGCAAATGCTCCTGTCATTCGCAGCACAATGAATTCCTTGAATCTGTACCAGTCAGTTTATATCCTTCCTTCAAGACCCAGAGGCCACTGTAAAAATCTTTCACATGGCTAAACTTTGCTGAATATATTTAACCAGTAAATTATTTGTCTTCTGAACTAGAAGAACCAATACTCATTTATGTTCTAAAAATGGTTTGTTTTACTTACTTTATGAGTTGGATCTGCAACAGTAGCAAAGCCAAAGGACATTTAATTAAGTTATATTTACTTTTTCATGATCTTTTAGCTTTAGATTATAAATCATGAATCAATGAGTACTTAATTTCCTCATATAGCATTAAAAGTAATTGCTTCATAAATTTGTTTTAGTAAGCCAAATATTTGCACAGAGTGCAGCACAAAGAAGTTGTTTCATTGATGAGAGTTCTTGCTTCCCTTCCTGCTGTTGGAGGAATATGGGTTTTTGCTCCTTTGGGGTCCAGTCCCTCATGGTGCAGAAGTCTCTGAACTTCAGGGGTGGTATTGCTATGAAATATTGATGTCTCACTGATATTTTTTGGTCATTGGTTTCCTTGACACTTGAATTAATGTGAACTTCTCCTGAATCTCCAGTCTGGCAAGCGGAATCTTGTGAGGGGGTCCATGACCCTGTGCAGGGCCTTCAAGCAGTCTTTAGCTACCGATATTTCTTCTTTTTTCCCAAAATCCAAGCCCAGATGTGGGGAGGTGCTTTGATACTTCTGTATTAGATATGGCATCTTGAATTTGAATTTCTGCTTAGTAACAATGGGGCAGAGAAATCCTTCCTTCACCCCGCACCTCTGAGATGAAAGATCTGTATTCAGAACCAGATGATCAAGAAGCTGCTCCCTTCCAAACCAGTGACAGGACCCAAGGGAATGGCTGGAGTTGTGCTAGGGAAGGTTTAGGCTGCATGTCAGGAAAAGGTTCTTCCCCCAGAGGGTGGTTTTGCACTGGAAAAGGCTCCCCAGGGAATGGTCCAGCCCTGAGGCTGCCAGAGCCCCAGGAGAGTTTGGACAACACTCTCAGGGATACACAGTGTGGGATTATTGGGATGTCTGTGCAGGGCCAGGAGTTGGACTGGATGATCCTGATGGGTCCCTTCCATGTCAGGGCATTCCACATTTCTATTCCATGTTTCTATGATACTTTGCACGTATGTGTTGGATTCTGCTTGCCTCACGATTTGTTATCAGGCATTGCTGGGTTCCCAAGTGTAGGATTATTTTATTGACTTGTAGACAGTGTGCTGAAAATCACCATCTCTTTTTTAAAAAGTCACAGAACCACAGAATATTCTGGGTTGGAAGGGCCCAACACAGATCATCAAGTCCAGCTCTTCAGTGAATGGACACACAGGGATGGAACCCATGGTCTTGGCTTTATCAGCACCGTGTCACAGTAGTGCCGTGATCCAAACTGGATGCAGCTTCATGAGGGTCATTTTTCAATTAAAAGCTTCATTTGAATTGGAAAGCCTTTCATGGATTGTTTTTTGATGGAAAGAAAACAAAAAAATCTCCAGTAGCTGCTGAATGGGAAAGGGTCAGCTTTCCCAGGACCTGAAAGACTTGGCCGATGCTTGATGCCACACCTTGAACCCCTTTCAAACAGGTGTTGGTGGGCTTTACATTTCTGCTCAGCTGCAAAGATGGAAGCCAGTGGGCTGATACGGTGGGAACCCTGCAGGGACAGAGCTTGTGAAAGCAGCTGAGCTCCAGCATCATCTGCTGCGTGGTGCTCCTGGGCACAGGGGAGGGAGGGCAGCCTCAAAAGCAGCTGTGGAGTGTGAAGCACACCTGAGGTCTGGCTGGTAGGATCCAAACCCTGCTCCAACTGGAGCTGCTGCCATTTCCTTTATTCCTCATGCACCCCCATTCTGGGATTCCAAGTGGGATATGCCCAACATAGAGAGTGTCTCTAGCTGGACTTCCACGAGTTCCCGCAGGTATCCCTGGGCAGCCATAAATCAGGCAAAATCTCCAGGGGAGTGAGCAAAGTGGGCAAAGTAGAGGGGAAGGGAGGAGGAGGAGGTAAAGCAGGAGTTGCTGTGGCCATAATTCCCCAGTGCCTGATAAAGGTTTTGAGAAGGAAGTGTTTTATTTCTTTAATGGAGATGTGGGTGGCAGGGAAGGGTCAGAAAGAGAGGCCTGGGGTTAGAAGCAACTGTTATATTGGAAGAAAATCTCTACTGGAGTGCAATGGAATAATCAAGATTTATTTATAAAATATTGCTATTAAATAAACATTACAGAAACTTTCGAATATCAAGCTTATTTATAGCTTTAGGCGTGAAAACCCACATTAGTATGTTGAATTATATGAGTTCACTGCTGCCTGCTAGCTGACAGCACGTCAAATTATTTGCAAATATTTTCTGGAACAGTAACCTTGAAGGATGCCAGCACCATTCAGTGTAACCTTATCACGAGACAGGATCCAAGTGACGAGATGAGGACTGAGGATACAGAGTTTTTAGCAGCAAGTGACCTCTGACTCGCTGCCTAAAAACAGAGTTCATGTGGTACCTCCCTCAGCACAGAAAGATGCTTTTTTGTCACTGACATTTACACTGATTCTGTGCAGGGGTTTTGGAAGATGGTGTGAGTGATGTCGAGATGAGAAACTGCTCAGGGAAGGAATTTGAGAGTACATTGGTCACATTTAAGTGAGTTTATCTCCTCCAGCCTGCAATACCAAGCTTCTGCAAAAATTATGTAATCATTTTAACAAAGTGTTCTGTAATTGACATGAAAAAGGCAAAGTAAAATAAAAATGAATTACTCTGTGAGCAGAAATGTTCATTCATTTTAACTGCAATCTGTAAGAGGGAAAAGGGAAAAAAATCCCAAATGCAGGCTTTTTATGGAAATTGTGGCCTCATTGAAATTATAAGCTTTCTGCTATTTAAATGAATAATGTTCCCTAACACAGACTATTTTCTCATTTAAAAGTCTGTTGGGGTATAATTTCATCCTTTTACTGTCTGCTGTGTTTTAACTTACAGCAGTCTGACTAAATATTGCATTTTCTATCCATCAAAAATTGTCGGTACAGTTTGTGCAACAAGCATTTGTTGCTCAGTTAGAAGGCTCTGAATTAGAATCGTAACATTTTGCGTGGAGGTTTTCAGGGTCCTTGTCACATGGGAAGCAGGTGGCACTAAAAGTCATGTCTTGTTCCCTGATGGTGGCCAATGGCGATGAAGACGATGATGCTTGGGCACACAAGATGTGGGAGGACAGAGGAGTCCAAGTGGTTTCTCATCACCTTTGGGCAAGATGTAGAGAGTCAGGCCGAGTGCCAGTATGTCCTCCCTGTGAGGGAGGGACAGAGGGGACAGGCAGGACGAGTGACCAGCTCTGGGCAGAAGAGCTGATCTGAGCAGTTGTGGCTTTGGCACCCTGGACGTGTTGCAGGGCTCCCTTGGGTGCCAAGGGCTTCTTCACACCAGCAAATTTGGTCCAGCATGGGCAGCCAAGCGCTTTATAGCCAAAAAGCAATGATTTACACATCCCACATGCTCCCAAATATGAAGTCATGGCTCCCAAACCTCATCTAAAAATGAGACAGTAGTAAAGACAGGCACTTGCATTTCTTGACCTTCTGTTTTTCAGGCCGTTTAGTATTCACCCAGGCCACATCCCGTGGTTTTATCCCTAGCTGTGATGTCGAGTCACTTAATTGTTAAAACAAATGCTGAGGTTCTCCTGGACTGTCTTGGCTGGGAGTTGGGGCTTTTAAAGAGCACACCATGGGGCTCATGATGACAGCAAGCAACTCACAGCATAAATTACCTTCCATC
This sequence comes from Origma solitaria, assembly GCA_013397895.1. Classification (NCBI taxonomy): domain Eukaryota; kingdom Metazoa; phylum Chordata; class Aves; order Passeriformes; family Acanthizidae; genus Origma; species Origma solitaria. Next base: position 454,276 of record VZRL01003991.1, on the reverse strand, counting down.
TTTGGAGGGCATCTTCGTTTAGCAGAAGGACACAGCAGTGAAAGATATTTAATGACAACAAAAATGCCTTGCCTCAAAGATGCAGTTAACCTTGACAAATAAGTATGGATCCTCTAAGGAGCCATAAAAGTGCTGCCCTGGTTTATGTCTGTCAGTCTGTCATTTGGATGCTCTATCAATTCTTACAGTACCTCCAGTGGCGAGGCCAAGTGGCTTATAAAGTTTTACATGCTGTTTGTTTGCTGAGAGAATTACAGCCGTGGCACCTCTGCTGCAGCAGGGGAGGAGTTCTCAGGGGCTGCTGGTGAAATTTGGGCTGTGTGAGGCAGGCAGAGGAACCCACATGGAAACCAGGATGCCCAGAGCAGGCATTGGCAGCAGAAGCTGCACCAGAGAGCCCCCAGCAGGAGGGGCCTTGCCCTAAAACAAAGTTTAGTGGCAGATTCCAGGAGCCTTCTTTGCTTATTTTCCATTGGGGAACTTCATCTGGATATCTACCCACAGTTTAATAATGCTGAACTCCCTATCCCACCCACAGGAACAACCTCAGCTGAGGACAGAGCCCTTACAGGCACGATAATGAAAGTACCTCTGAAAAGCCACTGTCCGTGGGGTGAATCAGCAGAACCACCCACGGAATGGTTTAGGTAGGGAGGGACCTTCAAGATCCTCGAGCTCAGGTGCCCTGAGCCTGGCTTCTGCAGGGGAATCTCCCTTTGTGAGTGGACACAGTGGGTAACTTATGGATTAGCTTAATATTTGTGTAATTGTTTCTATTTTGGCTCAGAGCAGCAGTCCCAACACTTCTCTGGCCACACATCCATTTTGCTAATGCACTTTTGTGGCACATCCTGCTCTGTGGAGCTCGAGACATTCAGCAAGAGGTGGGAAGTGAGCTTGCCTTTCAATTGCCACAACATATTGCTTCATGGTATTTACTTCGTTTCTGCTTGAAATCTTATTCTTCACTTGCTTATTGTCACTACTCTCAGCAGTTTGTTTCTCCCCTTATCTCACCAGCATGAAGTTTGAATAAAAACTCCTAAGAAACAGTCCAAGTATGTGAGAAACAGCAGCCGTACAAGGCCACAGCCAAGGATTTTCAATTCTTGCCTTTTGTATTTCCTATTGTTTTTACCTACGGATACATTTTAGACTTCACGGGCCAAATTCATCCTATTCCAATGAAGTTACCTCAGAGACACACTTGGCTCTGTTGCTTAAAAAAAAATAGATAATCCCAAACAGCAGGATAATTTTATGACCGCTAATTACATTTGTTGCTATGCAAGCTAAGATAATGATAAGAGTAATCGTATCTCATGCTTCAGGGCATACGCTCATCACCTGTGGACATCAGGAAGGAATTTTTCTCCCCATGTACAGCACTGTTCAATTAACTAGATGGATTGTGGTGGGTTTGTTTTCTCTGTGTTTTCTTCCTCTGAAGGATCATTTATTAGCTGCAGCCGGAATAGGTATAGCAGATTGAATTAACTGACAGTCTGATCCAGTATGGGGGTTCCTAAATCCCTACCCTGGCAAGTAAAATCAGCTGAGGAAAAAGAATATGTAATCTTTTGCAGTTTGGAGACTGATTGTTTTTCAAATGCCTGAATATCCTGCTCATAACCGAAGTTGTGAATGCAGCACTGCTGAGCTTTGGGGTAGTGTGTTGCACAAAATCCAGCTCCGAGAGTGTCCCTGTTCGAGGAAACTTGGAGGATTGCTCTTCTCTTTTGCCTCTGAGTAGCATCTGCATTCGAGCACCACTGGGTCCTACGGATTATGTTTGTGGCTACCCGTCACGTTGCATTAGAATAGCCAGCCTCAGCCAGAAAAGCAATTGAAAGGCATTGGAAATCTGCCTCGCTGCCCACATCCAGGGAATAAGCTCTCTGATAATCCTAATAGAGAAGATCAAATTTGCCAAGAAAATAGAAGCGATTACTTGTATTTTGCTTCATTCTCCTCAACTATCTTTCTGCTCCTCGCAAGACTTAATCAACAGCTAATAAACCTCAGCTTTTCAGTGCACAACAGAGTATTGTCTTTCTAGTACTTGTGTTGGGACTGGGATTTATCTGTTATTGACTTCATCCCTTTCCTATCCTTTCCTTTTGTTTGGTCCCCATTCCCCTTTTCTCACTAGCACTTGCTTTATTTTTATCTCTAGTAAAGCAGGTCTGCCATTTAATTAGCAAACTGGCCTCTACCTGAAGCCAAATGAAATGTAATCTCCTGCCGACCTGAATGCAAGGTAGAAATTCCATATCTGAAAGATTTCAACATTTGTCTTGGCTTATTTCTGGAGAAAAGCAGAAAACTTCCAGCTTTATTTTTGGAAGAAAATTCTATAAACAAAATGGTTTGGATTTGTCAATACTGGTTGGGCATTAGTTTTCTGTTAATAAACCAGCCAAAAAAAAAGCCATTTCACAGCAAAACAGGAGCAACTCTGATGTGATTCCACTGGCCTGGGGTAGTGAAGATGTTTATAGTGTCATGTTCAGATGCAACATTTGGTGGTCGATGAGACAAGGAGTCACAGAATTGTTAGGGTTGGAAGGGACCTCTGGGGATCACCCAGTCCAGCCCCACTGCCAAGGCAGGGTCACCTACAGCAGGTGACACAGGAAACTTGGTGGGTTTCAGGGCATGACTCCGTGCCCTCCCTGGGCAGCTGTACAGACCAAACTCGTCCGAGATCAAACCACACCTTCCCTTTGCTCTCAGGCTGGTGTGCTGAGCAGCCCCTGCTGATCCTGTGGCTGAGAGGAGTGGGCAGTGCTGGAGGGTTGGGATTGGTGTCTTCATGCCATGCCATGGCTCTGCCCCTGCCCGTGCCAACGCCTGCTTCCCACCACTCCCCGCAGGTCTCTTGCCAGTTCTGGCAGCAATTGTGGGGAATCATGAGCCATGGCTCTTCTTAACCTCCAGACACACCTCTATTATTAACCATCCATAAAACTCTACGGCCCTTTTAAAACACCCAGCCACTGTTATTTAATTCTCTTGACTTGTGCAATAAAAACGAGATGGGAGAGGATGGCCAACGCCTCCCCAGGAGCCAGCCCCACAAAGACAGACCTCGCAGGGCACCTGAGCTCCTGTGGTGCTTGGCATCACTGAGCATTGAACCAACATCACCCCAATAAACCCTCGTGATTCACTTGAAGAAGAAAAGTGTCATATAGTAATCAAATAGCTCAGGTCAGCGTGAGCAGTAACAGCTTATTTTCATTGCTGAGCTGCACTGCACAAACACCTATCTGTCAGCACTCCACTGGGTTAGTTCCAGGCAAAATGACTTGCTTGCTCTCCAATCTGGCGTGCTGGCAGTGCGGGAATGCAAACAGCCAGCCCTTTGTGTTCACCTGCAGCTTTATTCCCTTCATCAATAATTGCTAAAGAGACAAATGAAATTTTTCATACGTTGGTTCTGGAATTATATCACAGCAGTGCTTTTGTTTGATCAAAATTGCTAAATGTTTTCTGTAACTTGGAACAGCATAAAAATTGCAGGCTTGAAAATTACACATATGCCTCATCCTATCTTGAGGAATTCCAGAAGCTACTTGTGAGACAAGAAATGCTCACCATATTCCCTAGGAGTTGTCCAAAAATAGTTGACCAAGCTATTCTGATTCCATCCAAAGCAATGGCATAATGCGCAGTGCAGTTGGGAGCACACTGCTGTGATGCAAATTCTCCTTTGAATTTTGAATTTAAACTCCAAGATCTAAACATTTGCAAAAAACAAAAAGACCATTCAGATGCATTAACAAGACAGAGCATGTACCTATCAGTTTCATCCTGCGTCCTTAGATCCACAGGACAATAAATGCTGCCTTTCCCAAAGGCTTTGGAGTGGGAAGATGCCAGGAGTCACAGAATCATAGAATTGTTTGGGCTGGAAAGGACCTTATGGACCATCCAGTGCCATCCCCCTGCCATGGGCAAGGACACCTTCCACTGTCCCAGGCTGCTCCAAGCCCCAGTGTCCAACCTGCCTTGGACACTGCCAGGGATCCAGGGGCAGCCACAGCTTCCCTGGCATTTTCCTACCTCAAACAGAGTCTGCTGAAGCTGAGGGCAGTCGATACCAAAGGGGAATGCTCATCATTTTGCATGTTGGCTCCAAGAGATGAGTTGCCTTTTTCTTCAGGTTTTTCTCCAAGCTCAAAACCTTCAGAACTCCACACAATTCCATGGATCTTTTTCAAGGATTCAGAAAAACATTGTTTCTGGTCCAGCTCGAGTTTTCCTGAGAGCTTTGCTAGTAGAGAGTGGGGAGTGAGTTGTGGCACATGGAGAAAGAGAAATTTTTGGAGGACAATTAGAAAAGAAATCTGGAGCTGAAAGAGAAGTGACACAGAAGAAAATTAAGTTAACTCTGCAACATCACAAATCAGGGAAGGACTTCAAGGAAGCAGAAATTCACGTGATCAGAAAAACACAAGGAGACAACTTCAGCAGTAGAATTTCAGCAAGATTTCAGAAAAGGGTTGGATGGAAATGGAAAAGGAGACAGGTCATGGGCTTTGGCTTCAAAGGGTAAGGGAAAAGGATGGAATTAGCATTAGAAAGAGGGGAAAAAACAAACAAGTGGGAGAGCCTCAGTGCAGAGGGAGCAGAAGAGCCAAGACTAAGGCTAAATAAGCCCCAATCTGTTTGCATGAAGCAACAAACAAATATCTGAACAGGAGCTGGGAAATTCAGTTCTCCTCTTCTTATCCATGGCAAGTGTCAGTGCCCAGATTGAGACACTGTGACAGAGGCTGAAGTGCTAAATGGGAATTGTTGGGTGCTGGGTTCCTGCATGCAGCCACATTTATTGCATCCCAATGTTTAATGTTCACAAACCATTAGATACATGTATATTTATGGTTTGATAATCAGCTGTCATTAACAGATGAGTAAACAACATAATGTTCATATTTAGGAGGAATATGCAAACTAAAGAAAAACTGCCAACTCCTAAGAACATTTATTTTCTCTACACTTAATGGGGGGAAAGGAGGCGGAAATACTCTGTCTGTAAATTAATTATGGGATATTGGCAATGCCTCCACTACTGTACAACTGTAATTATCCCATCTCCATGCGTGGGACTTTAGTCATGCACCCCCAGCTATTCTCATCCATGGGAGTCAGGAATATACCCATTATGCACATTTCCTAAATAAATCATTTTTACTCTCTTTGATCTCAGAAAAGCAGACAAACCATGATCTTTTCAACCAGTGTCATGCCAAGATGGTGAGGCCTTCTGCCACACTCCCTTCATGCAAATCAAACATGTTTCAAACTTCAAGAGAGGGTGGAAACTCTTCCCCATGGGAAATGCCAGTTCAAGTAGAGTTGCTTGATTTGATTAAGGTTTTCAGGCAGTTTTGCAGACCTCCTTGATTTTCTCACAGATTTGCTCTTTTCCATCATCTACAAGCAAAGAGCGTGAAAACACATTTTTGATCCCTTCCAAAATATCCCTGAGCTGAATATGGTCCAATGTAATTGTGACTCCCTGGTTAGAGCTTTAACCATCCCTGACACTGCTTTGCATCCAAAGACACTTTATTAAATGTATCATTGTCCTATTTTTATAGATGAGGGACACAGAGGCACAAAGCAGGATGGGATTAACCCACAGAGGAGGCAAAAGAAGTAGAAAATTATAAGGAGAGGTCGAGTCTGGAAAGGATGAATTTACAGCAATGAGAAGATGCTTCATTAGTCATGGCTGGGAGAGCTGGAAGAAATCAAGTGTCCAGCCAGGGATGAGGCTGGGAACAGAGTCCAGCATCCTGACTGTCATTTCCCCAGTCCCCCACCAGTTAAGCCACGTGCTTGAAAAATGATCCGTGTATTTATAACCACGGATATTTGACAAAAAGCAAATGAATATTAACAGGAATTTCCTGGACAACATAACTAACTTTCCCCCTTAGCTGATCCTTCCCCTGCCTTATAAAATTAGAAAATTTTGCAATCCGTTTTGTAGATGGAAACAGATCGTGTACAGATGCAACAATTTGGCAGGTTATCACACCAGGATTTTTAGCTGGGGATAGCACAGCCTCTCCAGCTGCTAAGGATCAGTCTCTTCAGCAAAACCAAATTCACTAATCTGGTGCTTCCTCCTGCCCATAGCCAGGCTTATTGAGGAGGATTAGCTCGTTGTCCAGGGGTAATTTTCTCAAATAAATGGGTCAAAGCCTGTGCTGGCTCCCCTCCTGCAGCCTGCTGAGTTCAATGGCTTTGCTCAGAGCACAGCCTGGTTCCTCATTTCCATTGAGATCCTTGGGCCGTGGCTGAATAACAAGAAGTGGCAGGTGAAGCCGAAGGTTTTGGCTTTGTTTTTTATAAAGGAGAGAGGAGTGCAGCAGAACAACATATGGTACAGTGCCTGGCTAAAAATGATTTACTGGGAAACTGGTGCTTCATTTCTGTCTCTCTGCAACCACATACACTAATGTAGTGGTGTAACTATTCATCTAATAAACTGCTAATATTTATTATTAATTGAACCATTTAATCTAACGGTGGATTAGGGGAAGGCAAATGTAGGATTTAATGACTCTGCTGATTGGTATAAATTTTAACAGTGAGCTCAGGCTGTATAATACAAATTGTGTTGCTGCTGCTGATAAATACCTTGTAACTGGAAGAAACACTGCCCAAGCAAAACTTGCTCTGGCTATCAAGAGTTTGGGGTTTTTTATCTTTTAGTGAACACTGTAGGACTTAACTTCAAAAGATTAGGTCACTATCACCAGTGGTTTATTATATTAATAGCAAAGAAAGTGGTTATTAGTAATGTCTGCTTAACTTTAGAGGTCATCTTCCATCCCAAATAGCCCCTGAATGGATGGTTTAGTGCTGCTGCGATAACTGAAGTGCAGGATAACAAACTGTAATTATCTTGCACTTCTAACCAAATCCCCTGTGCTGTCTGCAAATCCATCATTGCCAGGGCTCTCTCCAGCCCACCCACTGCTCCAAATTCCTGCTTTTCTGGACCTGGGAGCAAGGACGCACCCACATCTTGGGGAAGACTAATTTCTGCTTAGCACTATAAATCTTGTTTCCCAGACGCTGCTGTATGGAAGTTTAGGGACATTCCAGTTGGGACTGGAAAGATCCAGATTCAGCTCTTCACCTTTCAAGCCTATGTAGTCAAAAGCAATGTCTGTATCCTGGGGAGAAATTAATGGAAAAGCCCAAACTTCCTAATGGGATGTATCTTGCTCTAGGCTCTTGGAGGACCTGAGATCTTAGACTTTATCATTGTGACATTATGGGCTTTAGACAAGCTATTTTTAGAGGTTTCTTTAAAATTTGATCAGTTATAATTTTCCCTTTATGGTTATAATTTTCCCTTTCGTGTGAGCTCTGTAGCTGAGACAGTAACTCTTGGAAACACAGCAGCACCCTTTCTAAGTGGGGTATAAAAACCCTCCTAATTGGAAATATTCTTTCAAACATTTGCACATTATTTTTTATATTTTTTTTTTGGTTACACATAGGACATATGGTGATGTTGTATGGCTCTCAGGCATTTGAACTTGCATGAGTTATTGCAGCAGTTCCAAATTTCATGCTGAGAAAATTCAGATGTCACCATCCAGGTCTGATGAAAATTAAAGGCATGTTGTCATCCTTGACTATCCTACCTTAGATCTCCTTGAGGCTTGATGTTATCAGAGAGTCTGGTTCAGTCTACAACTTCTAGAGCAGAGACCAAAACACAGAGGTCACTTTCCATTTGGTGTTTCCCCTCCCCTGCTTTGCTCTCCATTTCTTGCAGCTGAAGGAAACATGCCCTGTGCTTCTGCTCTGAAAGTACAAATGTGTTAGAGAATCTGGGAAATAAATCTCTTTTTTTCCCCATGTACTTGTGGTAAGTGAGTTGAGAGCGAAGATGTTTCTTACCCTCGTGGCCTCTGGAAGTCAAGAGAAAGAGAAATGGAAAGAAAAAAAGCTGAGGGATGAATTAGAAGAAAATAGAGAATTGCTGGAAATATTGAAGCAGGGTGGAAAGGAGGAGAACCTCTCCAAGAAAGGGATGAACTCACAGCTTCCTTACCTGCTTGAGATATAAATGTGTCAGGAGTTTTGGCAGAAGTTGCTTTATAAACTTGCCTTGCTTAGGGGCTCTCTTAATCTCCCTATAGTCACCTACTGACACAGCTACATCACCCCACATTTCCCAGTGTTATCCCACACCCTCTGCCCTCACACTCCCAGATCAGCTGAATCTGGAAGAAAATGCAGCTAAGAGATGGGAACCAATGGGAATTTGGCAGTGGCTTTTACCAATGGGAACAGTGAAGAGAAGAGTTCAGCAGGACAGATACACTAGAAAGATGATGCAGAGAGAGAACTAAAGCAGAAGAAGCTGTTATAAAAAAGCCAATCAGGATTTGAATATGCAAATCTGAAAAAGGAAAGACTCAGCAAAGTGTCCTCAGTAGCAAGAAGCAGCTGTCAGATTGTGTTTTCTGGGCGATCTTCAGAAAAAGCCGAGAGGTGCAGCACATTAGTGAAGGTGTGGGTGTTCAGGCAGGGCGAATGTTGAGAGCTGAGGTCAGTGCTGCTCTGGCACAGCCCCAGCTCTGCTCTGGGCAGCTGCAAGTCCATCCTGACTGTGACTCTGCACTCTCCAGAGCAGCCCAGACATCTCCCTGGCTGAGCCAGGGCTGCAGTCCTGCCCCAAGGAGCACTTTCCTGCTGCAGAGGGAAGTAGCTCTGAGAAGCGAAATCTCTCACCTGGGAAATCCAAACTACAAGCCAGTTTTAGTAACGGGTGAGGTTTTTTTTGTTTTTTTTTTTTAGCTGGTGAGGGAAGCCACAGCTCTTGGCTGGCCCAGCACAAGAAAGAACCTCTGCAGGTTTGCTAAATGCAGATGGAATTAGTGGGATACAGGTCGGAGCCTACATCTCCTTCACACATGAATATTACCCAAAATTTCATTACCTCCATGGACACGCTCTGGTTTGCACCATGCCTCCCTCTCAACCAGTTTTGTTCTTCCTTCTCCTAGTGGTGGGTGGTGTTTTACAGGTGTTCTCTTGCTCCTGATGCTCATTTAGGTTGCCAGGTTGCTTCAGCTCTCAGTTATTCTCCTGCCCAGCAACAGAATGGGGCCATAAAAATTTACTTTCTTGTTTACATTCACTCTGCAATTTATAAGAAGAAAAGTGGGGAAAACCATAAGCAAAGAATCAATGCTGCATTTAATAGTTAGGCATAAAAGTCATTCTTAAACAATATTTTTATTTCTGTTTTAATGAGAGACCAGAAATACCACTACTGGGTTTTTAAGGCCCATAAGGTGTTAGTACTCTTGTTATCTCTGATGTTCATGGTCTCTCGCACACCATTTATGCTGGGCATTATTTTTGACAATGCAGTATGGCAAATGCCTGGCCTGGGAGTCCTTGGAATGAATAAAAGATTTATGGTGGAAATTCTACAAGTAATATCTTGTTATAATACATTTTAGTGCTAACTGCAAGTGACAAGTGATTGCTCAAACTTGTTCCTGCAGCTACCAGGTTTCCCTCTTTAATCCTATATTAGTTCTACAGGAAAAAAAATGAAATACAAGGAGAGCTGTCTTTTCATTTATTTTATCTTGCCTCTATAGGAATATTTTCATGGTAAATTCAATATACTTTGTCCAAAATGTAAATGGAATGTTCAATATATTTTTAACTCAAGCACTGTTTAAACATTAAAATCCTCTTTTGCAAATGCCATTGTGATAGAGGTTCAAGATTTTGCAGGGGCTTAATAACTTCCTGGGAGGAAAAGAGGCCAGTCTGGTAGTTAGGACTTGGTTAGAGAGGCTTCACTTCCTTGCAGTGTTGCAGGATTCCCACAGGACTGGGGCTAAATTAGGAATTTTGCTGCGTGTCCTTTCCCTATCCATGACCTGTACACTGTGCAATGGGTGCTCTGCAGTCCACAGGGCAGGGAAACAAAAGGAAACATTAAAAAAGACAAACAGGGGAGCTGCAGGTAGGCATTAATAATATAATTTAATATATATATATTTTAAATATATTTTTTATATTATAATATAATATAATTTGGAATCTTTTGTGTTTGTAATGTGTCCACCCTATCTTGGGGTCATGAAAGTGGAGCTTGGGAGCTTTGTGTAAATAAGTGTTGTGATCACCTACATGAAGTTACAGGCACCATTTGAAAATCTTTACATGAAAGAGGAAAACAATGAAGTTGGGACTGGTGACATGGCTATGTGTCACTGCAGGTGGCAGAATTGTGGTATTTGCAGTACAAAACTGAAAAGGCTGCACACAGACCATGAGGACACACTGCCCCACCAAAGTGCAGTATTTCTCTTTGGGTAGAGCTTACTACCAAATATTTCCAAGGAATGTACAGGAACCTTCTCAAGTGTCAATTAACAGCAAACTCCACGCAAACTAAATTTTCATCTCAATTCCAAAGTGTTTGGGCATTTTATGTCCCCAGTGTTGATTATGTATCCCCTCCATCCATTTTTCCTCTCTAATCTAAACACAGGATGTTATCTTTATTACCTCTTTTCAAAACTTGCATGGGATTTTATTTAGCTCCTGTGCAAAAGGAAAATGACAGGAAGAGAGTAACTGGCTTGGGGTTTTGGGGAGTAAAAGCAAACTGGAGAGGCACTTTTGGGAAAGATGTGGAAGGGTCTGAAGTGCTGTCGCTGGTCACTCAGGGAGCTGTGAGCAGCAGCTTGGTTATACCTGGCTCCATGCTCTGTTTCCCTCAACAAGCCTCCCTGTTCTGGGCTAGGAAAACACTTTCCAATTCAATAGCCAGGTTCTTTACTGAGGTTGCCAAAGGTGCCCATTTGGGTCCTGGTGATGCTCTGTGAATGGATGGCTGCTTACCAAAAATCGCATTGGTAACACCTGCTGTGTCTGTCAGCTTTTATTTCTACCAGATGTAATTGGATTTAAGTGGTAACACAGGACTATGAGACAATCTGCCTCTTCAAATGGGATCTTCTGGAACAATGAAAACTTCAGAACCTTGGTCTGTGCTTCTGTTAATCACCCATCTCAAGATTCTTCCTGTCTTCCTTTTGGCTTTCTCGCTCTGATTTATTCCCACCCAATCCTGTTTTGCCAAGCATACCGCTCACATCTCCATTTGCTTCTATTTTCTCTTCTACATTCTTTTTGTCATACTTGGTACCAAAATTTTCTTCCAGCCGAAGTATTTCAAGAACCATTGGCTTTTCCTCGTTAGCCTGACTGTTGCAGGAGCAGGTCATATCCTAATTGTGTCCTCGTGGTTACAACTAAAAGCTGGGCTCTGGTCGTACGGATTTCTTGGTTTGTAGCCAAAATCAATCTGTGCATATGTTTGTCGTGCTGTGACACAGTTCCTGTTTTTTTAAAGCAGTAGTTTCTCTGACAGCTTGGCTCAGTGTCCTCTGGATAATACGAACCTGCTGTAGGTAGAGTTTCCTATGTAGTCCAAACGCTTCCCACTCACCAGAGTCAGGGCTGGGCCTGCTCGCCATCAGTGGGGCTGGATGTGTAGCACTTTCCTACCCTCAGGTCTCTTCTCAGAGCCCAATCTGCAGTTCAGACACACAAACAGCGGCCCAGATTTCTCCCTCCCCACGTTGTTTCTGCTCTCTCGTTGCCATCTCACGCCTGCCTTTGTGCACAGCCAGGCAAAGCAATGGAAGGGGGTTCACCTCCCTCCCTCAGGAGCTGCCCAGCAGCAGTTTCCCAAAGCAGCAAAAGCCATTGTGCTGTCCTGGATCTTGGTTTCAGCCCTTTGGCATATCTATGGCTTTTTCAATACTGAACCTTGAGAAAATCATCGTAATTTTACTTCAGGTTAGTTTTGGTGAGTGCAACTGTGCCACTGTGCAGCAAAGCTCCTGCCATGGCACCACCTCCGCTGAAAGACAATTCCATGTAGGGCTTGATGGGCTCTCTCTTGGGTTCTCAGAGAGCTTCCACTGGATAGCAGCATCCTTCCTCAGGCAGGTGGTTCTGAATGTCTCACAATAACCTTGTGGTGGATATTTCTCTATTTGTTCAGCTTCGGATCAAGACTGAAAGCACTGCTGGAAATACAGTTTAGCCAAAGATTGTTTAGGTCAATTGTTCCTTCTGGTATTAAAGTTATGAATCATCTTGGCATCAAGGTGCGACCTTTCCTCTTTACACTATTATGTCACCAAAAAGGAGGCAGAAATGGAAATAGGAAGATGATTGCAATAAATTTCTCACCACTGATATAATGTCTCGTGTGCATCAGGAGTATTGGACTCATAAACCTCATCTTCCTTGGCACGGATCCACACTAAACTTTGTTTCTACTAACAAAATCCAACATTCCTTTTTTTCCAGTACAGCTTTCTCGGCATCATAAACCACCTGCTGGACTGAGTTCTCTGAAGTGACAGTGCAGAGATTTCCATCCAAAACTGATAGAGGCACTCTGAAAAGCTGCACTCCTGCAGTGCAGAGTCCCCACAGGAATGATCTTTCCAAACATAATGTTTTGATGTTGCTGGTCCAGAGGCGATAGTGAATAAAAACATTTGAAAAAATCTAAAGTGTAGGTAGCAGTGAGGGAATAAATGTCAATTCTTGATCTGTATCTGCCTTGGAAACAGTTAAATTTGCAGAGCAGAAACTCAGTGCTGGTTATTTACTACAACTCTAATCGCTCACTAAAAAAAAAAAAAAAAAATTTTGTCCTACAATAAAAACTCTTGAAATTAAATTTGACACTTCAGAGTCTGAAATAAACTCTATTTCAAATAAAATTGCATCTTTGGAACAATATACATCAAAATACAGAGGAAAATTGCAGGGAGATTATGATAGGATTAAGCTATTTCCTGCACAGAGCGATAGCGCTGCAGCCCTGTCAGGAGCTCTCCTCCCGGATAATGCAGTTGTTCACCATAAAGCAGAGCTCCTGGAAGATGCTATTCCCTCTCCAACCTGCCGGCTGGAGTGCTGTTAAAAGAAGTGATGCTACCAGGAGTTTGTCACCTCATTTTCAGTTTATTTTAGTTTCAGAGTTGAGGTAGATCGTGTTACCCCAGGCTGGGTGTCCCAGCTGAAGGGCCACCCCCAGGGACTCAGCACTGGGTTCTGGTGCTCATGGGGCGTTCAGGAGAGGGAAAGGTGCTTTGGGTGACTCTGCAAGAGCATTTTGCTCAATCTGAAGGGAGGGTTGGCAGCTGAAAACGCTGCACAGCTGTGTCACAACATCTGGGTGCAGCCAGCTGACCCTCAGTTTGGGAGAGCAAGAGCTCCTGTCACCTTCCTCCCCTACTCCTCAGGCAACACTTCCGACAGAACTGGTGCATTAGGAGGATTTAATCTGAGTAAAAACCTCCTGTCTTGCAAAGCACTTCCCCTGTTAATCCAGAAGATTTTACAGCATCTCTCTCCAAGTGTCAATGAACCATCAAACCAGACATGTAAAACAGTAATGGACTGCTTGCCTTGAAAAGAAACTTGTGCTTTTCCTCTGCTGCTGTGAGAACTCCTGGCAGCATAGGAAACGTAGCTTTGTCCAACAGCAATCCTGTGGTCAGTGTTGCCAGACCTCAGCATTATTTCCCACTAACCTTTTTAAAGAAACACAAGTCACGGAATTCCTCGTGTGGGAGCAGGGAGTGCCTGCCCGCTGGGACTGGTGAGAGGAGCTCTCCCTGATGGATGCACCAGTGCCATATCTCCTGAGCTGAGCTGGCTCTGGCATGCAGGGGATGGTTTTTAGGGACAGGGCAGGAGGAACCACCCAGGATGCTGTGCTGGAGAGCATTCCTGCAATTAATAACAAGAATTGGACTTTCTTCTCAACACTGAGGAATGTGATGCATTGTGAAATGTTAAATCCCCCTTCCGTCTCTGCTGCCCAAATGTCAATATTTTGTGCTTTTGGTAGTGTTATACATATGGCTCACCGGTCCAGTGTGATAAAAATCTGAGAATTAGATCATTTTGATAAAAGAAAAAGAACCAAAACAGGCTTACTCTAATTTCTATTTAACTGTTAGTAGGGGGCTAATTACTGTGAACTTTTGTATCATGGTTTCATGTAACTTGTTTAAAAAAATCTATTTATAATCTGATTCCTCTGTTTTGACTAACCAAATCATTTGCAGTAATTAATTTTCAGGATTAATAAAAGTAAAAGGAAGAAACCATGGAAGACTAACTCCATACTTTAAGCATGCTCCCTTTTATATTTAACTTTTATTCAGTTTGTAACTATTTGTAGTGGATGTCTTATCTCTGGAAGTGTTCAAAGCCAGGTTGGACAGGACTTGGAGCAACCTGGGATAGTGGAAGGTGTCCCTGCCCATGGCAGGGGTGGAATGAGATGATTTTTAATCACTTTCCAACCCAGGCATTTTATGATTCTCTGATTCCTGGGATAAAATTAAAACATAGCAATATTAATAATATCTTGAATGTACAGAACACTTTTGATAAACCCAAATCCTCCCTGGCTTTTTCCTGCTCCAATAGAATTGGATTCCTGCCCTGCCATCCCATGAGAGCTCCACCTTGTAAACTATTAAATTGTCACAGAAATCAAAATTTCCCCTCTCCAGATTATATGAGTGGGATCACTCAGCTCAATTCTCAGGCCTCTCTTTTAACAGTTTCAGAATTTATTTCCAAAATACTTGATTTGATTTGAGCAGGCAAGTGGTTCTGTTGAAATCAGCTAGTGCAGTGGGAGTTTCATCCTCAGATAAAAAGAAATTGCTGAATTCTATCTGAGTTCGATATCTGACATTCTAGAGTCCTGTTTGCTGTTGATGGGGTCAATATGTTTTTGTGTAATACTCAACAGATAGATCCCATCTACCCCTGCCCTGCGGAATTTACTTTCTAAGCAACAGTTGTTAGTGGATTGAATATTTGCTGAATTAATTAAAACCTGTGTTAGGCTTGATCAAATAATCCTCCAGTCATGGTACATCTATAGTAAAAACAGCTTGTGATTCTTTAGGGTCACCGGCAGTGGCTGCTGAGGTAGAGCTGTGTGACTTCAGACCACATTTTCAATGAACATGTACAAGACAAAGAACCATTACAAGGATGGTTTGGGTTGGAAGGGTCCCTAAAGATCACCTCATTCCAAACCTCCTCCCAGGCCTTACAGATAGCCCAGATTGTTATTGCAGCCATCAAAAGGTCACATGTTGTTGTCACAGAGTGACAATTGTTTTGTGAGGAAATACATTTAACACTTCCAAAGTAAGATCATCTTATTCCACTCCAACATCTGAACCATTACAAATATTTATAAATTCAGTAGAGCTGGTGGAAAGAACATCCATGTGCTTGAAATAAAAGAGCAGGAGTGGCTGGCCCTGATCAGGAGGGTAGTTTTACTCTTCTAAGTGTTTTCACCTGGTACACTGAAATCCTTCTTGCACAGGAGAGAGGCTTCCTGAAAATGCCACCAGCTGTCATTTATATGTGGTTCCTGTGTTTGTCAGTGACAAGGCCACTGCTTATCCTGCTTCCAGCACATCAGTTTCCTAATGAATCCAACATGAGTTACACCATAAAGATGTAAGATTTGTCAGGTCACTTCCGACCAAAGATTCGCACAGCCCCATATCCTCATTTCTGCTCTGTAACAGTGGCCAGCACAGGATGTTTGGTGAACAAGAATAAGTAGAAAAAGAGTGAGCAGCACCGAGTTATCTTTCCACTGGAATATGCTCCCAGCTCCTAGGGAGTTTTAGGGACTTCCATAGTGCTACTATTAAAAATTATAGTCCTAAATCAATTATTTTCATGTCCTACAGGCAAAAAAAAATAATCTGTTTTCCATTTCATTATTATGTTCCACTAGAGAGAGCAGAGCAACTATTATTATTTTAGCAGAGTCTTGCAGATAGAAGGTGCTATTGAACTGCAAAGCTTTTCCTACCAGCTGGTGCACGTTCAGTGGCAGCTTTGCTCCTAAGAAATGAGAGTTACAGTCTTTGCAGGGCAATAAGTGCTTATTGGCTCCATTTCTCCAAAGAGGTGGAGCATAGCTGGCCACCAGCACTTGCCCCAAGCCGTGCCTGACTTGTGAAGCTGTGTCATTTCTTGTGCCACCCCCACACCATGTATTGATGCACTTCAGAGCAGTGTATTAAAGGAGATGAGTAACATCCTTCAGATGCTTTCTTTCTCCTGTGCTCCCCTGTGGAAGCAGCCTGGTGTTTTATTTGGAAAGGGTTTGTTTCTGTTCCATGTACATGCTGCTGAGCTTTGATGGCTGAGGAGGCAAGTTCAGGAGTACACCTTGTACTTTCACTGGAAGGTGTTCAGGTTTCTGATTGCTGTTATTTCCTGTGGGAGCTGGCTGTCAGAATTATCTGCCACAGCATTAGGTAGTGACTTGCAAAGATATTATAGCTGGGATTGAGGATGTTACCAGCCCTGCTGGAACATTTGGTGTTTTAGAAGAAATAGTTGGGGTAAAGATCATGTCTGATCACCAGGGCACAAATCAGAGCCAGCCTCTTATCTTCTTCCATACCCATCACTTCTGCTTAATTAGGTATAACTTCTCATCCATTAAGCTCCATAAATTCCAGGAACAGGTTAGGAATTAGTGTCCCAGATTTACATTTGGAAATCCAAACCCATAGAGAATCCATTATCCAACATGATATAGGAAATAGAATGCAGATTTCCTGACATCCACGAGGTTGTCCTCTCAGCCAGTTATACAACCCTGGGTTATATGAGAATTTAATAGAGATAGTGATGGAATAGGGTTGATAGCAAAGCTGCCAGTTCATACAGATTCCCATAAACATGCAAAGGAGTAGCCAGCTCCTTGTGTCCCACCCTCAGCAACGCCTGCCCCAGCGAAGCCAGGAAATTTCAGGCCATAGTGAGTGACCAGGAGCAGGACCTCACCTGAAGGACGCTTATCTCACCAGTTATTAACTGCTCCATTCCAATTGTCATCTCTGTTCCCACTGCACTGATTTGTACAGATTCACTTTGCACTGAGTACACGAGGTACAAGAAGATTTTGCACTCCTATGCAGAGGAAAGCAGGAGCTTTGACTGTGTCAGCCTCCACAGGGTGACATGGCCAAGTGAAGAGGAGAAGAGGTAACAGCAAAAAGCAGGATATCAGAGTAGGAGTTTTAATCCAACTGAAATATATGGAGTGATCATCTGTCCATTTAATAGGCCCAGCAGTTTGATGAATGTGAGACAAACCAGAAGAACAGCAATGATAAAAACCACCGGTCATGATAAGGAAATAAAACCCCTCCCAGCCAGTGAAGTGTTTTCCCCTACTCTGCTGCAGAGCCTGTGCTGTGCTGGTTGGAGTAGAGCAGGAGAAAGTGATCACTTCAAGGCACAGAGCTGATTGAAAGTACAGTTCCCTTGTCACACTGGGTGACATTGTTAACACATTTCCCCAAATCCCTGTGCCCTGGCTTGAGGCTAGGAGGCTGCTCACTGAAATCGCTGTGTGCCACTTGTAACAGAGCCAGTTTGGTAATAGAGAGATCTATAAGTGTTGGCACCCTCCCTCCATTTTCTAGTGGAGAGAGAGCTACGTCCTAAAATCCATGCTAGGTCTGTGGCTGCCACTGAACTGGATGAGGAGACTGATTTTGGAGCTGCAGCAGAGGCAGTGCTCCCATCCCAGCCCTGGTCTGGCTGCTCCTGGGCTGGAGTCACTGTGCCGGGGTGGTGGGAGGAAGCATTTATCCTACTGAATAATTACCTGCTTGTAACAACAGGCTTTGGTCTCCTGAGCTATCAATCTGCAGCCTTTCAGCAGCATTAAATTAACTGGGGAAGGATCTGTGAGAGTGTCTGGAGAATATATAGGAAAAGTTCAAAAGTTTAGTGCGCTGTGGAGGCTGCATGTTCACTCCACGTAGAGAGAAGGAGTCACAGAATCCTTTAGATTGGAGAAGAGCTCCGAGATCAAGGAGTCCAACCACTCCTCAGCACTGCCAAGGCCACCACTGACCCACGTCCCCATATGCTACATCCACACAGCTTTTAAATCCTTACAGGAATGGTGACTTCTGGGCCTGGGCTACACAGCCCTTTTGATGAAGAAATTTTTGTTAATGTCCAACCTAAACATCCCGTGGCACAACTTGAGGCCGTTTCCTCTCATCCTGTCCCTTGTTACCTGAGCAAAGAGATCAACCCCCAACTCTCTACAACCCACTTAATTCATGGAGAAAAGACATGAGACATTCCTCAGCCACCTGTTGGAAAGAAAAAGGGTAAAGGAAGGAAAATGGTGATGCTCCTTGTGAAGCCAATGCTTGGGTTTGGATCCAACCACTTCTGTGGGACTGTACAGCCTAAGCTCCACTGAAACAGTTGTCTGATTTCTACATTTGTCATCCATGTCCAACATACTATAAAGGGGAAAACTTCAGGTCAGGATTTTTAATAGTTGTTGGAGCAGAAAGGAATAAGGAAAGATGAGGAAATGTCAACAGAATCCTTGATCTCAATGTGGTGTGTCAGGATAGATTGTTACATTGGCCAAGTATAGTTTTTTTCTTAAATATATTTTTAATAAGAAATGAAGTCCATTTCCTTATGGAAGATCAAGTGATAAGATTTTTCCAAAGCTTCTGCACGTTTTTTGTGAAAAATCATGTGAAATATGGAGTCTGAATGCTGACAACTGAAACACCAGAAACAACTAGAGCCAAATAATCCCACAGTATTTATGCAAAACTCCAAAGGAAATCAAGCCTTAAAAATAAGTTTGGTGAACTTAATTTTAGACCAATTTCCTTATCTAGAAAATTATTCATTTTTAATTAAAGATAACATGGGTGTACACTTCACACATACAGGAAGTGCACATCATTATTTTTTGTAGATATTCACCAATATTTTGAAAGGTTCATTACACTTTGTCATGCTGTGGATGTAAATCCTGGACATCAGGGTATAGTAAAAAAATCCACAGTCAGTATTTTACAAGCCTGATGATGCCTTGAAGACCCTGCAGTGTAGACAATGATTTGAAGAGGATTTCAAACCCATGTAGGGTGAAGAGAACTTGCTGTGGTCACACTGTGCATTTGTGGAGCAAGGAGAAGGTGCAAGATTCTGCCTCCCTGCTCCAGACAGCACATGTTGGATCACATGAGGTAGTCCTTGGGACAGACACCTTTCTTTTGACTTTCTGTCTTGTGCATTGGCTCTTTGTACACTTTGAGTCCTGCAGCTGCTCTTAGATGTGGGCTTTGCAATAGCAGGAAAAGCCCTAGAACTCTTCTTCCATTTTAACATTGCTGCTGATAAATGTATTCTGATGGACTACTCGGTTTCTCATTCATGGAGATATTTAGTGCATTCCTTTAATGGTTGGTGATGCACAAATCGGTTTTAATATCAATAATGAACAATTTGGATGACATTCAGATTCAAGATCTGCCAAAAAAATTTGCTACATGTCAGGATTTATTGAGTACAATACATTGAGGTTGCCAAAGAGGCTGGAGTTCCTTCAGCAGAAAAGCAAACAGATGGTCCCAGGAAACTGAGCACATTCTTAAACCCCAGATTGCATTTGGACAGAATGGAGCCACATCTGCCAAAGCCTGCTGGCCAGAAGTATGGCGGAAGGGAGCCATCAGAAACTAATGTGACATTCTTCAAGCTCTTTCACTTAATATTGACATTAGTAATCTAATAGGAATGTTCCAGAATTGCCAGGTGTCCTTCGGGTTGGCCAATTTAGGGGAAGGAGACATGATTAACAGCTAGTAACTGGATATACACATGCACCCCGGTCTGAAGTGCTTGCTGCTAAATATATCCTTCTAGGTCATCCATGTCCACCTGGCCTGGACATTAAATGGTAGGAGCTGCTCATTTCAAATAATCTGTTTCTGATTTCTGCTGCCACAAGCCAAAAGATAATCTTGCAAATGTGCATGTCCCTCCAAACAACTGGCTGTGAGAGAAGATGCCAGACCTGGGAGTGCAGAGCAGAATTATCCCTGAGATCTTCTCAGGATTAGCACAGCTCTGGGTTCAGGATCAGGGTTCAGGAGGTAAAAAGGGCAGGTTATGTCAGGAAATATATAGATGGGATGAATTCTAATGGATTTGTGCTTGTGTAGTACTCTGTAAAAATAAACTGCAGCATAAGGGAAAAGACTGACTTGTTCTTCAGCTGCATGTAAACAGCAGAGTGGGAAATCACCCAGGGTGGTAGTGGACAGGAGGAAGACACATCCTCTGCTCCAAACAAAGCCTTCAGAGATGCACAGTGAGGGTCTAGTTCTTGGTCTAGCTTTACAAAGAGTAAAAATGTCACTAAGTCTGCTCCATGGCTCAGCTTCCCATCAAAATACAGGGATCATATAACACCTCACAGGACTTTTACAGAACTTAATTTATCGACAAATATGGAATGTGAGATCCTGGTGTGAAATGGTTGGCAGGAATGCACTGACTGGGCAGCACTGCGAATCAGAGGGAGAAATCACATCACTGATGTGGTAGAAGGCATTATCTGGAAGCAAGGAGCTCCCTTAGTGGTTGGGTAAGACACCAGCACACTCAGGGACTTACAGGTGGTAAAATGTTAGAGAAATGTTACAGTTCAGTGTGAGACTGGCACCTACAAAGGTCTGCAGAGCAGGCATTGCAGTGAATGCACTCAAACAGAGCTTATTCCTTCTTGCAAACAACAAATGAAAAAGTGAATTTCACTGTTTCATTTCCTGCCCCAGGGCTGGCCCATGGAGCAATGTGCAGGGAGTCCTGACCTGAGTGTCAGCACTTGGGGTTAATCTGTTCTTGTGCCTGACTGCCATAGAGGTATAATTCCTTGGGGTCAAGTGTTTTTTAGGATGGCAGTGCTAACCACTGCCAGGTCCCTTCTCTACCTCTGCACGAGCCTTTCGTGCCTGGAAGGGGTGAGTTCACCCTCCAGTTTGCTCTCAGTACTTCCCACCTCAGCCTGTGCTCACGTCACAGCAGAGAGGAGCAGCACATTTGTATCACGGGCACAAACCCTCCAAGGGGAAGCTGTCCCAAACTGGGTGCAATGAGGCCTTTCAGCCTCCATCTCCAGCCCCTACAGAGCCAAATGCAGCATGAACTGAGTGAGCAAAGCCTCCTGCTGCCATCAGGGATGAGGGGAGGATGCTCAGCACCTCCGAGGTACACGTGGCATCTCCCCACAGTGGTTCCAAACAACTCCCTTGCCAAGGGGAAAGGAATGTAATCTTAGAGTCCATCAGCTGCGTATAATGGGGAAATGGGTGAAATCTTCTCACCATGTTTCTGCAGGAAGTCAGATGATATGATCCTAACAGTCCCTTCTGGCTGCAAAATCTATGAACATCCCTCTGAGCTTATTGGGGTGTTTCGTGTACATGTGGTAAGCCTATTTCATCTCTGGGTTAACTCTGCTGACATCAGTGAGTTACACCAAGGATAAATCTGGCCTTGTCACTGTGTTTTGTACTGTAATTCAGTTCCCCCTTTGTTTAAAACTTTTGGCAGCTTGATATATTATAAGTGCCACGTACGTATAAAATGCATTTCTTTGAGCAAAGAAAAATATGCTAATATGCATATTCCTACTTTGTCTCTTTCTTGTTACCAGTTAATCAATCACACAGAATGTTTGTGACACTTATTAAAGGGAATGAGTAGATAAAAGCACATGGCTTTCATTTATGAGACCCTGATAAGTTGGAAATACAAAGGATCTTACCAAAGGGAGTCAGTGTATACTAATGGGTAGAACAAAGAGCCGATAATGAAAAAGACGTTGAATGTGGATCCCAGTTCTATTAACTCCCTTTGTGATCTTGAGTAACTCAGCTATTCCCCACACTTTATACATGTAACCAGCTCCAATCTGGAGGCCATGCTTCAGTTGAATACCATTAGGCCAATCATTCTTTTAAATAAAATACTTCTGTGCTGTCAGCTTTTAATTGCTGTCAGCCAGAAATCCAGATTAAAATCCTGGAACCTGGATCTGGGGAGATTATGTTTTTAGTCTGTGCTCAGATGCAGCTTCAAAAGGAAAGCAAATCCCAAATGCAGTGAATGTAACTTATCTTTTTTCCTCTCTCTTCATTTCCGTATGTATTCAGATTGAGCAGCAAATCTGCAAATCTTTATTCACCTGGTTGCAGGGTATAAACTGAGCAATCCGCTCTTCACTTGAGAGCTCTGAGGCTGTAGATAAATAACTCCCTGGAAATATCAGTTTGAGGAGCAGAATGGGTATTGATCCAACATGCAGTGTTTCTCAGAACACATTCTTTTTCTGAGGAGAGCAGGCCTTTCCAAGAGCAGAAATGCTGTCCTGGTAGGAGATACTCCAGCACAGGCAGTGAGCTGGGTGAGGGATGTGCCCTGCCGTTGCAAGGCTGGGAAGGAAGGCTAGAACTCCAGCCCAGGGCTTGTCCAGGGATGGCTATTCCACTGCATCTCAGCACAAGGAACCCCAGGAACTGTCACAGACTCACTGATGTCTTATGCACGTGTATCCTTACATGTCCCAAATGTCCCTGTCACGGGGCCGGGAGAGAGCTGGCAGCCGTGTCACTCTCTAGTGTGGGAGTGGGCAGATCTTGGCCATGGGATTGCCCTGAGGCACAGTCCCATTCCTGGGGATGAGTAAATTCACAGAATCACAGAACCGTTCCAGCCTGGAAAAAGCCTCTGAGATCATCCAGTCCAAGCTGTGCCCAATCCCCACTGTGTCAACCACCCCACGTTCTGTCATTCCTTGAACACCTCCAGGGATGGGGACTCCACCACCTCCCCGGGCAGCCCCTTCCAATGCTGCTCTTTTAGCACCAGGAAAGTAATTTCTTCTCTCTCTCATTTCCCCACCAGCAAAGCTCGGATGATGATGATGATACTGCCCTGTTTCATACTGCTCTTGGAGATTTGCAAATGAGCAGTGGTATCATTATTAATGAACCTGTAAATCTAATAATTCAACACCGTGGCAACACAATAGCACACAGTACCTTAAATATGGTCCTTAGGTGGCTGTATGAAACATATGCTGTTGTTATTTTGACTTCTTTGTGTACTTTTTAAA
The DNA here is from genome assembly GCA_013397895.1 of Origma solitaria. Taxonomy (NCBI): domain Eukaryota; kingdom Metazoa; phylum Chordata; class Aves; order Passeriformes; family Acanthizidae; genus Origma; species Origma solitaria. Next base: position 431,160 of record VZRL01003991.1, on the reverse strand, counting down.
TTTCTCCCTTTTGGTAAGAACAATTACATTACAAAGTTTGGAAACTGAGAAGAAGCGTGCAGTGTAAATGCTCAGGAATGACTAATTTGGAGAGTTTTTTACAACAAAGAAGTTCAAAAAGCAGTTAAAGGCCTGACTGTTAACAAATGAAAAAAAAGTAATTTGGATACTACCGGCAGTGCAGGAGGTACTTTTATTAGGTAAAGCAATGCAAAAGTTTGGCATGGGTTCAGTAATAATAAAAGAGCAACTATAAAGAGTTAATTGTCTCTGATCCCTAAAGGAAGTATATCTTTCCTATCATCATCGAGGCCCTTTGTAGTGCAGTGTTGGGAAAAACAGAGCATTTTGGCTGAGAGCCCAACACCTGGCCTGGGAATCATGTTTTACAGTGGCCAGAGATCATCAGCTTCTCCTAGATAGAGTGCTAATAATGTGAAATTGGGGCTGAAGTTACCTCATTAGGGGCACCACTAGTAAACTCCATAGCATTCTTTTATGGGGGGAAGAAGGGGAAGAGGTTTGGAGTCATGGTGTTTGCCTTGCTTTGATCTTTAAATAAAAGTGTCAGTGTTGTTTCCTAAATAAAAAAATGCATGGCTGTAGTTGGCCTAACCATTCCTTGTCACGTCCCCCTCACTGCAAAAAATGGGACATAAAACCATACAGGCTCATTGTGTTATAAAAAGGGAAATCAGGAAGAAAAAAACCCTGTAGGGCTATTTGGAAAAAGCTCCCTCTTCTACCATTCACTCCACTGAATATTTCTAATGGTTTTTGCCATAAAAGCAGATATTGGTGGAATATTTTGATTCACATAGAGCCAGTCCCAGTGGTGCTGCGAGAGCAGAGTGACTCCACACTCCTTGGCAGCCTGGATGGTGGCAGCCTTGTGCTTTCTGCTCCTCAGGGATTTGGAGGGAAAACTTCATGTGCATGGAGGAAGCAAAGCAGTTTTGAGAGAGCGAATTGTACCAAAAAAATTTTCCTCTGATGAGTATAGAGCAGGAACACAAATCCTGCCCCATCTCTGGAAGTGTCCAAGGCCAGGCTGGACAGGGCTTGGAGCACTGTGGGACAGTGGGAGGTGTCCCTGCCCATGGCAGGAGTGGCACTGGATGGGCTTTAAAGGTCCCTTCCAACACAAACCAGTCTGAGATTCTGGGATTCCAACTGCATGTGGCATCTGTAATAGGTTTAAGCATTTTAAAATATACAGATTATAAAAATAAACATTATAAAAATATACATCCATGGACACTTTGTGCATGTTACCAAGTGTTAGAGTTTGGGGATTTCACAGGCTTTCCCCAGCCTAGAAGGGCTGAAACCTCGTGGTTGAGAACAAAAAGCAGCATATAAAGGAAAGCTGCATGGTCCTTTACAAAGAAATGGCCTTTTTTCCCCCCTGTTTTCCAGCTGAATGGTCTCATCTTGCTCATATTACCAGGAAAGTGATTAACGTGCAGTCTTCTCTTAAACCTCCCCTGTGTTGTGAGGCCCTGGGAGGCCAGAACAGCCACGGAAGGTTTAGCAAGGCTGAGGATCTCAGTGAGGCTCACACACATCCACTGGGGAGGGATCCTGCACCCTCCCTCTGCCTGCTCCTGCCCCTGCTCCCTGGGGATCCCTTGGCAAAAATGGAGATCACCATCCATCCCAGCAGCTCCTGGGAAAGAGTGGAGAAAGGAGGCCCCCAACAGCAAATCCAGACTGATCTCTAGGGCTGTTTGCTCCTGAACCGGGGCTCATCAGTTTCATGGGGGTAGAATTAAAATAAAATAAAATTAAATTAAATTAAATTAAATTAAATTAAATTAAAATAAAATAAAATAAAATAAGTTTCTTTTAAAAAAATGTGACAAATCGTGAAAACAATTTCGTTAGTCTTTTGCTTTGCTGGAAAATAAGTCTTTCTTTCAAATCAAATTAATAAACCCCAAAACTTGAATGACAAACCTATAACAAATCCTTCCCAAAACAGTGTGAAATATTTCTGTTTGGTAAAGTTTTCACTTCTTCTGCTCCTGTTCAGAAATTTGAATCAGAAAGCAAGGCCACCCTTTATTATGTATGCCAGCCACCAAGTCCTTCCATCCTTTAATAACTGTGTCACAGCACCTTTTTCAGATGCTTGATGGTGTAACGCTGAGGTTAATTGCTTATGGAAATGTCTGCTAGTGTTAGAAGGATGAGGGTAATTTGTTCCCCCGAGCGGGAAGAAGACGTGGCAGCGGCACGTGAGCCATTGCAGCCCCTCCAAAGGCTGGTGTCCCTGCTGTCCCTGCTGTCCCCACTGCTGTGGTCATGGGATGCTCTCTTGGTGACCGTGCCCCCACCCCAGACTCCCTGGCTCTGCCACACCAGAGGAGAATTCATATCCTTGCTGCTCAGTGCCTTCCAAACCTCCCGAGAGGAGCGAGGCAGTCTTGCCTGAGCCCCCATCCCTAAGGAAATCCAGGTGATTGCATCCTTCCTGCCCGAAACCAGCCCAATGCCCACGCTCTGGGGATGGCAGAGCATCCCTCCTGCCCAAAACCAGCCCAATGCCCACGCTCTGGGGATGGCAGTGCTGCTTGCCCTGCAACTGCCGTGGACGTGCATTTAAAATCTGCTCTGCACAACTTTCAGACCCAAATTTCCCATATGGAAAGTCCTCCTAATAGGCATGAACAGCAGCCAGGTACAACCTGGAAGGGTTTAGGTGTTGTTCTACTTCTTTGGTCTTTGTATTTCCTAAGGGACGTCCTCCCTGTGCAGGTATTTTCAGGTGATCATGTGTGTATCAGATTCACAGAACAGTCTGTGCTGGAAGAGGCTATAAAGATCATCCAGTGCCACTCCCTGCCATGGGCAGGGACACCTTTCACTGCTCCAAGCCCCGTCCAACCTGGCCTTGGACACTGCCAGGGATCCAGGGGCAGCCACAGCTTCTCTGGGCGATTGTTCTGGGGCCTCCCCACCCTAACAGGGAAGAATTTCTTCCCAATATCCCATCTATCCCTGCCCTCTGGCAGTGGGAAGCCATTCCCCCTTGTCCTGTCTCTCCATGCCCCTGTCCCAAATCCTTCTCCAGCTCTCTTGCCTCTTTAGGCACTGGAAGAGGCTCTGAGGTCTCCCTGGAGCCTTCCCTTCTCCAGGCTGGGCCCCCCCAGCTCTCCCAGCCTGTGTTCCAGGCGGGCAGTGCCCAGTCTGGCTCTGCACTGACAGTGTACCCTGTTCTGGGGAGATCTGGTACAGCTTAAAATCCAGCCTTGCATTGGGTCGCTGGCCCAGAGCCCTGAGGTCAGTGACTCCTGGTTCTCCATGAAGGAGGCTGCTCAGTTCCTGGGCTGGGGGAGCTTCTCACCCCCACAGCAGAGGCTCCCTGGCTGTTGATGGGCAGCACTGCATGATACCTGATGGACAGGGCAGGAGAGGGCTTTGAGGGGCTCTCTGGGCAGTCTGGGCACATCCTGGCAGGCACTGGCTCCTCCACCAAGGTGCTGCTGCCCCAGGATTCTCCAGGGCTGCTGTTGGGGTTTAACACCATGCTGAAGCAGCAGCTGCTTCATTAGGGAAGGAGCACAGAGGTGACCAAGTGCTCTGTGCTGCACTCCCCCATGGTTTAAACGAGCATCCAACGTGCCAGGGGTGCCAGTACACCAACATGGCTGTGCTTCATTCTGCAGCCTTCCCTTGCTCAGGAATCAGGGATGCTACCTTGGCAAAGGGAGAGTTACAATCCCCACAGACATACTTCTGTTTATAACATACTCATCCAAAGCTTTTAACCCAGAATAACATTTACACGAAGGCTGCAGAGCTCCATCATGCTGCTAATGCTTACAAGATTTCCCTAAATACTTTTCCGGAAGCTCTTCTTACGGAGAGAGTCCAGAGGGAATAAATGAGCTGGAATCAGGGACGGTACTCCTGCACGAGTCCTTCCCAGTGAGACCCTTGCTGGTCCAGTGCAGTTGGATCCACTCACCTGCACTCCTTGGTGGCATGGGGAGCTGTGGGGGTCCCATGCTCCAGCACAGGCTGGTCTGGGGCAGTGGGAGAGAAGTAGTGGCTGATTCAAGGGGACAGTGACAGATCAGCTCATCGGATCTGTGCAGAGACAGGGAGACAGGGATAATGCTTGAGACTTTACCAGCAAGACAAAGAGCTCAGGCAAGTGCCACCCTTCCAGGGAAGGACAGGACTTGCATTGTGGAGCTGCATGTATTTTCCTTCCTTTACATCTCCAGTGAAAAAATTGAAGGCTCCTGCCATTTCATTCATCCCTTTCAAAATGAGGAATAAGGCTCCTCTTTCCTCCAGCTTCCTCATTCCCCAGCGCAGTAAATAACGTGCCACTTAAATGTCCGCCTTCCCCTTGATGACAATTTATTGCAACAGAAACGCTGTTAATTTGGCTGCCTGGCTCCCAGGTGGGGCTGTGCTGGGGCAGCCTGTCCTGCCAAAATCCCTCTCTCCCAGCTCCAAGGAAATGAGCTGGCACCCGGCGAGGCACCACATCCCTCCGGAGAAGCAGCATCCAGCCAAAAGTCCCAGCTACTGAGGGCGGGTTTTTAATTTCTAAATTCTTTGTGCCTTAGAGTACTCCAGACATTAGAGATGGCAAGGTTGGATCTCTGAATCCAAAATGCAGCAAGAGTGAATCGCTGTCGTAGAAAAAAAGGAGCCAGCAGGATTTATGTTAACTGAGGATCCGGCCCCCAGCGTGTACTCCAGACCGTGGTAAATTCTTACCTGGAGGCACCAGCATATTTAGTCCTGACATCATGGGAACATTACCTACCTGTAGCAGCTTAATTTACACACTTCCCAACACCTTTAAGATGCTTTATAACCTTGAAAATCCCTTGACAACAAATACTCTCTGCTAGCATATGCCAGCAAGGAAACGGTGCAGTGTAGCCATACCAATTAAGCCTGAACATTTCATGCGTTCATGGTATTTTTTTATTGAGGTACTGTCTATCTTTTTAACTAGGTTTGTTTTTATTGAAGCAAAAACCTGCCCTTTCAGATGAGCAGGCTAGTCTATCAGAGCTGACATTTAGTGGAAAACAAAGTGCAGGCATGAGAAGGTTACAAGAGCTGGCACATGCTTTTGCCCAGATTAGCCCATAACAGAACTGGACTCGTCTAGTTTTGCTTTCAAAGAAATCCTTCTGTCCGTAAATTTTGTTCTGCTTGTGAGCAGAGTAGGAGGCCAGAACAGCAACAGTACTCGGCAGCTGCTGAAAAGAAGGGTTTGGATTTATTCTGTTACACACAGGCCAGAATTGATAAAAGAGGTCGGGGTTGGCTACAGTTGTAAGCTCGGTGGGTAAATCGGTGATGCCTTCATAGTTTTGCACCAAGGGGGAACAGGTTTTGAGGCAAGGAGGGGAGCACAGTCCCCTCTCCAGGACAGAGCGTTATTCCCTGTGCCATCCCTGCTGTCCCACACCCCATCACCCCCACTGCCCCCAGGGCAGTGCATTAGCTCTGCAAGCTCTGCTCCCTGCAGGATTCAGGCCCAGGGAGCTGAGCACCTCCCGTCATTAGGCCTGGCAGGATGTGGTGTTGCTGGTTACTGATTACAGCAAATTTGGCCACAAAACCATGATCCGCTCCTCTCTCTCTCCACGCAGCTGCCATTGGGATTGGCAGGAACTTTAAGCTTTCTTTACTGTGGGTTCCTAATGGCCTTTTTGGACCACTGTAGGTAAGCAGGTTTTATTATCCATGTCCAAATAATACTGAATTAATTATGCAACCTAAACTAGTGCTGTAGATATCCGATTGTATCCTGACATTTACTAACCACCGGGGAAGACTTTTCCTGGCGAGTTCTTTGCATCGTACGATCAGATATTGGCCCCAGCTGAAGGGCAAAGCTCTTTTCTGTTCATCACTGCCCAAAGATGAAGAGCTTGTCCTGACCCCAGCAAGCTGAAGTGCAGCTTTGTGTGGAGATAAAGCAGCCTGGAGAAAAACTGGATTAATGGCAGGAGCGCAGGTCTGAAAATCACAGAGCGAGTGGGTTTTGCACGGGGGTCTGCAGGAGAACTGGGAGAGAAGTGTTGTTTTCCCAGGTGTCGGTAGGAAGTTTTTCTGCAAGTGAAGGAGTTCTAATCGCCAGGTTTTGGAGCTATCATCACTAAGCAGTGTAGTATTTTTGTGTTTGAGAGGGCTTGGCAGCAACGCTCAGCTGCTCAGTCCCACGCAGGGTGAGCTGTAGGCTCAGAGCATTCACACCTTCCTCTCAATGAAACGGAACGGGCCAGTCGCTGCCGGGGTGAATCCGGTTCCCCAACAACCTGGGCTGCTCACAAACTCATCAAATCCACAGAATAACGATTTTTAGGAAAATATTTGCTTGCCTAAAACTTCCAGTCTGAGTGTATTTGCTTTTCATACAATTGTCATTATTTGCTGGTAAATATTAATAGCGGCGATATTTAAGCTGAATGTTTGGAAGCAAAGCTTTCCCTCCGCAGTTCAGTGCCTTTATCTCCCTATTCATAGACCCAACTTAAAATTCTTTACTCTTAACATCACCATCATCTGTTGTCATAGAAACTATTGCAATACATAAGTACTCTAAATGACTGCAACTTGGTTGAATGGCAAGGGATCAAGATGGACTGTGATGGGGGAACACTTAAAACAGGTACATCTATGGACAGCAATTGATGATGAGAAGAGTTGTTCAGTCTTTCAACCGAAAAAAATGTACAACATTCATTTTCAGGCCAACAAATCACAGAACGGTATTCGTTGAACCTTTTTGTTTATTTTGTGTATTCTTTCCTATGAGACATATAAACCAGGAGGCTCTTTTTTTTGTTTAAACTAATATGTGTAGTCCAGTTCTGAACTAATTTTACTGGGCTTTCTCAGTGAAATTTCCAATAGAGACTCAGGATTTACATTCCTGATTTCTTAAGTTTGTGTTTATTTGTACCTTGCTAACAAAGAAATAATACATCTGCTTGGTTTCCTGCTGCTGAGAAAACCAGCACTGAGCTTTGCATTTCTACACCCATATTCCCTTCAGATGACTGGTGAAAATAGAGCCACCAGAGAGAGTTAGGCTTTAATTCCACAGCAATTTATATACCCCCAGTACCACTGCAGTTCTTTAAGCCCCATACATCCCTCTGAAGCGTGTGCTGTTCCCAAGAAGCAGAACAGAAGGTCAGTTACAAGTTACCTTTCTTTTTTCCCCCTTGCTATAGCTGCAAAATGCCAGAAGAGCTTCAATTTGAAGCCTGAAGAAACTGTTATTCCTGCATCATCTCAGTGGAATGCAAAGCTCAGACAGGTCCTTAGGATGTGTAAATGTCACAGAGATTCAGTTTTGCAGAGAAGTCATTGACACTCCAGTGACAGCACAGCAGTATTTTGCTTCTGGTTCAGTACAAATTACAGACAACTTGACATTAGAGACCTTCGGATGCAAAAGCAGACTGAAATCCTACATGATCAACTGACTTTCCCTATTTACGGCAACACAGCTTTCATTTAGACATCTCTTTGGGGACAAATTGATGGAATGGAAATGGAACAGGGCGGAAAGCCGTGGAAGTTTCTGATTTGTGTGGCACTGCTTGCTCCATGCTGAACCCTCTGAAGTCTGGCTGTGCCTCTGCCTTGCAAGATGCCACATGTAAGTGTTAGTGGCACATCCTTGAGCTCTGCTCTCTGAACTCCCCCTGCACAATGCACCAAGAGCCAACCAGTTAAATAAGAAAAAGACCTCAGCAGCCCTTCCACTCCTTGCTAGTACTGTTTATTCCAGATAGTCGTCTGCGTTCATATATGTTGTTTGGTGACTTTGTCATTATCCTCTTATCTTTCTTTTTATACCTAATAATAGCCCTGTGATCATTCTGTTAAGGTGGTTGAATGTAGCCTGATTCTGCATTTTAAAGAAGTCATTTGCTGAAAATAAGACAAGGGAGATCAAGCTCAGCCAGGAAGCCCTGCAGGCCATGGGTTAAAATAATGCTTCGGGCTCTGAGACAAACTAAAGAGCCCAGATGAAGAGTGTGTGTGTAGAGGGCCAGGATATTGGGTGGATGGCAAAAGGACTGGAGCAATGGCTTTAACTGCCTGTGGAGTGAAAATATCACAGCATTCACCCAGCTGAATATCATGGAGATCAAAAGACCAAATATTGCTTCAAATAGCCTAGGAGGAAAATAGTTAATTTAAAAAATTGTGCCAGAATAAGTGAAGTGTGCTCTTGTCCCTAAGAGTGAGTCCGTGACCTCAGTTCATTTTGATTCCCATGTTCAGGACCACCTGAGCAGGTCCAGGTGACACCAAACCCCTAACCAGGGATGATACTTAGTGAAGAAAGTCATCACAACTCATGGCGCCTGCCTGGCAAAGCTCAGGCCAATCAGAAAGCAGGATTTATATTGCCTAATTAATTCAGCTGTCAGGAAATTAAACTATCATGTACTTTGATATCTGTCTGTTTTCTCAGGTGCAGTTATATTTGAAGAGACCCCACGCCTGTTTAGCTGTGATCCCTTTTGGAAATAATTGGCATGGTTTTGATTGATAATGTGTATTCCTCTTTAAAGGAAAACACACTATTTTTCATAATCAGAGGCTGAATGCATAATGAGTGCTCTGGTGCTGCCTTTAGCATCAGGTCTGTCAAACTGCACAGTTATTTCCATATTGATGCAAACTAAGATATTACACTCCCTCATTACATTGACATGGCACATCTTTCAACAGTCAGCTTCCAATCATACGTTCCTTGCAAACAAAATTACCTTCATTTTCTCTTTTGCTACAGAAGGAACTAGCAGTGGAAATGTGCCCTAACAAGCTAATCAACTAATTTTTAGAATATGTTTGAACCATTTAATATTCTAAAAGAAAACAAGAAAAAGTTGCTAATGGGTATGCTGGCATAAACAGAAATAAATAGACAACTGGTTGACTGAACATTAGCATACTTAAGTTTTATCGAAGTCACAGTGGAATTCATTTTGCAAGTCAAAAAAGCAAAATCTATTTGTATCCATAAGCTGAACCACCTCATTTACTCTCCACATTCTTGAGCAGATAACCTTGGTTATGAAGGTAAAAAGGAAAAAAGGAAACTACCCTTTTATGAGCCAAATACTCCAGGCGATAAATTGATTTTAGTGGGACCAGTGTGTAGGGCTACTGCTAATGGGTTGTGTGATACTAATGGCCCTGCTGCTAGGAGAGAGCAGTCGGGCTCTGGGTTATGGGCTGCCATTCACAGGCTTGGCAGGGAGCGAGGGTGTTTCCAAAGCAACATCCAGGGATGGGAAGAAGGGAGAGGCAGCTTTGCATCCTTAAATCCTAACTCCCATCCCAAACGGGCAGTCAACAGCAGGGAGAGTTGGTGTTTTAAGTGACCCTGTTCAGTGGAAGCGCAAGGGTTTTGGTGAGCAGGATGAGAGGGACCACAGGGCAAGGATGTGGACCATAGAAAGCATTGCTGAGGTGGTGACACCATGCAGGGTATTCAGTGACAGGTGGGCTGAGGTCTCAAAGAGCCTCACCAGCCACCCCTGGGAGCTTCCCAGGGACCTTTCCATTCTGTCAGGAAACACACCATTTGTTTTGCTGCCGTAGGGTTACAAACCCTGTGCAAAGATCATCGTTCTGCCTCACATTGTAATGGCTGTTTCTAAAACAGAGCTAGGTTTCATTTCCTATCAAGATCTAGCTCTGCATTTGTTACACATGCTAATTTGCTTTGGAAAATTCACAGAAAAGCAAATTATTGTCCTGATACAGTGTTTGGGCAAACCTCCAATATCTTCCCGCAGTGTGACTGTGGAATCAGTGACAGTCCTCCCCTGTGCCAGTGCATTGGGGCCACAGTGGTCACCGGGGCTGGTTGTGCCTGAGGACAGCTCTGGGCAGCGCCTTCTCCTGAGGCAGTGCAGGAGGCAGCTGAGCCCTCTTCACCTGAGGCAGAGATGTGCCCAGTCCTGTGGGTGCACAACCTCCTCAGGCCAAGCACAGCCGCTTCCTACAACAGCTCCCCTCTTCCCAGACCCACACACTGCACAGGACGTGGGGACCACAGCTCCTGTCCCAGTCTGCACCAGGGATATGCACTGCTGATGACTCCCAGATTTCTTTCAGGTCAAGTGGACTTTGAAGCTCGTGTGTTGATCCTGAATATTTCAATGCCCAATTAGAGTTGTTCCATGCACAGATCACTGTTAGGAGTATATGAGGTGATTTACACATCTGAAACCATAACCTGGTAGCAGATCCCAATCTTCCTAGCTCTATATCTAAAATTTGGGCACTATATTTTTTTTCTTTCCCTATGGGACATTTCAGAATCCAACCCTGAAGGCCATTAAGTCAGAACTGCTGTAAAGCCTTAACACTATTATCAGCTGTATTTCCTTACATATCCAGGGCAAAATACCTTCCAAAGCTGACAGTTGCATGGGAATGCAGCAGACTGTTCACTGACACGGGATTAAACAACATACTGTGGAGCAAGAGAAACATCTGTTTGTTCTCGAGCTGAGCAGCGACTGGCTCGGGTGAGGGTCCGGAAGAGAAGGAGGATGGCTCAAGATGAAAGCTTGCACTTCAGCTGTTGGGGGAAGGAATACATCCTTGGCCCTGTAGAATATTTCCGCTCCGTCGTAAAAATCAAGGCAGTGCTATTCCGGCAAATACCCCGGCACCACTGCAGCATGACAGCCAGCAAATGGGACTGGAGTCGTTTCCATCATAAAATCACATCCTACGAGTCGGCAAGGCGGGCTAGAGAACAGATGTCCCAAGATCTGTGAGGGTTTTTTATCCATTCGGGATGTCCCTTGGTCTTGAAAACAAAAGGGGTTTCTGGTGATGAAAGTGGCTGTTGGAAAAAGAAGAGTGGGAGAGGCTCAGCAATCCAAGCATGAAGATGTGGAAGGGAATGGCACATGAATCTGTGGGCAGCCAGCCGAGGGGGCTCCACGGATAACGTGGGATCGTGGCTTTGGATCACCAGGCTGGTGTGGGGCACGGAGCAGGAGAAGCAGCTCCCCTCCCTCCCGCCCATCCTGCTTAAGAGGTTTCCACCACGCTCCTCAGTTTGCAGATTTAGATACAAATTTGTACAAAGAAGTGTGATAACTCTCCCTGAAACCTGATTTGATTTTCTCCCTTTGCTATCTTATCTGGCACAGAGGAGATTTAAGTCATACCAGATTATGAAGTGTTATCCTCTCTACTCAGCCAGAGTATCTGCAGTCAGGCTGCCAGGGCTGAGCTCAGGTTCCTCTGACTGCAAGTTTCAATTCTGAAGGTACTTTTTACTCGATTGCTGACTCAAAAGATAGAAACACCAAGTCCTACAGCTCATAATTTCTTTACATAAATAACAATTCTGCAAAAGATCTCTTTAATGACATCAATTATACGTAACTAAGTGCACTTTAAAGACTGATTTCTTTTTTTAGGGGGTTGTTTTGAAGCATCTTGGAATTCATTAAGAGTCATTTTCCCTTTATAAACTGAAAAGCAAGTTTCCCGTAGACACCAACCCCCCTGACAGGTACATTGTTCCACTTTCATGTCTAGTTATTTACTTGCCAAATGCATCGGACACAAAGCCTGAGATCAGCCACACAGACATAAAAATACACAAATTACCCTTCCTCTTTTTCCCAGCGGGTGGTTGTGGAACTGTGGGCAGTAGATGGGAAAGGAGATGTTCCTTTGGGGGTGTTCTGGGACTGGCTTTCCCTGATGCTGCACGCTGTATTTAGCCCAAGCTGCTCAAACAGTGAAAGGAGAGAAAAAACTAAGAGTAGAAATTACATCCTTTAGAGGTTAAACTAAGAAAGGTGCAAAGGTTAAAGGCTTTGTGCTGTCCCCAAGGCAGTCACAGCCCAGGCTCTGGTACCAGACCCTTGGTAGGCAATGGTACATCCTTTCACCGAGGTCATGTTCCCCGGAAACATCGAGACCACCCAAAACAACAGCAATTTGAGTTTTAGCTCCTGATAGTTTTCCACACTCTGCTTGCAAACCTGCTGGAGCTTCCTGCATCTCCTGACAGCAATAGGAGGTCCCGTCCAGACAAACGGCTCTTTCCCTTGGCAGAGCAAAGGAAACCTTGCTCTTGAATTAGGAATGCAAAGCTTCATTCTTGGCCAAAGATCTAAACCTCGACTGTTTGTGCTACATTGTGAGAGGTTGTTTTATATTGTCCCCATTCACATTCCCTCTGTGCAGGGAATGGGGACAGTCATCTGTGCCAACTCACACAGGCGCTGCAGGAATAACGGCACTAAAGGCGAGGCTCTCGCAGCTTAGGGACATACGGATATCTGCAGCAGAAAGAGAAGAAGACCCTCTGCCATGTGAACTACTGTTTCTACTTAAAATTTCACTGGCAATCTAGAAAAATGCCATTCAGGCAGAGCAAGATGCCTGTGCATGGAGGATTGCTGGAGAGTATAAAGTAACAGCCAGCCAGCAGCTGATAATCTGCTTGTAAACTCCTGTCTGGAAATAAAGACAATCCCATTTTACAGTAACCAGATGTTTTAACAGAATATTAGTATTTACAAGGGCCTCAGGCTATTGTTTTATATAGGTCTGAAGAGGGCTTACAAAAATGGAAAATCACAAGCAACTGTGTAGTTCAAAGGCTCCTCGAAGCTGTGACATTTTGGTGTGATGTGGGATAGATCCCTTTGGTTTGTGCCTTGGATGTTGGGTGGGATTGATTGCCAAGTGTTCTTCCATAACTTACCTAACCAAGGTCCCCTCTGCTCCGATTTTTCACTGCTCTTTATTATCCATAATTGGATAACTTCTCCAATTTTCTCCTTGGAACACTGAAGATAAGGTTTCTGTTTAATCATCCCACTTTAAGTACTTGCAATCAGACAGAATATTGCTGCTTTTAAAATAAGACAATGACATTTAATGACTTTCATTTCTTCCTATACAAAAGATTAATTTATATGCTGGAGTCATCTTTTTCATTGGAAAATTCTCCCCACTCTGTTTGAAATGATTCAATCTGATTAACAACTTAATTCTCCTTTTATATTTCTGATTTTGTGGCTTTTGCTGCCAGCATTGGCTTGTCATCTCTTTACCAACTCTAATTCAGCTTTTGTTTCTGCATTAGTCTGAAGTCAAGAAGGCAGACAAGTTGTGAGGTGTGTGAGTGCTGACGTGCTGCCCCTGTAGGCTGTGGTGTGAGGCAGGAGGAGGCAAGGGCAGCTCTGTGCTGAGCTGGTGGAGCAGCACCACGCAGGGAAACGCGTCACTAAAAGCTGCAGGGAAACAGAGGGAGTCCCTCAGCAGCCCTTAGAGGCTCTAAGAACTTCAGGTGAAGGACAGGGGGGTCAGTGTGTGTGTCCCTGGGAAAAAAAAAAGGCAGAAAACTCCTCACTGATGTTTTCCAGGCTCTTAGGGAAAGCTCTGTGTCAGAGAGCTCTGCAGGGAGAACACAGGTGGGAGCCAAGAGCTGACAGGGAAAAAAATCATATTCTAGAATGCACCTTACCTGGCTGTTTTAAACTGCAAACCCACAGATTTATCCTGCCACTTTTAAACTGTCTCCTTGCAGTGTTCAATATTCTTCTGGGAATGCTGGTGCAAAGAAAAGTTTCATCCAGATGCTGTCTATGAGCACATCATGTGGATGGCTCTTCAAGTACAGACATGAAAGCTGTTCAAAGCTTTGCACTTGCTGCACCATTACCGGGGATTTGATGGTTAATGACATAAATGCAACGCAATCTTTACCTTCCAACAGATGAGTGTTTGCCTTTAGCAAGGTCAACACCATTTTTAGGAATTTATTTTGGTTTTCTGCTAATATGCTTTAAAGTAATAAGCATGTTCTTTGCTGACCATCATTTTCTTTTGGGACCTTTTCTAACTTTTACTTTGCTTCACTTAGCATCTATAACTTCCTGAATTATAACACTTCACTTTTGTGGTGTTTATATATGTTCTCTTAGTTTCAGAAACATCTTCTTTTTCTCTTTCAAATCAAGCTGTTTCTTTAAGCCACGAAGGCCTTCTCCTGTGGCTGTGGGATTAGGATTTTCCATCATATTGGAAGAAGTACTTGATCGTAACTAGAATAACTTTATAAATTATTTTACTTTCTAAGTTATTTTTATTCTGACAAAACTTTGTTTCCAGCTCATGTGTTATAAATAAAACCTTTGGGGGCCTCCTGATGCACACAGCCCTACAGCAGCTGGAATGTCAGGTGGGATGCTCCTGCCCTGCCCCACACGTGGCAACACACTGGAGCTCCCCAGGGAAGCCCTACAGGTCTGCAGCCCTGTCCCAGCTCTGCCTTGCACGGGAATTCCTTGGGAAAGGTGGACATGCATGTGCAGAGTGCCAGGAGCAGATGCTAATGGTACTTCCCATCTGAGCACCGTGAAGTATTGTAATGATGCTTTAACACAGCTCAGCAATCAAACTCTGGAGTGTAATGAAAACAGGAATACGTGTTTAACAGAGTAGAAAAGCATGCAGGGAACTGAATGAAAATGATTCCTCACTTAAGGGCACACACATGTAAATACACGGACGTGTCACTCGACTAATCTGCGACACTTAAACCCAAACACAAACCCTCTTGCAGCCACGGATGGCAGCAATACGGAAGGCTAGATTGGATCCACTTTCCAGATTAAGATCCTAATCTTGCAAATAACTTCAGGCTGCTGGAATCTGACAGCCACGTGATGCCCTCCATGTGGTATCTCCCACACCCTGCTGGGATCAGCTCTGCCCTGGTGCCCATTTCCACTGGGATCACAGCAACCATGAAGCAGCACACTGGGATACTTGGGGCAGGACCCAAGCAAAATGCACAAGGCAAGATGACGACAAATAATGAAAAGCTAGACTAGGGGGGAAAAAAGTCTGTTTCCAGTCATTTCACCCAGAGCATTGCCTCTTCTGTTGAATTGGTTCTGCTGGCTAAGGAGGAAGCTTTGATGCTGTTGGTTCCCTGAGAGTAGTTTTGGCATGGCCATCTTCTGTAAGAAAAAACATAACCATGAAGGGAATGAGAGTTGACATGACAGATTGTATCTGCTGTGCCTCTTGGCCCCAAAGGCAGTCGTTCGTGGTTTAAAATTCAGTAATTATGGATGTACACAAATGTTTCTAATGGGCCCCAAACAGTCAGAAACACAGGCACCATTCCCTGAGTGCTGCACAGCAGATTGAAATTAAATAAACGAGCGAGGAACGCAAGGTTCACCTGCGTGGAGAAAAACCTCAAACTGGGGAACAACCACAGTGAAGAAGATCATTTGGAAAAGTCTGGCTGTCATGAAAAACAAGACTCCCACGGAGTTTTACAAGGCTTCTAGTGGGAGGTGTCAGTACCCATGGCATGGGGCTGGAACCAGGTGGTCTTTAAGTCCCCTTTCAGCCCAAACCATTCCGTGATCCTGTGACTCTGAGGACTCACTGGCTCTGCCAGAGGAAAGCCCATCTCCTCCACCCAAGGGGCTGTGCAAGCAGGGAGCTGTTAACCACACAACTGTGCCCTTTGTCTGCCTTAATCTGCATCCTGACTGCAGGAGGTGTGGACTGGCTCCAGTATGGATTTTTATTCCATTTTGAACGGTTGATTCCTCTCTCAAAGCCCAGCAGAGACCCTTGACCAGGCAGGATGGGCTGTCGGGGCACGCCTGGTTAATGAACCACCGCGGCACCTTTGTTTCTCTGGCTGCCTGGTGCCCTGCTCTCTCTTGTACAATTATTACAAAAATCAGACAGAACGTTGCCTTGAGATATGATTTTCATAGTGGGATAGATTTTATTATACCAGCCATACAATACCAGCTATTATCATTTTGATTATATGCTCCTCTCATTTGCACTATTGGAACATTATCTGTAGTACATTCATTATTACTTTATAAGAAACTGAAACTACATCCTTAAGATGAATTGTAAGGAAGGATTTCTATTTCCTCAGATAGATACTTGGGCTGAGATCATTAAGTGGCAAACATTATTTGTAAAAGTTTATTCTATTTTATTTACGTAAACTCTAAAAGAAAGAAATAACATAGATATTTCTAACAGACAGAAAAGCCTGCGGCTAGTGGCAACAAATGACTGCAATTTAGAATTCATGTACTATTAAGAAGTTCTGATTAAATTGTAAGTTCCTTTGGAGGAAGGAAGTTGAATAAATGAGAATCTGGCCCAGTGAGCTTTGATGGGCTCGCAGGGGCCAAGGGGTCAACAGCGACTCACAGGTTCCTTCTGCCCCACAACCCAAGGTCTCTGAAGGTCAGATCTATCAGGAACCTGAGGGGAGAGGGCAGAAGGCCAGGAAGGGTTGTGTTTAAAATCCCCCTCGGGTTTAAAGAGATGCTGGATCACCTGTGTGGGTGGTGAGCATCCCTCCCTGGAGAGCAGGACGTGCACGTGGGGGAGCCACCTTGGGCTCTGTGCCCACAAACACAGAGGAGTTTTCTTCCCACTTTTTTCCATGCTGTCCTCACTGTGCAGGAGGCCTCGTCCTTTTGCACACGTGGGAAGGGAAAACCACCAGCCACAGGGACCTTATCCAGCTCTCTCAGTGCAGATCCATTCCTGCTTCCAAACCAAACTGCCCCACTTCTGCTCAAAGGGCCCGGGCACAAATCCCAACCTTGTTCAAGGTCTAAATCTTCCCACGACTACAATGCAATCAGATTTTCACAGTTCCTCTGACTCAACAGTGGCAGGAACACCTGACTCCCGAGGCATTCCACATTCCTGTGAAGATGTCCCTGCTCAATGCAGGGATGTTGGACTAGATGACCTTTAAAGGTCTCTTCCACCCCTGTGATTCTGTGATTCGAGGACTTGGCAGAGCTGCTCAACTGCCATGGCCAAGTGAGACTTGTCACTCCTACCTAATGGGCATCAGTTGTTTCAGCTGCAACAGAGTAGTTAAACCCCAAATTGTGGGTGCAACTGGACCATCTCAAGGAGCCTGCTGATACGTGAAGCCCATTGCATCTTTAAGAAAGATAATTTGTGTCTTCACTGGAAGAGATCACACTTTGCTGTGTAGATAAGAACATTTTCAGGTTGATTGCAAATCATAAATATTTGATGTACTGTAATTACTAGTTCTTAAGTATCATTTTCCAAATTATTATTTCTATTAAATGCATAGAAACTTGGGATGGAAGAGTGAGTAAATGCAGAAACAGTTCATCACTGCAGATTTGGGTTTAGGGAAGGTCATACATGAACTTGTCTTTTGTGTCTTCCCACATACTTATCTCATAAACCACTGCAAAAACCAGAATTGTGTTGAACAAGATGGTCTTTAAGGTCACTTCTAACTCACACCATCCTGTGATTCTATGAAGTAGGAGAAGCTGGAAATGACCTTAATTCCCAGGAGAATAAGGGCTGGGGTCCTGCTAGGATTTTTTGCTGTCCTTTATTCCATCTGTCCACACCATCATGTCTTTGGGCAAATGATTTACTCTCTCTCCTTGCTCAGATCCATCAGTTAAATGGACACAACAATTCCTCTGTCCTGGCTCTGTTTGGCTGATGTTTGCAAAGCACACCGTGATCTCTGATAGGAGACCTCCTATCAGAGTGCTCCCCTTCAGGCTGCTCCAGGGAGCAGGACGTGGGCAATGCAGCAGGACAGAGACAGAGGAGTTGCTGGGGGGTGAATCAAGGGAGTATCAAGGCCCAGCCCTTCTTCACTCCAACAAACCCAGTCTTGACCATCTGTGAGGTCGCTTGTGGCCAGATCTCTGAATCTGTTATTTTTTCCATGCACCCCATTTACCCAACACCAAAAACTTCCCACTTGGTGCTGTTGGGCTTGAGCTGCTGGTGGTGAGCCACGGGCTGCAGCTCCTTCCAAGGCATTGAATAGTGTCCTACAGCCACCACCCTAGACCTGGGCATGGCAGTGGCGGGTCCCCAGTGGTGGCAGAGGTGGGTGGCTGCAGTCCCCTCTCTGGCCAGTGGATTTGGATTCCTGGTGTTTGGCTGTTTCTGTCTGACCCCTAGTGCTACCCGAGTGCACCTATGCGGCGGCTCAATCATTACTTACAAGTTGGTAAACAGAAAGAAAATATTCCAACTAATCTGGAATAAGTCAGATATACTTTTTTTCACCTCTGGGGAGATTTTCAACTATAACAATGTAGCTTTGAGCTTCTGACAGATGCTAATGAATTGTTGTTTACATGTTTGATTTACTGCCTAAACAAAGATAAGACATGCTCTTGAAAACACATTGAATGCACAATCCAAACACATCCATTAAATCTGTCACAATAAACATGACAGCTTTCTTCTAACCTAACAACTGGCATGCCTCATTTACATATTAATGAGAAAACTGGGATCAGTCTGCACAAATTGCTTCTATCTTGTGAAGGGGAAGCACTGACTGACAGTGCAGCTCTCCATGGTGTAAATACAACAAGTAAATACCTCTGCCATCTTAATGGATTTTATTTTTATTTGCCTATTTGGTTCCATGGTTATTGATTAGTTGTCTCTCGTGAACAGCAATGACAGACTTTACAACTACAGGGACAGACATTAAGAGAGTTCCTACAGCTTCCCTGCTGCCTGAGGTATGTCTGCTGGGCTTTGGGGTTGGCAGTTCCCAAAAAGGTTTAGTTAAAGGCTGGTTCTACCTCGAAGTTCTCACTGGTGTTCATCACTGCAGGGTGCATTTCCCAATGCTGCCAAGTTCTCTGTTGTCCCTAAAACACAACATATTCTACTTAAAGCTCTGGAGGATGAGCATTCTGCAGGTGGGAATAAAAGGCACAGAGGGAAACTACTAAAAAGCGGTGCTATTTCAAGTGTGAATTGGGAGCTAAATTCCTGAAGTTGGATTCCTAGCTGTGCAGAGATTGTACCAGAGCACACTTAATTCCTGTGCTGTTAGCATAACTGTGGCATCTAAACTGCATGGAAATATGAGCTTTTAGGTAGAGCAGAGACTTATAGAAGAGGTTTTCTTGGACCCTGAAAGGGTGAAACTCTGAAGTCACATCAGCAGATCTAACACACCATCTAATGGGTTTTTTCAGTATCTGTACCCTGCACTACATTTTAAAATACTCAAAACTCTAATTTGTGTATCTCTAGTTGTCTACAAGTTGGATATCTGTCCCACATGGATGCCTGGGCTCTCTCCGTGCCAGTGGAGAAAGCTCAGTGCCTACACAGGGCCATGTCACCTACATCTGTCACCAGATGGAACCTTGCTCTCTGCTGCCTGTGAGGAATCCCAGGAAGTCTGGTCCAACTTTTGGACAGATGTGGGGGATAAGGTGAATTGCACCTTCAATGTCACTGACTTTTAATCAGGTTTACACTTTGAAGTGCTTAAATTACCTTCCAGAATGGCACTCAGCTTTTTTAATCACCAGCTACTTCTGGCAAATGGACTTGGGAAGTGTATTGACACAGCACTGCTTGGCCTTGTGCTGGGGAGAGCTTCCTAAGGCACCGTCCATGCTCAGGTTCAGCAGGGGATGCTCAGGATGCTCACAAGTAGATCCCAAGGCATGTTATGGATGCTAGAGACAGAACCATTAAAGATTACCATATCAGGGGATCACACCATTGAACACTGCAGAGAGTCCGAATTTTCCAGAGATGAAGGTTCTTGCAGCAGGGACATGGCAAGTTGCCTACTCCAGGTCCAGACCAACACAAATCCGAGGTGCAATCCTCAAATTCAGCCAAACAGGAGGAATAGTACAGATTTAGAATCCACATTTCCAACAGAAGCAACTTTCAAGCACTCAGAGGCAGAAGTTGTGACCATCATGTGTCTCTCTGAAGGCACTGGAGAGCTCTTTGACGAGTTTTGATCTGCCTCTGGTTGTACACTTAAGACATAGCTTGGGCTTTGGGTATAGGGAAGTTTCTTCTTGTAATAGTTCACTCTAAAAGGCTGTATGAACAGCACTAGAAATGATCCAAACTGTTCCAAAGGACTCCAGGGAAATTAATGCACTGCTATGCTTTTGTTTTGAAGTTAAGGTTTTTTTTGGTCTCAATGAACTATTCCCTCTCTACAAAATTGTGCACACTACTTTATTCTTTTGAGGCCCACAGAACCAAACATCTCAGAAGACTAATTTATCTCCTGGAATTTATAGTCCTATTTCTAGATTAAAAGAGCTGTGTTCAGTTTCTCTTGGATATAGATTCCTCCTCCTCCTCTCCAAGACTCCGTTATCTGACTCATGTCTCCAGACATTAGTGGTTTGCCCCTGAAGTAGTCTTTCATCTGTTTATGGTTGAACAGTTTGTGTGCTACTGGGGCATGGCATAATAACTGAATTTATATTAAATAATTAACATCAAATGAAACAGATTTTGCTGTAAATGTTATTCCAATCCAGCTTTATGGAACTGCAGTCCAATAGCTAAACGCACCCAGGGAAACCCAGACAACCTCCCCCAAAATAAAATGTCCCTCAGCCCCCAAACTTTCTCTGGTGACAAAGACCTTCATTCAGATGCAGGCAGAGCCCCAGCCTCGTTCAGGAGGAGCTCTCCCTCGCAGGGAGAGGCTCTGGGGAAGTCCATGGAGTGGCTCACAGAATGAGCTATTGCTCAACCATGCTGAGCACAATTAGTCGTGTACAACATACAAGCAATGAACTGATTTAATTTCCCTGTCAATCAGCAAGGAAAAAGGGCCAGCACAACGCAGAGAGTCGCTTCTCTTCAATCTGAGAAGAGCTTTGGGGGAAATATTGTAAATGTCATAATACAATATGTTAAATATAGTAGTTAAAATACTGTTCTGCAGCCAAATTCTCTTCTTAGACACACACACAACTCCCACTGGCAGGAACTGGAGTTGTGCAGGGTAGCCCCAAACGAGGAAAAGCTGTTCTGGGGAGAGAAGGAGGCTGGTCAGGGTGTGTGTGTTTGTGTGTGTGTTTGTGCCCTCTGAGGGCAACAGGGACCTGTGGATATGAAAATATTCTGGATAACTTTGGAGGCTAATGAGGAATCATTTTGGAAGGGATTTCTAATCCCATGCTCCCGGACACTGGACTAAATCCTAGGTCGAAGCCAGCATTTCTGTCCCTCTGTACTTACGAACTGTGGACTAAAGAAGTGCAGGAGTGAAGCCAAGGAGACCCCAGCCCTAATCCTGACTGTAACACTCCCTGTTCGTGCTTGCAGACAACTCAAAGCTGCTTATCCCACCCCGTGTGAAACCTTAAACACGACAATGCTGCTAAGGGCAGCAGCTGTGGAGAGGCTGAACACAAGGACTGTGCTTGCCATGTTGTGCAGTGACTCCTGCTCATCAGAAATGACAGCAGCTGCACAGGCAGAGGTTTGCTCCAGCTAAGCCATTCCTAAGCAGGGGGCACGGACACTGCCTGGGCCCTGGCTCCAGCACAGGGCAGAGCTTTGCTGGGAGGTACTTCATAAATACAAATAATAATCACAGGAACACGGAATGGTCTGGGTTGGAAAGGACCTTAAAGATCATCCAGTGCCATCCCTGCCATGGCCAGGGGCACCTTCCACTGTCCCAGGGTGCTACAAGACCCACCCAGCCTGGCTTTGGACACCTCCAGGGATCCAGGGGCACCCACAGCTTCTCTGGGCACCTGTGCCAGGGCCTCAGAACTCTCACAGGGAAGAATTTCTTCCCGATATCCCATCTAACCCTATCCTCTGTCAGTTTGAAGCCGTTAGATAGAAAAAGCCATTTATTTCAGCTTAAAGCCATTAGATAGAAATAGATATATATTGTTTTGCTGGCAGTGATGGTTCCAGGTGGTACCTCAGTCTTTGTAGCCACCTAAATTGTTGTAACCACAAAGAGGTGGTGGAGTTTCCATCCCTGGAGATGTCCAAGGAATGGCTGGATGTGGCACTCAGTGCTCGGGACTGGGCACAGCTTGGACTTGATCTTGGAGGAGTTTTCCATCCTAAATGATTCTGTGTGATTCTGTGTAGTTATGGGAAAACTATGATTTTGGGACACAAAATGTGATCTCATCCATACTTTCCCTTCCTTATGCCCAGTCCCCATAAGGAGCTCCAGGCATGCTAAGGCCATATTTTGATATATTCTCCATATTTGATCATATTTTTAGTGACCAACAGGAAGCCACATAAAGCAGAAGCTGAGCAGTAATTAAAGAGCAATCAGCAGGTGTGGACTGAAGGAGGTGTGAGACCACTCAAGGAGGAACAAGTCAGTACAGCTCAGTATAAACTGAGGAGTGCAAAAAGGAAGAAAGAGGTACAATCCATCCTTTGGACCTCTCCTATGTCAATTTGTCTTATCCCTTTAAAATCCATTAATTTTTTTTATAGAGTTGACACACCGAGGCAAATTAATTCCACAACTTAAGTAGGTTTTACGTGGGGAAAAAAAAAGGAGTTCCTGCTATTTGCTTTAACTGCTCAGAAGTTTCATGTGGCAAACACTTATTCTTAAATTGAGTACCACATAATCGCTCCCATTACACCTCCTCCATGCCACTCAGGCTATTACAGATCTTTATCATATTTCCCCTTCAATCATCTCGTTTTCCAAGCTGAGGGGGATTCGGGGGAATGGCACACAATATTCAAGAGGTGAGCACACATGAATTTATCTAGTGGCACAGTGATGTTGTCTGGTTTAGTGGCATTTTGCTGCAGTTGTGATGGTCGAAGGATGCAGATGGATCAGAGCTCATGGACAGATGTAGCACCTTTTATTGCACCAGCTATACAGCTGGAAAAATTAAATGAGCTTTCAGGCACACATGCCTATATATTCTAGTTGCCTTTTTGGCTGCCTGGGAGCTTTGACTGATGTTTCTTCAAACTATCAGCAGTGGCTCTCAGATCTCTTTTCTAAGTGGTGAGAGCTGAAGAGGAGCTCATCAGTGAGTACACAGACACAAGGCTGGGGGTTTCCCTTTGAGCTGAGCAGAATTGAATTGGATCTGCTATTTTGCCACAGAGTCCTTTGGCACCGTGGGACCCTCTGCAGCTCTCTGACAGCTTTGCCTTTGCCTTTTGCACCATTTAGTAACATCATTTCATTATTGCTCTGTTTTCTGGAGGAAATCTGTAAAAGGAGGTGAATAAAACGCAGGGATAGAAATAGTCTGTGTGTTTCTTCTGCAGCAGGGCACAGGTATTGATGGGCTCAATAGCTATTCAGAATGAACAGTCTCTCCAACATAAGAGTTTTTACTGAGGCATCGTTGGCTCTTTAAAATCCCAGTTCACACAGACTTTTCTCCTGCTGGGTCCCGATCATTACAGTTTCCAGCCGAGCAGCTGTCAATTTGGGCTTACCTCGCTTCCAGCATCCCAGTTGGGAAAGCCTTGTTAAACTCTCACACGGCAAAGCAATCAAACATGTTTGTTTGATTGTTTGTTTGTTTGTGATGATTTATGCTGTGATTAGGCTTTTGATATTACACTGGTTGGGGTAAGGTGCAAGCAAGCTCTTGAAACAGTGCCAGCACTAAGTCAATATTTCATTAAGACTCATTTATGAGAGAGCTGATGAAGGACTAGAGTGAGGTCTCTACACATTTCATATTCATCTATTTGGGTAAGGCAGCTGATTATTTAAAATATATTTATATACTTGGTGTAGTTATAAATGGTACAATTCCTAATGTGGAAACAGTCGAAATGATAAAAAGTGTCTTTTATGAACAAAATTTAATCTGCTTCCCTATAAAAATTAAAAGTGATTGTAAATACATGAGTGTAAAACACTTCTATTGCTGTGGCTGTACAAACATAGCTCTACAGAGCAGGGGAAAGTTTGAAAGAAGAGCCTGGGCATTATTGAGACCAGGCTGTGCTGCCTGTGGCAGGATTTATTTATAGCATTTTTGGCAAGGGCATGTATTTCCTCCCTGGATTTTCCCTGCTACTCAATCTCTTTGCTGTCCATATCACACACAGCTAATCCACACCGTGGGACACACACTTGCAAAGGTCCCTCCGTGCCCCCCACTCAGCCCAGGCACCAGAAGGGTTTTTCTCCACCTCAGCAGCACTCTAAGATGCCATATGAGTGAGAAGCACACAAGTCAGTTGTTGGCCAGCCGAGGAAACACCCACACAATGAGCTCCTCAGCCAGTGCCCACTGACAGGGAAGGCTCGAACACCACAGAAAGCCTCGTGTCAAAGTGAAGGAATGAAGTGAAATGTTCCTCCAGCCCTGACAAACAGTTGGCACCGGCGCCGCCAGGGAAGATTAATGCCTCACTTCTCCTTACCTGCGCCGACATGATGTTCTCTGACACTCAGATCTAATTGTGGGAGCTGAGGTGTAGGAAATGTCACCCTTGCTTAAAATGTTATCAGGTAATGGGTCTGCGATGATGTGGAGACAAACAGGAGGTTAACAGATAGGTCTTTATCTCCTGCATGAGGAAGGAGGGCTGCGTGTCTGAATGCCGATAGCGATCGCTGTGGGATGTGCTTTCCTGTGCTGCGAGGGAAATTATACACGGAGGTCAACACACTCAATGAGATGCTGCCAAAATATGTATTTCCTTTCTGCAGACCTTTTTTGAAGAAAGGTCTCATGCTGGGGACTGTAATTAATAAAGGAAATATTTATACAGTGTCACAGAATTTACCAGTCACTCTATAAACATAGATGATCCATGTTCCCTGTCCCAAAGCACTTACAGTCTAAAAAAGGCAAGAGACACGGAGCAGTTTAGATGAGGGAGAGAGCAGGGATTATTAATGGTGAGAAGAAAGAGGATGGGTTGCAGGGAAGGCTTTGAGAGAAGGGAAAGCTTCATCATGGAAATCGAGATAGTTGTAAGGCAAGGATGGAGAAGTTGAAGATTGAGGCAAAAGTGTTTTGAATGGGGTGATGCAGATGTGGACACATCTGGGAGCAGAGGTTCAGGTGACAATGCTGGTGGAGTGACTGATGAGAAAAGTGCAGAGGAGCTCAGCAGCTGGAGGGGAGAAGTGGAGAAAAGGCCCTTCAGGATGTGGAATGTCACTGCCTCACCAGAAAGGAGGAGTGCAGGGCTGGAGCGCCTGGTGAGCTGGGAAAGCTGCAGGAGCAAGGGGAGCCACGGGAAAGGTGGAGAGCCAGCGATGGAGAAGAGGAGAAAAGCATTGCAGAAAATGCTGAATGGATGTGTGGTGGAGAGAGGAGAAGTAGGAACACAACGCTGCAGAGAGGAGAGGAAGTGAGATAAAGGAAAGGAAGTTCAGGCAGCAAGAGTTAAGAACATTGCCATTGATTTTGGGCACAAAGGAGGAAAATAAATGATAGAGAAGTGAGTGGGATTAGGGGAAGTGTTCGAAGATAAGCATAGCAAGAAGGTAGAAAGCAAAAGACAAAGGCAAGCAGCAGCACAGGGGAAGAATTAATCAGGGTCAGGCGACTGGAGGGGATGCTTTGAGCAACCAAGGAGCCTGAGCCACTTCTGACATTATCATTTTTCTCCTTTGGTGGGGAATAACAAGAAATTAAGATGATTTTCAAATATGTGGGAAATGAAAGTGGGCATTGCAACTCCCCCCAGCTTGTAACTGCTTGATTCAGCCCCACTCGTGCGTTGGCTGGCGACAGCACCAGGGTGGGGTTGCGGTGAGCACTGTGAGGCGATGCTGCAGCTCTGCTACGCTTGGTGAAATTGGTCCTCATCCAAAAACCGCCGAGTTCAGGCAATTCAAATATTCAGTACTTTCCAATATTCCCTTGGAAAGATAAAGTCTACGTATGCCTGAGTTTTGAAGTAGTAAAATGCCACAGTATTTTTAGTCTTTGTTTGATCAAAGAAAAATGAACCAGATAGACAAGTGAAAAATTACCCAGGAGCTGAAGTCAATGGTGATGTCTTTTATTGCGCTATCATACAAATAGGAAGGATGTTCTTTTCATCTGACATAATGAAAAATGTATACCCTTTTCAAACTCACTGGTATTCATTCTGAAGTTAGCCCTCCCCAAAAAAAAACCCAAAAAAAACCTTGACGTTACCTAGAACTTGACAAGTTCTGATTAATTTAATAGGAAAAAAATCTCTTGATATCAAATACCAGCTACTGTTCAGGAGAAGGTGAAGGGAATATGAATTTTATTTTAACCTCATCTATTACGTACAAGTAATAATAAAGAGCAATTTTCAGACTTTTCTCATACTAATATTTTTTGTTCATATTAGATTAATCAAGACAGAAATATTCTCATAAGAGTTAGGGAGAGTTCATTCCTGAGTAGTTACAGCTCCAAGCATTATCCAATCAGGAAGGCAAAATAAGGTTTTTATCCCATGTGAAAAACGTTTTCTGCTCCAAAATTCCAGTGCTTTTGCCTCCCAGAGCTGTCAGACAATGCTGGGGCTGCATTGTGCAAAGTCTGGGGGGCACTTCAAGCAAGGCATCCTCCATCCTCCCTTGCTAAAAGTCCAGTTTGGGACCAGAGACGAAGTGGTGGTGGTGGGGTGTGACTGGGGACAGACACCCCCAGTTAAGTGACGTTCCCAAGATCACACGGGAAGTCCAGGGCAGAAATAAACCCTGAAATCAAATCTCTTGGGTCCCATCCAGTTCCTTAACCAGCAAACACTCTCACCACATCCTGTGCGAGCAAAGTCAAGGCAGTTGTAGCAGCCCCTGCTAAGGTAACAGCAGCTGTGGGTCTCCTTTGGGGTCTGACTCCACACTTTTTAAAGCTGATGGAGAAAGCCCCACTGAACTGAAGGGCCAGCATTCAAGCCGTGAGGTGCTTTCACACTGGCTATGTCTTCCATTTGATTTTCCACAATGTCAGTGGAAATGCTCTCCCAGCACACAGCCCCTCGTGGGTTTGAACCCAGTGATGGCCACGTCCAGCCCAGGTGTGTAGCCTCACACCTCCACGAGGTGAAGGTGGACCTTCACACCTCCACAAGGAGAAGCACTTGCCTTCACTCCCAACCTTTATGGCAACTCATAAAGGCTACTTTTGAGCTACTCCTTATCATAAGGCACGTTAGAAGTTAATGGAATTCTGAGCTGAAACTAAGAGGCAAAAGAAGATCCTTCCAAAAAAGCAGTTTAGGGATATATTACTGCACCCACCAAGTATTTGCAAATGAATGGGACATTTCCTGGCTGTGCCACTGGGAGGTATAGGATGGAGGTGCAGCCTGGGGAAACTCTTCTGGCTCTCAGAGCACTTCTGTGTGCTTGAATGACTGTTCTGCTGCTTTGTAAGACTAAAAGGTCTGTCCGTTCAAGCTTCTTTTGTCAGAAGAACCTTATTCCATGCTTTTCCTCTTTATCTCCACCAGAATGAGGGAGGTGACAGCTTTCTAATTACGCTGCATGAACCTTTTCTGTCCACAGGCAGTTTTACCAGCAGATCCTTATCCCAGCCTCTGGGGTGGAGGTTTCCTGCAGGTAGATGCAAAAACATAATATTTGTGTATTTCAAAGACAAGGGATTTTTAAAAAAAAATTCTATCAGTTTTTGTGCATAATAATAATCCCCACCACTTTCCAGGATCCTTGTCATAAAAGACTTCTGGGATGGATTAAACTCCTTGGCACCTCCTCAGTGATTAATCAATCTCAACAGGCATTTATTGCTTTGTTCACTACAGCACAGGAGAGATTATCCCTTAAATATACTTGACTCTTTTGGTACCATTCAATTACACCAAAAAGAGCCCCAACACATATACAATTATTTTGAACTACTTCTCCAGCGAGGAGCAATTGATCTTTGAGAGTCTCTTCCTCTTCTTGTTATGCTGATTAATAGCCTTGGAGTTAGTCCCTGAGAGGAAAACATTTCCAAAAATAGATGACAGTTTCCATCTTCATATTTTAATCCCTCAAGGGCCCTTTGCATCCACAATGAAGCCTGGAGAAATATTCCCATTTCTCCCCATCTTTTTTAACCTTGTCACCTCCATGATGGAGCCACCCAGCTCCCAGTGCAGAGGAAGGAAATGGGAATTCTGGGCTCCACTTAGGGCCACCCCGTGTGTCCCGTGACAGACTGTCAATGTCCTCGTGGGGATGCACCATGTCAGGGAGTGCCTCAGAACCACCACTGTGCCAGCAGGAGAGCCAAGTGCGTCCTGCCCAACTCTGCTGAGGGAACAGGAGCATCACCCTCACTGACGGCAGTGGAAATTCCTGAGTAAACACTGACAGAAATCCTGGGAAGGGGAGAGGGTGGATGGTAAACAGGGGGAGGACAATGCCTTGAGTTGCAGCACATGGCCTGGAGAACTCACCTTCCTGCGGGGGTCAAGTTCCTGCATTTCCTGCTTTCCAACACGAGTCTCATGGCTGATGGTGCATTTATAGCTGCTCTCACGAGCCTGCAGTCATTTGGAGATTGCACATTGTGCTCTTACCCTTGGAAATTCTTTTAGTACCATCCCATACCTAGTGCAAATAGCCAGAGGGAAGAGATGAGTGTAAAACTCAGATCTTTCCCATCAAGTTGGACTTGGTGATCTTAGAGGGCTTTTCCAGCCGAAAGGATTCCATGATTCTGTGAAACACCAGAGAGCAGTGAGGCTCTTTGCTGTGCCTGGGCTCAGGGTGTGTGATCCTGGTGCTGGAGCTCCACATGGTTTCCCTTTAAAGGAGCAACACGGGGTTGGTTTGCAAACAAAATGATGATCTTTTCTTACTTTTCAGGAAATGATTTTTAATATAGTTTATGGAAGCGAGGGAAAAACAATTTAATTGTGAGAGCTGCTGTGAACCATATTTAACCCCAACGTACTAAAAAGAGGGTTTTCAGATAAGTTATGGTTTTTAATCTAAGTTAAACCATTATGTACATAAGCACTATGTTTTTACTATTCTAATAACTGCCAGCTTGGACTTACCAATTCTTTTCTTACCATCTTTTTTTGTCTTCCAAGACAGACTGCTGCATTTGAACTTTAAGAAATATTGTACATTTTATTTTTCTTCAGTTGTTTTCTACAATGCTTGGTGCAATACTGAATCCTTAAATCTGAATATGATTTCCCTCAGCGTACCTGTAATTTACTGGCTTTCCTGAGAGTTTTGGAATGGCTGGATAAAATTCCTGCTTTTAAGAAGTGTGTGCAAGTGGCCGTGTGTCATCTCTCCTGGATGGCATCCAGTGATCTGTTGTTAGTTCAACCCTCTGATTAATAATTTACATATACTTTACTAGCACTTGAAATGAAGTTTCTTCCCTGCAATGATTAATTACTGAATGAACAGTATTGAAAACATATTATTCTCATCATTCATTTGGGGAGATAATCTTGATAAAACAAGAAATTAATTATGTGACAGCCATGCAGAAGGTTTAAGATTTACTCTGATTTTCTGCCCCTTGAATAACTGTCCTTAGGTTGCAACAAAACTCTCCACAATGGCAATTCCATATGTGAAAATCATATGCAAAAAAAAGGGCATTTTAAGAAAGAAAACTTGACTTTGAAGTTCTTCTGTACATAAACATCACATCATTGTGCTCCCTCCCAGTACTTTATGTACCCATTGTGCCTTTCCTGCCAAGCCCCAGCAATGCTTTACAACCACTAATTAATCAGGGTTTCCCAACAGCCCACGCCATAGGTCAGGTCACGGTGCCCCAGCTGCAGCAGAGCCAGGTTGGGCACAGTCGGGTTAAGACAAGGAGGGAAAGGGCAAAGACAAGACAAGAGCCCTGGAGATCTTTGCAGCTTCACCCTGGGCTCTGCTTCCAGCCAGGGCATCCTGCGAGGACATATTAATAACTTCTGTTTATTCCCACGTGCAGCAACCTTTGGTACTAAAAAATACATCAGAATCACTCTGTTCCCAGCAAACAATAATCCACAGACTGTAATTTTAACAAAACTTTTTCCTTAAGTATTTTCTCCTCCTTTCCAGAGAAATGAGCATTTCTTCCCATTCTAAACACTTTTCTAACCACTTGTCAAGTGCACTCCAGGGGTGACTGTGGTGCTTACTCCCTGTCCCACAGCAGCGCCAGCAGCTACTGGCGTGGCCCAATAAATGAAAAAAAAAATCGGGGGCATCACTTCCAAGCCCTCCTCTCTCTGTGGGATGTTGGGCCAACTTCAGCCTCCAGGATCCCACCCCTCTTGGAGTGCTGTCCTATCAGTGGTAGGTAGAGAGTGTTTTTCCTCAGGAAGCATTTTCACCTGCTTCAGTTCTCTCCCAAACACATTTTAAGTATCCGCAGTCTCTAAAAGATCTGATTTTTTTAGATTCTGGGCCTTTCAGTGTTCTTCAAGAATTTTATTGTAGCCAGTGATGGTTTGTTTTGAGTTGAAAGGGTGCTGTAAGCAAGCAAGGATAACAGGATGTGCCCCTTAAAAAAATTGGTGCTGCCTAAAAAGATTGCTGCCCACACAAGGCTTTATCTCTGGGACACGATCAGTAGAAAAACTATGATGAAACAAATACTCTCTTTGGGACTAAAGCCATAAGCTTCTAGACTCCTCAGGAGGCTGGAGCCCAGGGACACAATCCAAGGGAAGAGAAGTCAGTATTTCTACTCCGTGAGTCAAACAGGCTTTGTCTTATCCAGCCTTTTTCCACCCTAAGGCAGCTTATGACAACGGTTTCTAGCAACACCAGCCGTGTCCTGGCAGACTCCCTGTCTCTTGCTTGAAGATAAAGATTACAATAGCATCTGGGCGGAGGCCTGGCCGAGGAAACACTTCCCACAGCATCCCTGGGGATGTTTTCCGGAGCCCTGGCAGGCATGCCTGCAGTGCCCGGGGGCCAGCGCTCCTGCTGGGCTGTGCAGAGAGCACTGCATCTCGGGGCTCGGGGAAGGGCAGAGCCCATCCAGGGCCACATGGGTGACTCCAGGGGCAGCTGGGTGACTCCAGAGGCAGCTGGGTGACTCCAGGGGCAGCTGGGTGACTCCAGGGCCAGGTGGGTGGCTCCAGGGGCAGCTGAGTGGCTCCAGGGGCAGCTGGGTGGCTCCAGGGGCAGCTGGGTGGCTCCAGGGGCAGGTGTTGGCTGCAGGGCTCTGCCGCCACACTGGTTGGCACAGGAGCACCAAGGGAAGCAGGTCTTTTTGTTGCCATTTATAGCTGGAAAAACAGAGATGCAGAAAGACTGCAAGGTCATGCCCAGCCATGGAGGACTTGTTCCTGCTTCACGCTGAGCACTTATTCCAAATCCAAATCCTTACATGTGTCAGTAGCCCCAGTGAAATCAGCAGGATTATTCCTGTCCTTACAGCTAAACCCCACAGAAGTGCCTCACTGGCCTGGAGCCAGGAGACTCTGTTCTGTGGGACCTGGGGAGAAAATGCTGAGCACCATGGGCAGACAGCATACACCTGTCCTGGGCAGGTGAGTGCCAACCCCAAAAATCCACGGCAGCACCATGGGCAGACAGCACACACCTGTCCTGGGCAGGTGAGTGCCATCTCACACAGAAACTCTTCCTGCACTGCTTGTCAGTCCTGCTGTCACTTATGCTCACAGTGCACTGTAGTCACATTTTTCCCTCCCTGACCCTCAACATCTCAATTTTCTGTCTGCCTTTGAAATCTTGGCTAATTAGGAGGCTACATGTTCCCTGTGAGACTGGCCTTTTGTGCAGAGTTTGTAATTAGAGTGACTGTGCAGTGCTCTATTAATTGCAAGAATTGTGATTTTTAGATTAATGAGTTAATTGCTAATATCTGCATACGACATTCCCTCAAGATGTATTACATTACAGTAAATAAACCTTCTGCCTGGAATGGCAGGCATTAAAGGAAACTGCCATGATTAGTTTGAATACTTTAGATAGCTAAAATAATATTTACTCAAAACACAATGTGTGTAAAACTGGATTTTAAAGCCTTTTCTTTCTCCCAGCCTCCCTCACTAGATAACATTTCTATTTGATAGCTGGCAGCCAGGAGCTGCCAGGATGCTGCTCTTCCCTTAGAAATCTCCAACCCTGCCCACCTCCACCTGGGCTCTCCATCCAGCTCTCCCTCTCCAATTACACCTTTAAACTCCTTTAGACTTTATCCCAAATGCTGCACCTTGTTTCCTCCTGAAGGATGCTCCAGCAGCCTGCAGCAGTTGCTGCCATCCCTGTGCAGATCTGCAGCACGCAGGAGCCTGGGAAAAGCTGAAGCTGCAGAAGTTGCAACAGTATGGGGGGAATTATCCATATTTAAACTCCCAGGCTGCTCCTGCTTAACTGTTGTAGCAAAATCCCATTGGAAATGTAACAGGCAGAGCTAGCCAAGACCTTGGTAACAGCTGAGTGATTTTCATCAGACAAGTAGCTGTTTGCTGAAAAGTGTAATTTTGGGACAGCTGAAACTATTTGCAAATTCATCATGATTTCAGGAAATAGCCTCATGCAGAATAAAAGCCCCAAATGAAAAAGTTTCCCAGTTTCCCAGTTTGACATTTTCTAGATTAAGTGCCTCTTTTTGTTTTGCAAATGAAATTTGATTTAGATATTTATCTAAATTAGATAAAAACCTGCAGAGGATGAATGCCAACGTTGGTTTGCACGACACAATCCCTTTGGGGTTGGCTCTGAGTAGTTCTTTCCTTTTTGTACTTTCTGTTTATTTGTTTAAACAAAGCCTAGGCCCTACCCAAAACAATTTCCCAGGATTTTAGTTTAGGCTGAGTTATTCACAGGAGTTATTCCCATACTTGCTAATGCACAGAAATAAAGGCAGGATGAGTTAATTCCAGTAATGAGCAACTGCTTAGCTCAGGATCCATACCCAGCAGACTTCTCAGAGGCACAGAGAAAAGTTTATCTGGAAATCTCTCATTGCATTTGTGGTTTATAAAACTCATCTTTGCTCACACTGCTGAGAGCCAGTGCAGCTCAGGGGCATTGCTGCTGCTCCCCAGCTTCTCAACAAGAATCACTCTAGACTCAGCCCCTATAGCTTTAGGTACCTGACTTTTGAATAAGATGGTTCATTACATGACCTAAATTTCCTTAGAAAACAGCATTAATGGCAATTGAAAAATCCTCTTCACTTGTCAAAGTATTTCAGATTTTTTGAGCCTGGCTAGTGAAGACTTCGGCTTTCTTTCCCAAGGAGAGCAGCTGTCCCTATTGCTGCCTCTTTGTGGATATGGTCACATCAAAATGCATGCTTTGGAGAGAGGACTGCATGGAATTCTGGTTTGGGAGATCTGCCTGTACCTCAGACATCCTCCCAAGTAGTGCTGCACCTCCCAGGGCCCTTCAACATGGCACTGAATGCACTCCCTAAACCTTGGAGATGCAAAGGCATTGAGCAGAGGTCATACAGGGAAGCAGGAGGAAAAGAAAGACAAGTTCCAGACCAGGAAAGGTCCCAAGTCAGAACAGTCTATACACACAGTTGGTACCTGTAATATATTACTTCTATTCTATTCTACTCTATTCTAATTAGCTGTCACATAGTGCTTCTCAAAACATGACACAGAAGAGGATCAGAAACTTCTCATCCTGGCATCTCCCCCAAACCATGGGAGAAGACCTTATGTACTAAAAGGCAGGACCCAGCAGGAACTTGGTTGCATCAAGGATGGGTTACATCTTTTCACAAAGATGTTGGAACTAACAGGAGCATCCATCCTGTCTTTGTGTTCTGGAGATTTTTTCTGACCACAGATCCTGGGCATTGAGGTTTCCTGGGGATTTAATGGTGAAGATTGAAGGCATCTTAGAGGTCTTTTCAAACTTTAATCATTGTCTGATTTCTCTGGCTGCCGTGTTCTGAAGTTTATTCAGGAAATAGGAATGTAAGAGACCAGATCTTCTGTGCCTTTTATCTTTCTCTTTAAAGAATCGGATTCCTACAGCTTGTTTACTGCCAACTAAAAAGTGAAAATGCTTACTTAGAAACTAAGGACTGGTCTTCACCACAAAGGTCTGTTGCTTTGATAATGCTGCTGTTAAAGCAGCAAAAATCCTCCTAGGGACACAATTCAGTCACTAAAGGAAATCCAGACACCAGTGCAGCTTGTTCCAGTCCAGAAAGTACAATAAGCAAGATGGTACAGGACATGTTTACAGCAGTGTAATTACATCAAAATAGGACTGCCAATGTCTAACTGTTTCAGTTTAAAAACGCAGGAATCCTCCCTGTAGCAGTCACAGCTGTGACAGTGGCTCTGTTTTCAGGTGGATTGTCCTTTGCTTCAACACACACAACAACTCAGACTGTTCTGTGATTCTGTGGTTCTGAATTAACCTGGCAATGAGCAGCTTTTGGCAGGGTTGGCTGAGATTTGACTACTGGCTTTGTTTTCCCATAAGAAACCCTTCAGTCAAAATGCGGAATTGGAAAGCTGAGTGCAGGTAGCTTTGCTGCCCCTGCATGGGTGGAATCACTCCCAAATACCCAACTCACCTCTGGGACGATGTTCCTTCTATAAATTCCCAGTCAGATCCGGTGCCAGCCCCAGCTGGTGGTGGTGCCCGTGGCAGCAGCCTGCACTGGGTGGCCCTGGGTTATCGGGATGGCAGTGGCAGCGACAAGGCTCACCCAGCTCTCGTCCCTTTGCACTCGTGTACCAACACTGTCACACCGGGCAGCCCATGGGCTGCATCATCTGCATCTCCCCCTCGCTCCCGAGCTGACACCACACTCGCGACATCTCCGGTGACCAGAGAGATTTAAGACACAATTGTACTATCAATGAAATGCAACTTATGCCTTCCAGGCACTGAAATCCTTGGAGGGCCTTGGAGGGCTGCACTGCTACAGTTTGATGCCAGTATCTTCCTAATTAGCATAGGAGACTGCAGGCGCTGGTGAGGAGGATGTGGCCGGGGAGCTTCTCCTGCCCTGCCCAGGGTCCTGCCAGCTTCATCCCTTCTCCCCAGGCATCTCCTGCAGGGGCTTTGGGACTGGGATGAACTTCCCAAGGACAGGCAGCATGAGGAGGACAAGGTCAGAGCTGCTGGCTGGGCCAGCTCTGCTCAGCCTCGTCCCAGCCTTTGTCTCTAACAGAGTTGCAATGGATACCCCAGGGCAAACTCCGAGGAACAGAAATATCCCTTCTAGCTTCCAACAGCCAGCAGCATGAGGATTCCCTGAAGCCAGAGAGGGTGCCTAGATGGCCATGTTCAGTAACCCTTGATGGACCTGTATGACACAAGATTATTTCAGCCCCATGATACAATTTGGCTCCACAGTATTTTGGATGCACTATTTATTTTGTACCATGAGGAACGACGCTCACATATAAAATCTGATATGTAATGGTGATTTGATATATTCTTGTGCTACAAGAATTCGTGCATCCTCGTTCCCTGTTCCCTCTCCCACACCCTTGAGGGTTTTACAGACATCTGTCATACCCCCTTTGGCCAGCTCTTTCGCAGACAGATCTCAGATGATGCCCCAGGCGTGACTGTAATTCAAACAGTGAGTGACAGATAGAATAAGGCACCGTGAGTCGGGGCTGAGGAGCACAAGCCCGTGTTTCACTCCAAACACCAGCAGTGCCCATGCAGGGGCATTCCCAGTGTCCCAGCACACAGCACACTGCCCGGAAGGTCCAGTTCACCCTTTCATTTTGTGACCAAACTCTTCTCTGCTGACATTATAATGTTAAATCTCCCAATAACTGGCTTACAGAACAACAACAGCTGTGGAATTAGAGGCTGGGTGCTGTAGAGTTCCCCATTAAGGTATTGCAGGATGCTGGAAGCAGAGGTCATTGAAACCAGCCAGCATTTATGGAAGCTAAAGGTTGAGGAAGTCCCTGATAAGGGAGAGGGAGCAGGAAGTGTCTTTATCTGATAACTATTTGTTTAGAAACACCTGGCACATACATCAAATTAGTGCATCCAAATGCCCTTCAAACTTTAAACCAGACAGATTGATTCAAGAACCTTTCATTAAACTTTCCTGGAAAGATTAAACATCAGCCCTGTGCTCTATCAGCAGAACAATTCTGCTCATGCAGCGATGACATTAAGATGTTTTATGGAAGGGGTGTACAAATGTGCATGCACTCTGTGAGGCTTTTCTCCAGACTTGTAATTCCTCACTTAAGAGTATAAACCAAATAAAAAGTGAATTAAAATACCCCAACAGTTCTGCATAATGATTTCACACACATGCAGGGGTAAAAAACCCCACAACAGGATTATGAAAAGAGAATTTTATTGTATGTTGGCATCCTTTTGCTCATGTTTGCAAAGGGAAATGGATTTGAGAATTTCCCACCGATTTGAATTCAGTGGCTGTAGTAGGGCAGAAGTAATATGTATTGCCTCGTTCTAATCATCGATTCAATTCAACAGTTCTCAGCATGGAACTCTTTTTCTTTCTCAACAGGAATAAATTTGCAAAGAAGGGATAACACCAACATATTATGTAAAACATCACCCAGCCCCTAAATTTGTGTGTCTTTGTGGAAATCAGTCAAAATCTATATTTAATTTGATGTGAGGAAAGTACGATGCCGAGCCCAGATTACAACACAACTGCTACTATTACGATCAATGTAGTGTTGAACGAAATTGTTTTATATATTGCATTAGGGGATCCCAGGTGTTTTGCTGGTCTTACAGCCCCACTTGTTGCTGCAGTCGACGCCAGGAGAGGATTAATAAATTCCAGTAACGTGTGTGGGTACCCCGTTCCCTGCCAACCCCCTGCGACCCCACACTTGTCTCCCCACCACAACCACATCCCTGTATTAAAAAGAGAAACACGAACTGCACCGGAGCCTTTTCTCCCCCAGCTCCTGCAGAATGCAGCGTCACGGCTCTGGGAGTGCAAGCCCAGCGCTGTCACCTCTGCTGCACGGGGCACAGGCACAGTAATACATTAACACGAGGTCGTAGCCTGACAAATGCTCCTCGGGCAGCGTAACCAGCGCTGCCATAAACCCAACCCTGCGCTCCTTCCTCCCGCCGGAGTCTCTCCTGGCGCGAGCACGTGTCCCGCGAGGCTGAAGGCACAACCAGCCTGGGCAACAGATCCAGCTGAAAATAAGCTTTTTTTTCCTCCCCTCCCCAGGATTAGTGTTCAGCTGGATCCGTTCCCTGATCCACTTCACCTTGCAGCTGCACAAATGCTGGTGCTGGCAGCGGGAGGAGGCAGGGAGGGCTGGGAGCGCGTGGCCGGGGCCCAGAGGAGCCAACTGCTCCTGGAGGCACTTGCAGCAGCAGCTGAGCACAAACGGCTATTTTTTTTTTTTTAGTGGGCTTGGTTTTCTTTCAGAATTCAGGAGAACTGAGGGAGTTTCTGCCCAGACTGCAAATAGCCCACACTTTTCCAAGCGGGAGCTCAAAGTCCAGCGTGACCCCGCGGCAGGACATCGCCTGGGACGTGCGAGTCCTGCTCCCAGAGGCAGAGGGCAGGAAGGGCAGGACCAAGGAAGCCTTGGGGTCTCAGGGCCCTTATAGAGCACACAGACCACCCACAGCAATGTGAGATCAGAGCTGGGACCCAGCACCTCAAACACCGAGGCAGCATCAGTGTAAGATAACAAATGAGGGGCATCTCCTGAAAGGAATCCACTTGAGATACTCCCATGGAATACTGAGAACTGTTATTCCTGGCAACTTCCACATTGAAATCTGCCTTGATGGTTTCTTTTTCATGATGACAAGCAAGATTCACCGTTCTTTTAAACCAGAAAAAAAGAAGATAAATGCATTCACCCTTCTTTCCCTGGGCTCCCTCTGAGAGCTTGTGGCATGAATGAGTCCTTTTCACTTGCATTAAGTTGCTGTTATGTTATGAAACTCCAAGTCTGAGTTGAAAACCTTTTAAATGTGTAAAAAATAGTGTTACAGTAATTAAATTCTGAAAACTGATCCTAAAATGGAGGGGGAAGCTGTTGATCTAAGACTATACACTGCCTTTAGCAGCAATTTGTTTCTACCAGTGCAGTTCTTCATGCTGGCTGACATCCTTACAGTAAATAATAGAAAAAGTGATGTGAACCATCCTCCTAATGAACTTTCTTTTACAGGATTGATACCAAATGTTGGAATTTTGGCTCTCCACTAGAAGTAATTGTGCCTGATGGTGCTTATATACCCATGTCAGCCTGGTGTGAGATCAAAACGATAAGAAAAACAACCCATCTTCTAAATGCTCAGGTCCAGAACAGTTTACTAAATATGTTTTGGAACAAATCCATCCCTGGTTTGCATCAATCACAGGAGTGAAATGAAGGATGTGCTTCTTTAAATGCACTTTAAAGTTAAAATAGGGTGCTAATATTAAAAGTGGAGTATGTAGAAAAATAAACAAGTTCATTTATTCAGGATCTAAATTTACACTCACAAAAACCTTTAAGGAAAATACCTTACTGTATTCATATTCCTGCTTACTGCACTTATACTGCAGACAGGTGAACCAAACTCTAGACTTAACATTTCTAGAACAGAACTGGTAGAAAACAAATGTTTTCTGCTACCCATTTGTAAAAAAAAACATGAACACCTTCTCAATTATTGTCATGATTATCCGTTATAACCTAGGCAGCATATCTGCTCAAAATCAGTTACATTCTAAAGACTGGTAAAAAATAAATGGGGTATTGACATTGGTGCTGGATACTCGGCATTCCTCACATCCAAATCTCATTTCTAACAATCAAACGCGGCTCAGAAGGGCAGGATTTGGGTCTGCCTGCTCCTGCGTAGCACTGAGTAACTAAGTTGCGCAAACACTTGGAGCAGTAAAATAACTGGTCTATTCTAGTCAACAGATACTCGCTCTAAATCTGCAGGGAGAGAGATGCCGGCGCTGAAATTTATGCACTGAGAGTCATCCAGCTGAAGTCACTCTGACTCCTCGCGCTACATAAAAGCCACGCAGGAGCATCATCTTTGCAGGATCAAGGCCCCCATTTGCATCTGCAAATCAACCTCTTTATGAAAAGCAGGCTGTAAATTTTATTTATTATTATTATTATTTTTTTAGTTCCTCAAGCCGTAGCAGTGCAGCAGGAGGTGCTGCTCCCAGGCTGACGTGTCAGTGAAGTGTAGAGGCAAAGTGTGATTGTGCTCGCGGTTGATGGAGCCTTGTGTGACGGGCGTTCAGCTGCTCGGAGCCAGCATGTGGGTCAGGAAACAATATCCCAACATCACCGCTCCCCCGAACCCACAGCTCAGAGCAAACAAGTTATTCACGAGAGAAGCATGTAACCCCTTACTAAAAATAATTGCAAATACATCAAATAGAACCAGTACAGACACAGGCGCTGGAGATTTTCTGTTATATTTTAGTGAGTAAAACTGCAACACTGGGCAAGCAGCATTAGTCTAGCAAGGGAGGGGAAGCCTGGCGGGCAGGGAAAAGGGGCATCGTGTAAATCCTGCACCCCAAACATCCAGTTCTCATACTGGAAGGAATTGCAATAAGTGCATTTTTAAAAGTTGATTTGATTTCACAAAAAATGATGTTGGAAGTGCTTGGTTCCTAATTGGTACCAGGAACTTTTCAGTACAGCTACAGATAGATTAAAATAAATAGAATACAGGGACAGCTTGGTTTTGCTTCGCAGGCATCCCTCAGCAGCTACATTTTCAGGACTATTGTTCTCCTAGCAGGGATTATCAGCACAACTCCCCCCAGTTAGTCCATAAGGTTGGGTGCCTCAGAGATGTGTGGAACCTTCCTTTTCAGTAACAACCGACCACCTGAAACATCTCTATTTCTATTATTATTATTTCTATTATCTATTATTATATTTCTACTATATTTCTACATTTTACCCAATATCCAGGAGTTGGCTAAAATATAGAAACAACCTGCAGGAAAGAGGCCAGAGGAGAGACCTGGTCGGTGCCTGCACACAGCAGAACAATCCTCTTCTTGAACTGTTAGCTCTTCCCCTTGTCCCAAAACTGCTGCTCCCAACCTCTGGGAAGCCAAAACGTCCCACACTGAGCACACACTGAATTTTACACAAACCAGTGAGGTGCTAAAGGAGCCAAATTTCCTTCAAGGTTGGACAGCAGCTGAATGGAAGTTTTAAAAGCTGCTGTTTGAAGTTAAACCCCCGTCGTTCCAGGCCTCCCACTGAACCCACTGTGTATCTTCTTTCTGAGCATCTCATTACAAAGGCTATTTCACACTTGATGAATGTTCGATCGCAATCCAAATAGTTTGAAGAAAAATCCACATGCCTGAGGATTGCCTCCTGCTAAACTCGAAGATGTGTAGCTTAAGAGCTTTCTCCTTTACAACTGGTAACCTAATTGCTCTGGTAATGAAATAATTATTTGTGTCTTTGGCCTCAACTTATGTCACTGCCTTTGTTTACATCAAGAATTCAAGGTTATTTATTAGAAGCAATTGCTGTGTTCCTGCCCCACAGAACCTGTTACTGCCTCCCATACATTGCGTATGTAATGTTTAACAAAGCAAATTGGGTAAAGCAAAGTGAGAGGGGGGGTTGTGGTGTAAAAAATCCCCACTGCAGTGCCATGAGCAAGGCCTTGGTCAGTGCAAATCCCTCCATCCACTGCAGCCCACGTTCCATGTGCAAAGGAGCTGCCCACAATATTTTGACAGTTAGCAGTGCTGCCGATGAAGGAAATCCAAGAAGTCCTGGTAATACGGAAATGATGATTTTCATGTCGAGGTTTCCTCCAGGCAGGCAGAGTTTTCCCTTTGGAGGGACTTTTGCCAAAGGGAAAAGTGCAGAATTAGATGCATCTTCCAGCTGAAAGCTGTTGGATTTTGCTAAAATCTACATGGAGGTGCCTGGCTGTGCCCACATTGTGCAGAGCCTGGTGTCACAGGGCGGCCACAGCTGTGGCCATCTCTGCATTGACACCACGGGGAATCCTGGTGAGCTGAGGCCACATGAGGCTTCAGCTTCTGCGGGACAGCGGCAGCAGCCCCCAGCAGCAGGTGCTGGGAGGACAAATGATGGACGTGGTGTAAACATCTACTGAGGACATACAGCGTGCTTATAAGAATCAAGATCTTTAGGCCCTTAACCGTGTAATTCCGCCCACAAAAACTGAAGCTCGCTTATTAATTGTGATGGACAATTGAGCTGGTTCAAGGGTTTTATTTGAGTAGAAAAGGAATGTACTGTTTCCCAGGCTGATTGAGAAGCACGGGATACATATAATGCAGGAGGCTCGATGATTATACAACAAAAAGATGGGATCACCACCTGCCCACATTCTTGTGATAAGCAGATGAAGAACGTCTGTCAAAACATTAATTCCCAAATCTACGGGGGTAATACGGAATACAAATACAAATAGATGCGCGCCGAGCGCGCTCTCGTTATCTCGCACCCAGCCGAACGCCCCGCCGCGATTGCACCGCGGGCACAGCAAACCGGGCGCGCGGAGGGGCCGCACCGGCAGCTCCTCTGCCCGGGGGATGTCAGCAGCGCGGGCCGCGCAGCCCCGGTGGCCTCTATTCCCGGGTGGCCTTCCTTCGCCGCCCCCCCGCATCCGCTGCAGCCGCGCTGCGGGGCTGGCCGTGGGTGCGAGCCCGCGCGGGGGCCGCGCTACGAAGGGCGCGGGGTAGCGGGGCCGGGCCGGGCGTCCCTC